>VZSV01000011.1:7901012-7923597 GCA_013398735.1 Nothocercus julius | reverse complement strand
CCTGCTCCATAAGGTTCAAGTTCCCTGTGCAAATTTAACTTGTATCAATTTGCACTTTGTATCAATTGCACTAGCAAATATCAAAGAACCTCCTTTTTGGACCACACAAAAAGTACTTGTCAGAAAAAGTATAAAGGTAAACAAAAGAGGGGAGAAGCTAGGGAAGACTCCATTGTAACTTCAGGGATCAGTCGATGGGCTGAGCCTGTCAAGTCACCCTCCAATACAGTGGGCTGTCTGGTGGGGTTCCCCTAAACTGGGGCAGAGAGGCTGGTCAGGCCCAAGGGTCTCATCTTTCTTGGGACACAGACAGGTTCATCAAATTAAAAGGGTTCAAGGAAACCCCTTCCTTTAACATGACAAGTGTCAAAGATTTTAATGAACTTTAGATCAAGGACAAGTGCAAACTTGATTAAATACAAGTCAAACCCCATGTCCTCATGAAACTACTGTTAAAGTATAACAGAGACCTCTTTTCTACACTAGGCAGATACACTTGGGTTGCTCATAGATTGTATGATTCACACCCTCGCACAATTCCACACCCGTAACACCAAAGTTTCATAACAACACATAAAATAAAGCGACCACACACACACAATGATTTACGACCCATTGAGAAAACTATTGTTTATTTAGAAAAAAGGTTACACTGGTAGAATTCAGCAGATAAAAAATTTTTTTGTTTCTTTTTTTTTTTAAAAATGTCATTGTGAAACTTTTCAGACTAAAGTTCAGCGATACAAAGCTCCTGTAGCTGTAATTGAAACTTACTTTATTTCAGTTTTGAAGAGAGCATTTCCAATTAATCTAAAAACATCATGACAAACAAAAGGTGTGGCAAGGGACAACTGAGCACAGGTTTAGGGTGGGCTGGAAGAGATGGGGTTCGTTCTTTCTTTTTTAAACAAGTCAGCGTTGTACACATAATATACAAATAATCCCTAAGCATTGCATCAAAACAGTGCTCCCACTTGGTTCTTTTTAGTCACTGATATTAAAAACAGGCCAAGTAATAAATAAAAACTGAGTTTAAATGAGGTAAATTCAAAAAGGTTCAATAACTGTTTATTTGTGGTTTTCAAACATCTAAAAGAATGCATTTCAGATCGAAAGAATTACTACACTCAGGCAGTATTTAGACAACCTAAAGTGGAACTCTGTACAGATGAAACCTCATTTGCACTATGGCAACTGTTTGTTTGCAGCACATTGTGCTAAAATATGGAATAGGTAACACTTTCAGCCAGGTACTGAAAATAAATGTGTAAGAAACTAAGCAACAAGTTAAAATACAGTAATGTACAACTCAACAATTAAATCTTCAGCATGGGGAAAATAAAGCAGAGAACTGAATAATTTAAGGAGATGCAGATGGGTCCTCTTCATTCACAAATTTCTGTGCAATCTATACTCTGGAAAATACATTTCTGGTCACAGCTGGATATCTTCCCATTTCAATTTTACCTGCAATCAAGACATAAAAAAATGCAATTAGATGTCATTCAAGTAAGTACTAGTCTCACAACTCAGCATTTTGTTCCATTCACAATTCAAAGAATGAGGGGAAAAATGGAATATTAATTAGTCATTCTCTCATTAGATCTTACTCTTTAGCAAGAGCTGTATTAATGTAAGCATTGCATTGTAAGTAATGAAATACTAACTTAAAGATACAAATATGTAAGCTGTCACTTGTCAAAGTAAAAGCTGGTTTAGAATTAGAACCACTCAAAATGTTAGTTTTTTCTAGAGAAGAAAAATAAATGCAGTCACTCAGAAGCTGTACATTAGGAAGTGTGTTTAAAAAATTAACACTACACAGGAATATTAGCTTTCACAACCGTTCATCACAAAAAGCCTTTTCTTGTGCTTCACTATTCATATTATAGGAGAGCATCAGTACTTTATGCCAGATGCTCCAGTTTAGCCCATTACACATAACTGGATGTCACTTTGATGGCAACTGACATTTACTAAGCATTTCTTTCCTTAAATCAGGACACAGTCCTTAAAGAAATGAATAAACCTGGAATCAACCCACAGAGATCAGGCAATAATGACTTTGTTGGACATAAGTCCAGCATATTCCATGATTTTTTTCCCCCCGCAAAAGGACAGCTCCCAATCATTCTGTATAGAAGCATCTTCTATTACTTCAAGAAGATAAAACAGCAATACTACTAAGAAGCAATAACAGCACCTTTTATTCTTTTTCTCTGCTACCAACACCCTCCAAAGAGCACAAGTTATCAGTGTGAACTTTGTTACCCAAAAACCCTTCACATATTTGCCCTTGGCTTCAGTGGCTGAGCAAGCAATGTCACCCGTCGAAACTCTCGAGATCCTTTTTTCAATAATCCCCCATTGCTCTGGAGGCAACAATCCAACTGCAGAAATCATCTTCAGATGACATTTCCGGATGATCAGAAAATTTCAGAAAGTTTCTTCCCCTACTACAGCTGCATATTGGAAAAAGAGAAAGCAGCTTTCCTGCATTGTTAGATTTCTGTGTCGAAACCCACAAGCCTTTGCTACCCCATTAAAAGTTGTCACAAATGTTTTTGTTTTGTTGTCGTTTGTTTGTTTTCTGACCTGACCAAAACAAGATACTGCTGCAATTCTCCATAGCAGACCTTTTCAAAACACTCCTCTAAATGTTATGTAAACCATGCTACTACCTTTTTTCTCTTGAAAAATACTTCCCAAAAACAAAACCATCTTTCAGATTCGGTCTTTGTTTTACTAAAGCTGTCAAATGCAAAAGGATGAACATGAGATTCTGTCAAGGCCCCTTTCTCCTTCAACTGAAGGAAGCATAGCCACTACACATGGGGTTCACTGGAGAGTCCACAACCAATAATCTCTCCAGTAAGTTTTCCATATAGCATCACCTAAAATATCCCGGTCCTCAAGGCAGAAAAACCATGCAATTATATCACAAAATTATCAAGGTTGAAAGGGACCTTTGGAGATCATCTAGTCCACCTCCATTGCTCAGAAGCAAGATTACCTAGGGCAGGTTGCTGGATGTCCACGTCCAGCTGGATTTGTATTATCCCAAGAGACTGAGAATCCCCAACCACTCTAGGCAGTGATAGTGTTTCACTATTCCCACAGTAAAGAAATTTTGTGTTAAAACAGGATTCACAGTAAGTCATTTTGTGAAAGGCAGCACCTTTCTTGATCAACCAGTCATGAAAACAGGGCAAGTTTTCAGCCTCATTAATCCTTCTGCAAGAGCTGAGACATTAAAGGACTTGTGCATCTAATCTCATCTTCCCCTCCTCCCCAAGTGCATTGCTTTGCCTAACAAAAGTTATGCTTTTGCCATGCTCTGCCTGGCTATATTGCATAGTAGTTGGAACAGTATTTCTTTGAGAAAGCAGATCTTTCAAAGTCCAAAAAACTGAAACTGAATGGAGAAAAAAAAAAAAAAAACATTCAAAGTAATTTCTCCTTTTGTTCACTTTGAGTGCTCACAGAATATACAAACAAAATTTTCAGAGAAATAATTTATCAATTCTGAACAAAGAACATGACAAAAATAATAAATCACCAAGACAATTTACAGTTAAAGAGAGAATTTTTATATCTGTTGAACAGTCATTTTGATATCTTCCCAACCATATCCTATTCAGTTTATAGAATGTAGAACTGCTGTTGCTCTATAGAGAAAGACTGGTAGCCATGTGTTAGCTCAAAAATTACATAGGTCAGCTAAACTAACTTTAATTTCACTGAGACAGTCCCCTGTGCTTCCCAAGTAACGGAAAATGAGTTATTCTAAGAAAATGATCATATGCAAGGAGAGGGAAGGGGCACCCTCTTAAAACTCAGTTTTTTAGTCTTCATGCATTTAAAGTAGGTCTTAAAAGACTATCAGGACTCAGTGATTCATCACCTTTTTTTTTTTTTTTTTAAATCCACCTTTCTTAGAACGAGTACTAAGTGTGCATCCTTGACCCCACATTGTTTACAGCCCATTTTATCTCTTTTGTTTGGCACTTACAAAACAGGCTTAAAAATAGAGTCAATTCCTACGCTGATGATGCAGAAACTTCCAAGCTAGAACTAAAAAAAAAAAAGTATAGTTGCTTTCACACTCAGCCTGTTTCTACAGGATATCAACCTATAACGGCTATAGGAGCTATCATTCAAAGGAAAGCTTAAAAATTTTACCTTGGCTGGAATATTCTTCATTATCTGTGCTTGTCTGAAGATTTATGAGTAGATCAAGCATTAAGGATAAATACATTTTAGTACAAACAATGAAATGAAGCTACATTTCAGTATTATATTAAATGTTTATGTGTTAATAGGATATTGTTTCTTCTCTTCTTTTCCTCCAGTGCTGTCTCGTTTTTCTTTCTTTTCTGTTTTTTCTTTATCATGTCTTGACTCCTTAGCAAAAATATATAAGAGAAATAATTACTACTGTATACATTGTACAGTGACTAGAAGGTTCATATACATTTAAAGCTAACTTTAACTGGCCACAGTGATTCTACCTAAAGAAAACTGACAGAGTGAATGTAATCGTATTCTATGATTTGCGATTTCTGTAACTTTGTCTTATCATTTACAGTAACCTCTAAAGAAGAGTAATATTGTTTGGTGTTTTACAAATATGGCTACAAGACAGTGCTTTGGTTTCACAAAGAAAAGTTGTGCTGATGTGCACTTAACAAGTGAATAGAAGATGAATGCCTCATAATAATACCTGCTTTCACATATTTGCTCCCAAACTAGTCTGCAAATATACTTTAAATGTTGAATGCTCTCTTACAATTTATGATTTTTCCTGGCAACTATCAAAAGTAACTATTTCTCTGATTTATCCAGTCAGGGTGACTGCTGAAATATGTAGAGCCACAAGATTCCAGAAATTTGAGAAAATTTTCCTACATACTCATAGATATCTCTGATTTAGGCCATAAACAGGCAACAAAATATAGGAAAAAATGATTGTTTCCCCCCTACAAGCTGGGGGGAGAAGGAGGGAAACAGAAAATGAAATGAGGTTATTTTTACCTTTTTGCTACCAGAGGAGCTCTTCTCCATCTTCTCTGCTTTGATTGAATCACCTTTTTCTTTACCTGAAGATTTTGATTTGTTCTTCTCCTTTTCCTTTTCGTTTGAACGAGGGGAATCAGAAGGACTTTCACTTTTACTATGTTTTGAAGAGCCAGCTAAAAACACAGCAGAAAGTCGTGATTCACAATTCACATCAATTCTAAAAATCTTATACACACAAACACAAAGTACATACTTGTCCCATTTTCTTCTTTGCGTCGTTTGGTTGAATCCTGTGGCACTTCCCGATCACTGTTTGAATGATCCTAATACCAAATAAATTACGCTAACGTTAGCAGACTAATACAGTCATACTCCTGAAGCAGCACTTCACTTAAGTATATTTTGAATACCTAAAAGATAACTGAATATTACACATTGCTTAAAGCTTCTGGAGATTGACTTTGAGGAGTAATGATTTAGAATGTATTAATATAAACTGACTTCTGAAATATTAACAGAAAAGAACAACCCTGACTGGATAACTTCTGCTTTGATAGGTTGTACCACTAGTTATTATTGTAAGAGTTTTGAATAGAGAGCTTTCCAAATATTTAACAACTTTCTGAACTAGTTCATAAAAAAGTTACCAACCCTTTTTCGATCTTTCCTGTCCTTTTCATCTTTCTTCTCTCTCTCTCTTGATCTTTCCCTTGACTTGTCCAAGTCTTTCTTGTCCACTTCTCTCTCCTTACTCTTGGACAGTGTTGGAGTAGTGTGGTTAATGTAGTGCTGTTAAATTAAGGCAATATCACTGAGAATTAATATGTATTTCCAAACGTGTAAATGAAAGTCTTATTCTATTGTACCAGATCTAGCTCAAAGAACAAAATTAAATATTGGCACTATACAAACAACAAGTAAAAGACACTTTCAAACTGGTCATCTATAAATTGATCTGTAATATTGTTCTCTCAGCACCGAACAAACAAGAACTTTTTCACTTAACTGAAACACTTATTGAGTACACACAAAATCGTTTACCAGTATTGTTTGATACATCAAAGCAGTACTACTGATACAGGATGTGCAGATTCCTGGACTGACTTAGCACCTGCAATTCTGCCTGGAATGAATGAATGGAATCAGTTTCTTAAACAGGTTCTAACTTTTAAAGAATAACCTTAATCCACGAAGTATTTAAGTTAATACTTTGTGGATGTTTTTTCATTTTGTTTTTAAATTAGGTAAGTACAGACTTCAAAGGTAAACCCTGAGCTTCAAATGATAAAAGTAGCTGAAAACACAGGTTGCTTGCTCTGCAAGGTTCTAGCCTGCTATTCCACTTCTGTTTCTAACCAATTTCAATTTCATTTCCAAGCTAAATATTTTTTATATATTCAACTTTTTCTTGGGGGGGGGGAAAGAAATTACAGAACTGTTAAGTATAACACTTGACAAAATTCAAAAGCTACTAAAATTTAACTTTTGGCAATTTACAAGAAAATAAAGACAGTGATTTACAAGTATTATTTGAAACTATTTGAATTTGATCCACAGATGCTATCATCTCATCAGATTTAAGTTATGAGAATCACAGGGTGCCTCCCCAATAAACAGAGCTGACGGTAGAAAGATTCCAATAAAAGGCATCAGCCAAATCCATTATAAAAATCACAACTATCACAGCTGGCACTGAATATCCAAATAGTTACTTCTTGTTTTTCTAAATTAACTATTTGGATACATGTTTTTTTGTTTAATCAGTTGGAATTAAGTAAAGCAAACATAGTACTGACAGCTGTGCTATTTTATTTTTACCTACAAAATAAAATTGAAGGTAAAATTGTGAACTACAAAAGACAATCTCTGGGGAAAAAAAAAAAAAAAAAAAATCAAAATCAATATAACAGTAAACTCAGCAGTTATTCTTTAGGTTGCTTCCACACAACAAATTCTCCCCAGTCACCTGCAGGCAGGAGTGAGCCTCAAGGACAGCACAGCACAGAAGTTCTATGTATCAGAAAGGGGTAAAAAAAGAAAATAACAAAACAAAGGGGGTGGGGAGGAAAATCAAAACAAAACAAAAAGAAACAAAAAAAAACATAAAAAAGCCACACACAACACCAGCCCAATCCATTCTGTTACTACATTAACATTTACAGGAATGGGATTTGAGTTTTCTGATGGGGTTTGCCATAAGACCAAGAATAAGCTTTCTCAGCAACAAAACAAGAGTAATCTTTGGTGGTGTCTAAAAGATTCAAACCTTTGCTGAAGAGTCCTTGAGTTCGCTGAGGTTGTCCTGTAGAAAATGAATGGAGATGACACGTGAGCTGGAATAGTTTTCAGAAACCAGAGGAACTTTGGGACGCATGGCGGTACCCTCGAAAGAAAAAACAGCTACTCCTTCTGAAATAAATCTTATGTTAATACTTTATAATGAACAAAACTAAGAACAGGAACTACAGTATTTTTAAAAAAGAGAAAGAAAAATGAAAGCCATCTATCCTCTACATCCCATATTACCAATAAAAATACGTAAACTACAAAATTTGTTTATCTCTCATTTTCCATAAAATACTGAAAATCCACTCTCCCACCAAGACTTCTGCAAAATATATAAAAAAACTTAATCCTCAATTTAACTGAAATACAGGTGAAATACATTAAAAAAAAATTATACCCATCTTCTCCACTTTCACTTAAATGTGGTAGAAGCCACTCTAAAATGACTTTATATTTCCATTTACAAAAACAAGCAAGTCACCTGTTTCCTCAAAAATAATTATAGATATTTCTGAGTTCTCCAAAATGAGTCTAAACCTTTCAAGTAAACTTTACAGAAAAAGAGATGTAATCTTTGAAAAAAATAAAAATAAAGCTTGTTCTAAAAATTGGTAAGATGCTGAAGTTTAAAAGCCCACATAATCCATCACAGTGCTCTTGATGAAGTAGTAGTAACTTACAGTTTTACAGGTTCAACGTACTGCAAATTCAAAGATTCCATGAACATAGAGATGGTTTAGAAATAAAATAAATATGGAGCAAGGATTGGCTACCCTGAGTCTTCAAGTAGGCTACAGCCACGGTTTTGTGCTGCGCTTGAATGCTTGGGGTTTCTCTTTGCTGGTTAGTAAGCTTGGTTGCCACATCTGGTTTTATCGTAACGCAGGGCTCAACACGGTGGGAACCCATTGGAAATAAACAAACCTCGAAGGGAAGGTAACAACAGAAGCTGCATGCGCACTGAATATACACAACTACAGGAGAACTGATCACCAAGGAGACTTTAAAATGGAACGCCTCTCAAGACTCCTCCTTAGAAGGCACATATCGGTATGATGCTCATCAAGAAGCCTGATGAATTCAGAGGTATTGTACATCCCGCATGATCCCGGAATCTTCAGTGCTATAGATTCTTCAATAGAAGTGCAGAAAAATATGCTCCATTCTGCTGCAAAGACTCATTTGATTGTAGCTACCATTGCACTCCAAAAAAACTGACTGCTTAAAACAATGAGGCACTTCTGTGTAAAAATTCTCTTGCCATTTCCAAAACTATTTACAAAATTTGTGCTAGGTCCTTGAAGCTTTATTTTGGTTAAAAATATTTTTCTAGAAAAAAAGACAGTCCGCCAATAAAGAAAAGGAATGCATTTTCTAATGCAATACAAAACCTCCAGTGGCTCTCCAGTGTATACTTGGCACAAAACTTGAAGGAAGTCGGATACTGGCATCCCAAACTTGTGAGCCTAACATGGACGCTGCCTTCCTCAGGCTATACTAACCTTTACTGTTGAGGAATGTGACGGAGAAGAATGGGTATCAACTTTGCGGCGTTTTAGTTCTGAAGGAAGAAAAGAACATTAGCATTATTTAAAATGAAAGTGTTTTACTTGTGTTTTATGATGTCTACACCTAACTCCCAAAGTTACTAGCTACTATGCAGCCATTTTTAACTCATCATCTCTAGCTTTTTTCTGACATAGAGTTATTTTCTAAAGATATAGCCTAAACACACAAGCTTACCCCTTTCAGATTCTGATGCTTCTGATCGGGGAACAGGTGACTTCAAGGACCCAGCTACTGGCATCTTTTCTCCTCCTTTAGCATTTTCCTTAGATTTCATATCCTTTGTTACATCTCTTTCTCTGGACGGCTCCTTTTCTTTCTCCTTTTCTGCAGCTGACTTTGAATCAATGTTGGTAACAACTGTCTTCATCTTCTCTTCTTTTGAAGCTTTTTCTTCTTTCTTGGCTTTTTCCTTCTCTTTTTCAGATTTTGGTGTCTTCTCCTTTATCTCCCTTGCTTTTTCATCTTTATTTGCCCGTTCTTCCTTTGGTTTATCTTTTCCATCCTTCCCAAGTGCCTTGGTCTCTGGAGTGGCAGCTGGAGTCTTGTCTTTTTTTTCTTTCTCTTTTTCCTTCCCACCTTTTTCTTTATCATCTTTTTCTTTAAGAATTTTGCTATAAAAAGAATAAAAAGGCCAATTAACCTGCGTGCAAAACTAGCTTTAGTCTTATCCGAAGAGTTTTACTTCTATTGATATGATATATCCTCCTGAAAACAGGAGTCAACCAAAATTTTGGCTGTCACATCATCAGAACAGCAACAGACAAGTGTTTTAATTTATTTCGTTTTTGTTTTAGCTGATGTGGAACACACTTAACAATAGTATCTGCTTGGTACAGCTGCATATTTTGAAATAATTTCATTTACTAAACACTGAAGAAATAGAAACAAATTCGATTGAACATGAAAGCAAAAATGAAACAATCAGGTCACATTCAAGCACAATGCAAGGATTTGGAAGGAAGAAAATGGGGAATGTGGAAGACTAAGCTTCTCACCTATTAGAAGCACTATTTCCATTGCTTGTTGTCACTTTTGGTGTAGCATTAACAGCTTTATTAATAACTTTCACAGCACCCTGAGATTTCTCCTTCAGTTTATCTGTTCACAAGACAAAAAAGTTTCAGCAAGTGAATAATAGCTCACTGATTAAAATAAAATAACTTATTCATGAAAGATCAGTTGTAAAGGTATAAGTAATAAGATGGCAAGTAATAATGAAGAATACTGTCTCTGAAAATCCACTAAAAATATCTATTTTAAAAAACATATGCTGGCCCTATTAGCTAACACATTTAGAATTTTTCTTTTAAGTTTAACAATACAACTTTTCAGGAACTTGTCTACAATATTAGAAGAATTCTACAAAAAGCAAGTTTACCAGTCTCCTCAGCAGTGCTTTCTTCCAGTTTTGCTGTATTTATTGAGAGAGATGTAGGCATCCCAGCACCACCTGGCCCATTTTGTACTGTTGCAGCTACAGCATTCCTGGCAGGTGGGTCTTTGTGGTGGAATTCATTTTCAGGTACCATGTAAGGCTTCCTACTTTTCAACTGCCCAGAATAGCTGTAAGTCGCACAGATTGTTAAATATGCACAAACACAAAGCAAAAATATGGATTGAATTTAAAATGATTTAACATAACAGTTCCTCTGTTATTTCACATTTTTCCCCAAATGATATGCAGATTCTTGCCCTACAATCACCTCAAAAACACATAAACAAAAACACAAACACTCTGCTTCCAAACCCCACCTCTCCAATCTCTCCCCTACTCAAACACACACCAAAAATAACCTACTGACAAAACTTCAACTATTATAGCAATCTGAACAGGCCCTCCAACAAACATGGATGATTCTGCATTCACCACAGCAAGATGCATAACATAATTAAGCATTTTAGTTTAACATTTTAGAACTGTATAAACTTAGACCAAAGACCTATGCACTTCACTCTCTTCATTTTGCTCTATCAGCAGCTATCAGTGTGGCTGCACTATTTCTCTAAAATTAAGTTAAGCTCTTATAAGTGGAAATCTTTACTATTACGTGTGCTTTACTAGAGTCTTGCAAAGGCAATTAACGATCATCCAGCACGAACTGTAAGTTTTCATTCACACTGCCAGCCCTGAGATGCAGGATAGGGTAATCTTCTGCGATAAGGTAAAAATCAAATGTGTTAGGACTGTACAGTTCCAAGTCTTTAGAAGCCTCATGATCCACTTCTAATCTTTCTTAAAGTAAGGTGTTGTTACCCCATAGCCAATGCATATAGATCAGGTCTCTTCTCTTTCTCTTCCTGACATATCTTATGTACTCTTCTTTCCAAGGCTTGGCCCAGGTTCAGCACTTTTGGATACCATGGAAGGATTTTGGTCAGCACAATCAGGATATTTCTGATATGTGTATATTCACCTGTTTCAAGGCAGTGTACAGAAGCCTAGAAAACAAATTAAACCCTATCAAGATTTTTTTTTCATTAATATTTCCACAGACATGAACTTTTCAGCATCCTTATTTACCTTAGTTAATTTATAGTGCCATTTGTGCACCACATGTCTAAAATTCTCATAATCCAGTTGATCAGCTTTATTTCCACCATCAAATCCAGTTGCCCGTAATATAGTGAGGAAGCCTGGATAGTTGCCACATTCCTACATGTGCATAAAGAGAAAAGTATTTTTCAAGAAGCATAAAAATAAGAATTCAGCGAAAGTTAATATGTTAACTTTATCACTCTTTACAAATATATCTGACAAAAACAGAAAAGAGAAAAGAGAGAGAGAAGCTTAAATATATTGAAATATTAGCTGAGTCAGATAATGAAAGGATTCTTCACAATTTAGCTAACTTCTGCAGGGAATATTAGTAGAGTCTCCTTAACAATTGGGGAAGCTTAACTTCATTTCTGATTTCTCATTGTTTGTCATAAAAGTCATACTTTACTTCTGAAGCTATAAAAAATTATTTCTATTAAAACTATATTAATTACAGAAATAATTCTACAATCAGAATACCACAAAAATTCACACTTAGTTTTCACTAAATCCAATTTTATTGGGCTTGAGCATCCAAGTGGGCATTATCTAACTTTTTTTTCCAGGAACAAAGATGTTTTAGCAACTCTACATACCTTTTCATATATGGTTCTGTCACTGTGCCATCTAGTCACGGTCTCCAGCATACAGCATAAAAACCTGCCGTATCTACTAGCTTCGTTTTCAGTGCAGCTTGCTACTGTATATATAATATCAGAGAAAACCTAATAATAATAATAATAATAGAAAGTTAGCTTTGACTTCCGCAGTTTACTGAATTTCAGAGTAAGCAGCCATCAGAATTTAAATTTCCTCTGGTCTAAACAGCTATTAGGCTAGATACCCAGATACTAGAATTCCGATAACAGAAATATCTGGGAATTGTGCCTCGTTTGATGAGCTAAGTCTCATTCTACTCAGAGAATGAAATAAGAGAGGCAGTCTTTTCTATTATCTACTGAAACTTTATGAAATGATCTTTGTATGCTTTCAAGACTTTTTCCACCCCAGCTTTCAGCCCTTCATAATTAACCTGTAATCCAAAAGTCTACCTACTTCAAAAATCTTATCTTAAAAGATACCAGACCAACTATTAACTCAATGTTTGTAGGAAGAGTTTCCATCCTATTTTTTACAGGACAGTTCCATACAAATTCTTTTGTTAAGCAAAGCTCACAGTCCAATTTGTAATAACTGCACAGAAAACTTGCTAACTTCTTGCTATTAAGAAACTAAATTAAGTGTCTGAGTGATTCCGATATCCCAGAACCGCACAGGTACTGTTGAAGTGAATCCATCTAGCAAGAGTCTTCCATCTATATTTATCCCTTTTTCTTCCACAGGAATGCAAACACTGAAAAAAGTCTGTATTGCCAACATCTCTCCCAACTGCCCTGTTTCATCCAGAAAGTCTGTCTGCTGCTGCTATCAAAAGTGCTCATTGTAGCACCCTTCCCATGCCTCTAGCAGGGATAGGACAAATTTGTCCTATCTCTTTAGCACTGTACACTTGGGTCCCAAGCATGATGACTGTTGTGGGAAGCAAATGAAAGTTCCTACTGGAGTGGAAGGGCACACAGTTGGAAAGGGAGGGTAAATGAGGTGACAGAAATGCAAACTACAGGAAGGTTGCAAAACCTTAATCCGACTCCTGTGACAACTGAGATTTAGATCCCTCTAACTATAATAGATATAAATGACTTCACTTTGAAAGTCTATCCTCAGGAGGATACATCAGAAAAAAAAAAATCTGAAAATAATCCTCTGAAGCACAGAGAAGTCTAGTTTGTACAAGCCTAAACCCAAAAGGGAGCTTCTGATTACCATGTAGACTCTGGTATTAAGCACAAGTAATGATTTTGTTGAGATCTCTTCAAGGCAGGGCAGTGGCTAAAAAACACCACCATAAAATTATTTTCAAAAACAATAATAATAAAATATATATTATATACATATAATATTCTATATAATATATATTATATAGAGAATATATACAAATATATTCTAACTACTTACTCTATCATAACAGAGAAGTGTCGAGAAGTTGGGTGTTTTCTGCTGATGCACCAATTCTACAAAGTGAGCACAATAAACTGCATCGATTGCCGAAAAAATGCAGCGAGGAAATATACACAACTGCAGAAACTTTGTGATAGTCTCATTTTTGGTAGACTCTTAAAAAAGAAAAGGAAATTAAGAGGGGAAAAAAAGAGACGGCAAATTAATGGGATAATATCCATCCACTTCTATCTATATTCTAGAAGTGTATAATCTTACATTAGCCAGTTTATTTTTTTTAGTAAGTTTCATAACTTTAGTAAGTTTATTTTTTTCAGTAAGTGCAGATACCTTTCAGGTATCAGGTATCTTACTGCAAAGCATCTCCCTAAACAAAGAATAAAAAAAAAAACAATTATTCAACATTTGAAGTAAAACTTTCAGTCTGAAGGTAATGTCTCTTAACTTGTGCCTCAATATAAGAGTACATTTAGAGTACCATTCTATCACATCTCAGAAGCTTTTAAGTCTGGAGATGGACATGACTTAAAACACATCCACAGTTTTTCCCTACATACTCACTTGCCAGAAGCCAGTTATCCTTCTCCAGTTTCAGTCTCTGCAGGACCCTCTGCACATGCTCCAATTGCTTCTTCTCCTCTTCGAGAAGCTTGTCCTGAAGAGCTGTACAACGTTCTTTTTCTTTTTTCTTTTTGTTTGGAGGCTATAAATGCATATGCAATTTGTTTAACGTTTGCTATAGATAAATCCTTGATAATACCAAAGAACACATGAAAAAATTCCTTTTTCACTATATAGTACATTGTTCTAGTAATCACCTGATTTTACCTATGAAAGTCAAATAACTAAAGCTAAGATAAAAGTGAATAGCTGAGCTAGAATACAGACACAGCCATCCAAGACTGATTTCTAAATAACAGATATTCCAGAAATTTTGGTTTAGTGAAGCTGTTCGTATTTTTAATATGGGAATTCTCAGGAAAAGCCAATCAAGATTAAGTGAATATGAGAAATTAGAATGGATGAATTAGTTTATATTAAACCTCTCTGAATGGACCCACTTGTTTAGAATTAACAAGCTTTGACTACCTTATTCTATGAAGAAAGCAGATTTTAGAACACAAAAAAATACAAAATAATGTCTGCATAACTTGTACGCCAGCAAGGACAGAACTTTTCCTGCAACTACAGTAACAATATCACAGCAAACAAACACATTTCTCTTGTTTTCTTCCTCAATGCTAAGCTGCACATACAAAACCATTATTTGCATAATTTAAGTCTTTTTTGTTAGCTGTAACAATATCCACCATTATCCAAAGGAGAATAAGCAAGTCTGCAGAATTCCGTTCTGAACACCACCACTATGAGATGGTACCAGTACACAGACAGGGTTTTTTTGTTTGTTTGTTTTAAATCCTTTTTAGATATAGGGTTACAATCACCTAAGACTTCAGAAAGAAAAGTCTTTTTAAGTTAGGAAGTTTAACCTGGAACACAAGTGATAAAAACGTACCATTTCCTGATTGTCATCTATGGCTTTCATCTGGACTTTTAGTTTATTGACTTCTCTGTCATAGCTACTATGTGGGACAGCAAGGTCATACATTGTCAGAGACCAGAACGTAGCGTAAAACTGAGGACTGATGTCATCCCAGACTTTGGGAAGGTGCAGAGAGATCACAGCATCATGAACAGGTGCCATCACCAGCTCACATGATGTAATGTATTTGTGAACTTTGTGCTGCTGTTTGTTTCCCTTCTCAGCTTTCTTCAGTTCATCATATTTTGACTGTGGATTAAAAACAAGACATAGAAAACTGTAACCTCGGTACACATACAAACAAAATAGCATAAGATTTTCTCAAAAAATCTTTCTATGTAAAAGTTCACACATTTCATTTTATTTGTATATATAAAGCATTAAAAAGTCCTACAGAACTTTTAGTATTCATCTGTATGGGAGGGAGGGATTTGATCTTCACTAATCCTGCTTTCTTCCAATTCATCTGATATAAGAAAACATTTAAATACACCAACTAAAAATTGGTGCATTTCAATACAAAGTTTAACAACAATCTAGATACTAGATTTATTTCTAACAATTCCTGTCCTACCACACCTGTTTGCAGCTGCAACACACCTCCTCAGCAGAAATGCATCTAAAACATCTGCTAAAACTTACACATTTGTAGGGAAAAAAGTCTTGTCATCACCCAAATCAGATGACTTCATTGACCATAACTTCTCTCAGTTATGCAGAAGTTGAAGAGTATACTGTATCTTATATAAATATATAGCGTATTTGTTCCACTCCACAGCTTATTTTCCCTGCCCTAACTCTTCCAAAAGATAAAACTTCTGCAAAGTTTACTGAGCAAACTTTAGAGGACCCTAACACACGCTGTGATAAAACACAATACTACAGCTCTAAGAAGGAGACAAGAGTTTTACTCACTGAAATATGGTGTGCATACATGGGTCTTGAAAGGAAAAATGCAGCATCATGAGGTGTGTGAAACTCATTACAGAGAACATCAATAGAAGGCACTCTCTTAATGTAATCCTCAGTGCTTAGATTGGATGCTAAAAATCCACCAAATTGTACCAGGGTGTCATGGCACTGCATGTGAAAAAAAAAAATAAATAAGTAAAGGATAGTTCAGAAATGAATATGAAGAGGTTTTTTTTTTTTTTTTTTTTTTGGATATACATCACAGTAAGAATTCATTAGTTCCTAAATAAACACTAGCTTTTCTGACAGGGAAGAAGATGCTAGGTTTTCCATACCAAATATTTCAGCCATTCAATGCTGACTCAACCAGCACTGCTTGCATTTTAGGTGCACTCAACCTGCACCTAAAAAAAAAGCCAGCAGAACCGAGAGCATTCGGTTCCATTAGAATGGAACAAGCACCTATTTTCTAAGCAGGGAAAGGGAAGAAAGGAATTCAGGATGCTTCCTTAAGAGAAAAAAAAAAAAAAAAAAAAAGCCAACAACATAACAAAACAACATAACAAAAAAATGACATAAAAATATAAATCTCTTATTTCCTACAATATAGGATATTTTAATCTTTTGCTCAGAGGTCAATTGAAGGGAAGAACAAATCATCAGAAGCTTATGCTAATCAGTAATTGCTGTTCTGTTAGACAGAGGGATACCTTACTTTATCAGGACAACGTGTCAGAAGCCTTATCTTGCAAATATTTATTTTCAATTATACTTTCCTTAATTTTACACAATCATTACCATATGAATTTTTGTTGAACTGTGTTATCTGCTGTTAACTCTAAGACAGCAACTTAGGAACAAAATACCAACACAGGAGTGTGGGAGAACAACATCAACAATCACACCAAACTCCATCTTCAAATTCTTTCAAACCCTATATAGGCAAATTGAGCCAGTTCAGTCCATACATGTAAGAGACAAGACCTCAAATTGCAGAAATCCACAGCATACTGCATATCTATGCCAATTTATTGAGATCATAAGTGAAATCACTGCAAATGGTTTTGCCAATTCTCATCTACTGTACCGATACACCACAACCGGCCAAAGAAAGGGTTCTTGCAAATGCATTCTTTGCTTACCTGATCATACAGTTTTCCCACAAGCTTCAGATGTTTTTCTCCTCCCTCTTGAAAGATCACACCATTTCTCTGTTGAGCCATAAGCAAGCACAGCGGAAGGGCAAGATCATGGTCCAATAATGCATCCTTCAATCTCTGAGAAGATTTTTTTGTGTTCCTGATCTGGCCAAAGTATCCACCCTGCATAGTAGAGACAAACACCCTAAGTTTAAAAAGGGTGCATCATAAATAGAAACTGTATACGCTTCTGAATGAGGAATTACATCTAAACAACCTTCCGTCTTTCAAAAAATTTCTCTTTGGATCTATACAGAAATCAGAAATAAAAAGTCCTGTAGGCAATTTGTCCTCTATGTTATTAGTGCTTTACACAGCACTGTGAAGAGTGTCATTTCAATGCCCACATATCCCCAAAGTATTTTTACATCCATGTTTAGAGTAATATTAAGATCACAAGTGAAGGCATCCTAGACTACACGATATTGCACTTTAGACCTAAATTTGTTGTCATCTGCTGCAAGTCTCTTCTCTGTTTAATAGAAAAACTTCAGACTTCAGCACCAAATAGATATAATCATCCCCTTAGAGAGAACACACAAGGTCTCTGATGCAAAAACTGTAACAGATTTAACCACTAAGGTGCTATATGTGTTACTGCGCTCAATAGTGGTGCTACTCAGAACAAGTCCTGCAACGACAGGACTACTGTAACGACTACTATAAGAAATTTCTTCATTAATGCAAATTAATATGGAATACTGTGAAGCACAGTAACTATGGCTCATGCCATTTCATTCTGGCTGCCTGCCTGCAAGGTCCTTGAGTTCACTGGAGTGATCAGCTGCATGATGAAAGCAGCAACTTCTTTTACTGTGTTGTCAGAATTCACAAATTGTAGCAGGCAGTAGCTATCATTAAGTTACTAATCTATCATTACTTACTAAACTAACATTAAATTACTAATTGAACAGGAACACACCTCAGCTTTTAGCTGTTCTCCACCAGTCATGGCTTCCAACTGTTCCATTGTCATTTCTTCAGTAATTTCTATCCCAGCCATTTTTTGAACCACTTCTTTTAAAATAAGCAAATCAAAGCTGCACAGAAAACAGAAAAATGTAGCAGAGCAAGAAAACTTGCGTAAGAAAACGGAGCTGCAATATTCAACACACAGTAGAAGACAACACTATAAAGTGTATTAGGCCAATTTAAAAACAAACAAACAACAACAACAATAAAAAGCACACAATTAAGATGCAACTCCTATGTTGAGTACACGATGGCTTCTTTCCTGCACGTGAAGAGTTATTACTTAAAAGCAATGCAATCCTTCAATAGCTGGATTTCAAAATCCCTTGGCACTATAGTACTGCTTTTAGAAACAATAGCGAGTGTGGTGCCTTTAAAGAAAGCTTCAAAAAACTTATAAAATAGCAATTGTTCCTTTATTCTGTTTCTTCATGCTTCATATTGTGTCTACGAATAGAGCTATTTCATCTACAATGAATATGGCATTCTATGGAAAATTTCCTTCCCCCTCCCGCTTCCCCCCATTTTGTCCTTCCTGTTCTAGAAGGGTATAAAACCTTAGAAATTCACTGTCAAGATAAGTCTATCAGGCTTATTTTGAACACGGAAAGCACTACGACCTAAAGCACAAACACTCCAATAAACAGCCCCTCTCAAGGAGATGCTTTACTCAGTGCCCTGAATTCTACAGGGTAATGAATTTTCCTCATCTGAAGTCTAACAAATTATACCATGATGATATGCAATATTTTGTAGGAGATTTTGAAATTTGTGACCCAGGTCAAAACAGTTTTGACCAATGCCCTCTGAAGTGTAATTTTGTATTTAGATATTTGGATATTTGTATTTTTCAAACTTATACTTTGTTAGTATTCCTTGCTTTCCCAGCCATAAATGTTTTCTATTTTCTGTATAAGAACTGTACAGTTTCAGAATGTGCCCTAAATAAAATATTTCTGTCTTATGGAACAGGCCACACTGCTAAACACACTACCATCTTAATATCCCAAATATTAAGCTGATAATTCAAAATAATTTTATTATTTCAAAATACTTAACAGTTTGCTACTTAATACCAGGCAAATACAAGAAACATCACTTACCTTTTTCTGTAGATCAATGTGATTGTACCATCATCAGAATACATAACAAATTTGGGACAAGGGAGCACATGAGACTGAGCGTCTACATTGCAGGGAAGGGAAAAAACTAGATTTCTTAACATGAATACCCTGAAGTAACATGCTGCCTTCTCTCCATCGGTACCACCTGCCTTTCAGCAAGCATAGGGGGATTCATAATAGAACATATCATAATCAATACTCACCCACATAAAAAACATTCAAAAATAAACAAACAAAAAATGATAAGTGGTAAAAGGGAAGGACAATGGAAGAAAAGGAAAATTCAAAATGTAAAGTTTGTTTTAAAAGTTTTGAATAAGTGATTAACATTGATGTACTAAGGAACAATTCAATGGTCATTAAATAAATCAAAGTATTTCAAATAACAAAAATATTAAAGACATTTCTGCAGAGAAGGCATTGTGAGAAAAAGCAAACTGAAAACTGTAACAATCACACCTTCTGCCACCATGGATTCTTCTTTAAGTAATGTACAGCAGTTTTTATGATAGTATTCCAAATAGGCAGGTTTCTTTTCCCCCCACCATTTGTCTGGTTGGTTCATACAATTAGTATCAGAAACATTGCAGATAAAAACAGTATTTCAAAAACATACCATGACTATACACTTACTGAATTTTCCTCTAATTGTATTATTCTTTATATAAATTTTATTCCTTAAAATTTCCGGATAACAGAAATGGAATTTTGCTGCTGCCAGAGTAAGTATGTAGTGCCCCTCAAGTGTTCTTCTACCAGAAAAATAAACATCTAAATCCTGCATTTCACTTTATAAAAATAGTTTATACAGAATAATTGTGCAAGACTTGCCTTTTCCCAGCTTTCAGTTGGTTTGCTACATACTGAAGTAAGCCAGCAAGTTCAATTGGGTATTTTCGGAAAACTGCACCACAAAAGCTAGCCAGACCTAAAGCAAGAAAAAAGAGCTATTGACTGAACCCCATGCAGTATTAAACAAAATAAGTATTAATCAAAAACATGTGGAAAGTCAGTTAAATGTTTTGTACTACAGGAAAGATATTTTCTTACTGATTAAATTTACCATCTCCTTCCTTTGTTTGAAAAATAAACTAGTAGATCAAAGTACTGCAGACCACAGAAAAGGTGAAATATTTTAAACATGAATGAGTAATACAAAATAAAAAAATACTAACTCTGCAGCCAGCTTGAGATCGTGGTGTCATCATGCTTCATTCTCTCCTTCTCAGGATTTGCGAGAGCTTCAATAATACAGTCTTCAGTAGAATTAAAGCAAATATTCACCTCAATCTTTTTTAATTTTTAGAATTTGTAATAGATGAACACAATACACAAGTGTGGAAAGCACAGTAGAGCGGACTCACTAACAAACAGCTATGATATGAATAAGTCATAAAAGAAGACGTAACAAAAAGTCTTACTTCACTATTTATAGGTATAGGTAAGCCTTCAAGAACAGAATGAAAACAGTATAACAGCTAAAAATAAGATACAGTTTTCTAAGTGCTGAAGCGGGGAGAGGTCAAACAAAGAGAGAAGCTCTGTAACACAGGAAATAAGCAAGATACTTAAAAACTTCACTGAAGTATTTCTAGCAAAAAGCAGCAACAAAAGAAAACAGTATTTACAGGAGGACAGCGGACATAGCCTGGAATTAAGCTACAGCTGGAATTGTATTGTTACCAGTTATTAGCTAATTAACATAAAAGGATACATGCCAAGACATCATAATTCAGTGAAGTGAGGTATTTCAGTGAATCAACAACTGGAGTTATTAAGTTATCATACTTCTGTATTTGTGATAAAATCTAAAAATTACAAGAAAAAGCATTCAGCATTCCGAAACAGTATTCCATGTTATCTTTCCTTTGCATATTAAGCTAATACACCCAAGTTTGTCCTCAAGTCCTAGAAACAACACTTTTCATAATTTTTGGAAAGTCCTAAACTGTTTCTAAAAGAAAAAGTAATACTGATTTATCTAGTATACTAGAGACATCAGTGAAACATGCTCTAACATGCAAAACAGTTCTGTATTAACATTTTTAAGATCTTTTAAAGAGGCTTTAGTTTTTAAGCTATCACAGAATAAAAATCACAAAAACACTTCATTGATATTTTTCCCTATGTAAGAATAAAAAAAAAGTCACTTTTCAAAATTCTTAAGCTTAATAGCAATTTTCTGTGGTTGGCTGTAATAAAAAACTACAAAATAACCTTGCTTTTCATTCTCGTTTAGCAATACAAAAGAGTAAAAATACTCTGTATTAATCCAATCTAGTTCTTACTGGTATATTACAGTTATATGCAAATACCATCTTTGAAGCAACTTTAAGAGACTTACTCAGCAATAATCAAGAATCACATTTGTAAATAAGGTAGAAATTCATCAATATACTTCTACAATTATCAGACATTTTGTAATACTACGCAATCTTGAAAACTCCTCCCAAATCTGTAATTCAGTTTTCACCTAAAGGACCTTAGATATAAAAATATTTCTTCAAACACATGCACAACTGCCCACAACAGCCTAACTTGAACATGGATGATCAGCACAATACTGCATTCCTTTGGGTCCCACCTCAGCCATGACAAATTAAGTGCTTTACTCCCACGCAAAAGTAGATACGATTTTCAGGGCAGTCACGTAGTTACCCAACACTTACTGTAATGTTTAACATCTCAGATCTGTGTTTCTACACTGCTAGAAAATTAACTTGAAAAACTATCAAAGTGTCAAAAACACTGATTTTAGAATTACTCTCTCATGAAGACTACAAGTTCACATATTTAAATAACTACAGACAGGCCCTAATAATATTCAAATACATGTAATTACATACATAATCAAATAAAATTGTAGGATTGCTGTGGCTGAGTTTTCCAATTTGTCTTCCAGAGGGTTTCACATTTTCCTTTGTTAGACGCCTGTAAAAGAGAACATATTTTATTGCAATAAAGGAACTTACTTTATATTTGTTGTGTTCTGTTCATTGGAAAACCATGCCAGTTTCACTGGGTTTAACCTCAACAGCACTCCCTACTAAAAATACAAGCTTAACACAAATCTTAAGTCAATGTACACTAGGAAACTGCACATATAGACAGAGCAGAATACGCCATTTTGGCACTTTTAGCTTTACTTATTTCCAGACCACAATACACACACACAGGTGTGATTTCTGTTTCAGTGATTGAACACCATCACAATCTCTAGTAATTTGTCAAAAACTTCTATGAAAGAAGAATCTACTGCAGAAACCAGGATCATTCTGCCATGTAAACTGCCTATCCCACAACTAAATCAAGAGCATAATCAGGAGAAAGTATGGTACCTGCAATAAATAAATAATAAACAAACAAAAAACATTTGCAAGGGTTCTTGAGAGAAAAGATCACATAA
>VZSV01000011.1:7888197-7899807 GCA_013398735.1 Nothocercus julius | reverse complement strand
AAGATGCACGTGGCTCAAACCAAACCTCAACAAAAAGTCTACAGTGAGCATTTAGTAAAGAGCAAAATTCTGCTTGGGAAGTAATTATTAACATAAAGTTACACAGTCTAAAATAAAAACTTCTTCCTGCAAAATAAACTCTTTCCTCAAAAGACGAACAGTAAAATTGAAAGCGTTTCACAGATTGAGCTCCTTGAATTATAGAAAGACTGTCATCTTACTAGCAAAAATAAAATAATAATACTAAAAGCACTGTGCAGGAGGAATAAGATTACTTAAACATTTTATGGCCAAAATAGAACTTGTTCACTGACAGGGTTTATTACATATATTATGTTCATTTTTTGGGTTGACTGTCTTTAAGAAACTCACCATTTTCTCTTTTTCTTCTTGTTTGCTTCCATCAGACTGAAACTGTAACAAGGATAGCCATGTTAACCACAGAATAATCAACAATTTTAGAACAAAGCTACCTCAGCAAAAGCCTGAATCTGAAGGGCCACAGCCTAGTAGATGTTTAATTTTCCAGATCTGTTAGCATTAAAACTGTTGCAGGCCTAGTGAGTGGAAATACCCCTACGAAACTACACATATCCTCACCAATTTTCACCAGCACCATCTGCTGCACTGTATTTGCTCCTAATTCCACATGCTGCAGTGCTCCCATCTATACAGATAATTCTCCTCCTCCATCTTATTCTCCTAAGATCTGCTTTTATCATCTCTGAACTCTATACTGGACACAACTAAGCCTCATGCATACATACTCTCTTTTATCCATTACATCATGCAACAATTGCAAACCCTGAATAAAGTGTTAAAATACTTTTTATAATGCACCTATAAAGCACCATGAAGTCAGACTTAAAATATTATGTTACTTCGCTACTTCCTACCGAAGAATATTTTTGCATCTAGCACATGTGAAATTCTTGTTCTCTTGCAATCAAGTTGCCCCCTATCACTTGGCCAAGATTAAGGAAATTTTTTTTAATCAAGTTAAATTCCTAAGTAGATATCAATATCATGCATTATAACTATATATATATTTTTTTCCTCCCTAGAAAATACTGGAAAATATACCACCTGAATTAAATCGCTTATTTAGAAACATTCTAACAGTCTAAAGACAGATCATCCTGCAGGATGAAGCATTTTTGCTTCAACTTTTCTAAACAGCTTTTAAAGCAATACACACTGGATTAGATTATCCTCAACAAAATGCATGGCTCATGAGATTACTTTGCTGTTTGAGTTCTGGTTTATACCCAAACCTCTGAAAAGAGAAAACTGATTGCTTATAATCAAGATCAATAATTTAACTTTCACAAGAGCTAAAGAGGGAAACAAAAAAGAAGCTCTTTGTTTACATCTTTTTTCCTGTTGTTTTCAGCTCGACAAATAATCCATCACCCAGAACTGCATCTTGTGCTCCACTATGGAGCAGAAAATGCCAGAACTTCCATACTCTGAGCAATTCAGCAACAGCAACGCTGTGCTCTGCTGTGATAACAATTTGAAGTTTCTGGCATAATAAAAGCACATTTAATCAGAGTTGGCAAGGGTTACTGCTAATAAGCAATAGAAAAAAAGCATACTAGCTACACAAATTGGTAAAATCAGTAATTACTATTACAATTTCTCAAGAATTTCTAGAATCAAAAGTATTAATACATTTGAGAGCTATTATCATTATGAGCAGAATCAACACAGAAACAGTAATTTACTTTTATTTTAAACAGAAATTAAAACACATATGAAACGTATTGCTTACATATATAGCAATCTCCTCTGATTTTTTTTGAATATGTGCAAAAACTAAAATGTCAAGGGAGTATCTTATTATATAAACACATTGAATTTTCTTACTAAAGAGAGAGAAGCCATATCTACTATTCAACTTCTTTCAAAACCCAATTACCAAGTATATTATCAACTATATGTCCAGCTTTCTCTCACAGTAAAACCCACTCAAATTTTTAATTCTTATTATCAAATCACTCCTTTTCTCCCTTGTTCCACTCACCACGAAAAGCATATTAAGCCTATACAGCAGTAAGTGCAGTATTTTAAAGTTACACTTGAGCACAAAAGCTGCAGTGCAATGTTAGTAGACTACCTTTTAAACTACTGTATAAGTTAGCTTACAGTCAAATCACTTCCAGTTATAAATTTCTTTTGCGTGTTAAATTTAACTTTTATCACTATATAAACAAGCTGATAGCAATAATGCATTAAAAATAACTTCCCCTATGTTACCTTAACCACTCCGCCACTGAAGAATTTCTTCGCAGTTCCGACCTAAAGTAAATAGCTAAGATGTTGCTCATTCTTGTCATAAACACGTTAAGCTATCATATTCGTGTACTTAAAATAAAACTACACGATATTTCTAAAACTAAGTAATCTACCTTTTACTGTAAGTGCCCACAAAGAAACAAAATCTCGCATAAACCCTCATTAATTTGAATTTAATTACAGAGTAGTCTTGCTACTCTGTTGATAGCAGTAAAGCTACAACCTTTTACTTATCATTTCCAAATTAAAGGCACTATTGATATAAAATATTGCATCACTCAAATATCAATCTTCTCAGGAATGAACAAGTAGTCAGTGTGCTATAAATGCAGGAGTATCAGCCACAAGGAGGTTTCATAACTGATATACAGATGCTAAGAAATTATACTCCTACAATCATTAAGAAAATAGGTGAAAGAAGGAAATTTTTATAATTACCACAACATTACTGTAATCAGTACTTGGAAACCAAACTTAGTGCAACTTCTGCCACCCGACCATAGCACATTGGAACTTTTGCATTAGATCAAAATCACTCGCCCCAAATCCAAAAGCTTGACAAAAAGCATCTTCAGTCCCCAGATGTTTTTAGTCTGCATCACCAAGTACTGCTGTGTACAAGAGCATCCCCTCAAGTGCGTATGTTTAGAATTCAAATTTTGAACTTTCCAGTGCTATTAGTAGTTGAAATCGAAGATACTTTATGAGAGTTGTAGAACACTCCCTCCCCCCATAATTCGGATCAACCAATCTCTTCAATTGTTTTGCTGTAAGAAAAATGAACAACAGGAACTAGTGATTCCCATCACTAGACCACCACCTTTATCTACTCTGAGTGGGGGGAGTAGGAGAGAATAAATAAAAATTGCTAGTCAAATAGCATACTGTCAGAAAAGCAGCAGAAAGCAATTCACTGGCCTCAATTTGAGCAGCTGTTTAAATTCGAACAGAGTTCAGAATACAAGCAAGGTCACTTGCACCCTTTTAAAACAGGTCACACTACTGTCCTTCAAAACAAATACAGGAAATTATGGTCAAAGATAATAACAAATCTCAAGAGCTCATTTTATTTTTAAGGACAGCTAACTTCAGGGTTTATAAAGAAACTTAAATCTCCACATTGAAATCATCATAGTAGAGTCAGGAATGTATACACTGGTCATTGACACAAGCTCAAGAATAGCAGCATTTTAACTGGAACAACAGAGACATCCCACTAACGAAAACATCCCCTCCTTAACGTAACAGATGAAACAGAAGAACAGTTTTAGAGTACTGGAGCTTTACCAGGTTCTGTTCTCTATTGTCTTCTGTGTTTTCTAAAAAGTGTAAATGTTTCCATGCAATTAATATCTCACCTTCATTCATTCATTCAAGTAAATGAAAAAAAAAAACCCACACATTATACAGGGATAATGTAAAATTGTTATTATAGTCTATCAAGTGGGGATAATAAGAAGACTTTAACAAGAAATTAGTTATTGCTGTAACTTGTCATTTGTAAACCTAATAAAATTTTTCCTAAATGCATCCACACATTGCAAAAAAAAAGAAAAAAAGAAAAAAGCTTTAAGAACAATTTTACAGATTCTTGCTTTTTCAGTTGCTCCAGTACTTGGATATATTTTAAGAACAATCAGTACCATTTTCTGACATCAGAAGGACTAAGATATTTCCTAATTTCAGACAAACTGTTCTTATGTTGCCTACCTCTTTCATAAATGCTTTTCCAAGGCGCACCACTTTCGCAAATAAAATGGGATCATGAGAAAGATGAGGTCCAAGGTAACAAAGCATGTTGAACACTTCCTTTCTCAAGTCTTCAAAACTCTCTGCTTGCTTTGGTGCTCTCTTGTTTGGCAAAGGAGGAATTGGTGACCCTTTAGCCCCTTTAGGTACTCCAACTCTGGAAATCAGATTAACAAAATTTCACATGAAGCGGATGTGAAAGTCTTTGAACCATGTTAATGCAGTTAAGCTTACCAACAAATTAATGTTTACAAGTACTATGTAGTCTGCCCACATTTAGCAACAGATTTCTACTTTTCACTTTACCTGCGATACAGAGGTTCAATTGTCACATGTACAAGTTGGCAAAGGGCAACTGCAATAGGCTTGTGTGAAGTAGCATAAAACGGAGGCATCTGATCCATAATACTTTGTGCATGCTGCCAATCACCAATTTTTAATAAAGCTTCCAGTAAACCAAGCTTTTGATTATCAGGTGGCTGCAAGAAAACAAGCAGTTAGTGAAAGGGTACATTCATAAAATCTTTCTAGCATTCCCTCTTAACCAGAATGTAGCTGCAACTTAAAACTAGACATAAAAACTAAGGTTATTTCAACTATGTAGTAATGCATTAAAAATATTTAAAACAAACATTAGCCAGACATTTATACAATACACTTGAACAACAACAGATGTATCCACGTAGAAGCAAGCATGTGGCTCCAAGTTAAAACTACTGAGAAGTTAAAGTTGTTTGACAAAATGTCTGATTATGCTTTCTAAATTAACATAATCTATTTCACCTTAATTCTTTATATGACATTTAAAGACAAATGCAAATATTTAAAAATACTTTGAATTGTGTTTTGATCTGGATTTAAAGATGCAAGTTTTTCTTGCATTTTCTCCAAAGAATTTCTCAAAAAAAACAGATTTAAAAATCACTCTTATATAACTGCATACTGTAGTATTTCTTTAACCACCTTCTCTAGAGGAATATAACCCTACATATGAGCCTACAAGAAGTTTTCCAAATATCCCAACTTGCAATACAGATATGAAGGAATAGAGGTTCACAACTAAAATTGTATCTTGAAGTATTTTTGCATAGTATTGATACATTGCATTACTATAAATGGATTTTTCCTGTTCCTCCACAGCACAGTATTTAAGTCACTAAAGAAGGAAAAATGTCTGCAAACTATCTGTACATAACTGCAATGCTAACATAATTTTTACATCGAAGAAGGAAGGATTAAAAAATCTACGATAAAAAATTTCATTAAGTATTTTAGGGTGACAAGAACTCTCCTTTCAAACGAAGTGTTGCAAACAGGACAGGCTGACAAAAAGAAAAATGAAATACAGAAATGCTTCTGAGGTTCTAACATTCATGTGGATATTTCTCCCTTTTGCAGACTACTTTATAATACTAGCAGTTGTATTTTTCTGACAGGTTTTCTATTGCTATATAAAAGTTTCAGAACAAATATGCATCGATCAATTCAATATTCATGTTGAAATCATGCAGTAAGGAAAACAAAGTTTCATTGTTTCCTTCGGAAAAAGAGACATACGCATAACAGAGCAAGATCAGTCTCAAAGATCTTATATATATATATATATATATGGGATTAGAATTGCATGCCAATCATTTTAATTAAGAACCTTTAAAATGTATAGGAGTCTGAATATGTAATACCTTGCAAGTTACTCCAATGCCACAGATCATTCTTTTAAGTCAATATAAAAGGCATTAACAGAATGGTAGTGATCCTTTACTGAAAGTTTCTAAAAACTTGAGTTATGCAATATAAACAGGAAGCTTGAAATCCTCACTCAGTACAGTATACTTAAAAAAAATTATTACAGAAAAATCAACTTCACTGATATATTGAAACACACAGCCTTTCCAGAACTTCCGTGCTACTTTTGCAAGCAGCCACAGCTCACATGTACACCCTGCTTGACCGCCCCTTCCCTTTTGTAAGCATTGCCCTTTTGGAACAAGCTCGCCATCAGTGAAAACATGCAGAGCACAGTGCAGAGGTACTCCGCACTTGCTGTCAATCTCATCACACAGCTGTTTCCTGTCACCTCTCAAAAACTGGATTCCCCCTTCACCAGTTTTCAGATTTATGCTGAACACATCTCAAAAGGCAAGCGTATACACATTTGCTAATGTTATACATTTTCTAGCATTAATCTATTCATATTACAGATTTATGACGATACATTTTAATCATAAGAGATAACATTAAATAAATTTTAAAATGTTAAACCAATAACAGTTGAACATTTGTTTCTACCTTATCCGGTCAGTTCTTCTTCATAGTATTGCATCAAAAGTTGTATGTTAAAACTGCATACAGATTAAAAAGTATTCAAACTGAAACTGTCAGATACAGTTACTCTAATAATTGCTATGAATTGCATAGCTAATCATATTAAAATATTACCAGAGAAATGAACCTTTTGAGAAAGAGCATGCATTGCATAACTTACTGCCTGAAACGTCCTAAAACTGTTTAAATACAGCTCTCCATTTTCTCACCATGCAAGTTCACATTTCATCCTCTGTCCTTGTAATTTCTCAGAAAAAAATGCTGCAGTTTTTGCTAACCCCTAAAACTCCCCCAGTGTTTAATTCTAAAAGTTGGCCCAAAGTAACATTCCCTATTTTTTCTGATGTTATTTGCAATATATATGTGCCCAACTTCTCAAACTATAAATTTTCTATCAGAATATTGACACATGTACTTCAAAGAATACTAAGCTGGCCAATCTGCATGTAGAAAAACAGACTAGAACTGTGGTATAATAAATAGGAAGAAGGCTGAAACTTAATATGATTCCTTTCACTAGCTGTAAGCAGCAAACCTGACTGCAATTGGGAGCCAAAGAGCACTGAGTGCATGAGATGCCTGGGGGAAGAGAATGAAATTAGATATTTCAAGACAGGCTAGAAAAATGGAAGGAAGAGGAAGGTCAGAGATACAATGAGCCAACATGTGATAGAAGAATTAGAAACAAGTAGTCAGAACAGATGTGCATAATAAATCCGGGGCTTAAGGAAAATTAAGAATAGAGGTTGCCAATATTGATGGATTTCCCCCACATACTGAGGCACATAGCGCATATCCCATTTACAAAATGCTCCTAACAAGTTTTCTTTTCTTAAGGATAAGATATCAGGTAGCACTCAAGACATTTGAAAAACACCACTGAAAAGCTCACTGGAAATTAAATGACTCTGTATTAAAGTATGATTTGAACACATCAAATCAGAGCAACATTAACAATACATTTAAAGAAAGATAATGACATAGTAGCACTATAATAAAAACTATCCATTTATCCATTTTCACAATGCCAGGTAGTTGCAAAAAACCAGCAATATTTCCAATTCTGAACTGAGGGAAATAACATGTGCTCTTACTATTTCTGCTTCTTTAAGAGGTCAAGTAGGGTTATACTACAAGTCCTAGAAAGCATAGTTGTCAGAAGTTTCTATAGTATATGAGTGCTGGACACACTGGAACCAATAGAGTTAGCCAAAGAAGCAAGAATTTTAAACTGAATTTTTTAATTGAAATCCAAAACAAATCCTAAGTCTTGCATCTTTGGAGGTGAAGCATATCCACCAAAACAGATATTAACACTGTGAGAAGTACACATACTTGCACATCTGTATTTGCATTTCAAACAAATACAAAAATATTTTTATAGCAGTAGCTATCTCAAGTTTAAAATTGTTTTGATAAAAGCTGTACACACACACACACACACACACACCTTTTCAGTCTTCTCCTCCTCCTTTTCTTTTTCCTTCTCTTTTTCTTCAGTCTTTTCAGAGGACAAGACAACCATTGTAAGTTTTCTGACAATTTGCTTAGCTTCTACTATCTCTCGCTTGTGTTCCTCGATGATGGCATTATCCCCTGGAAGAAGCTAAGATGACAGAACATATATATTATTTCTGAAAATTTAAGTGACCTACAGCTACTTTTGATCACTTGAGCTTCAGGTAAAACTTATGTCCTTCCTTGCTCTAATGAGATCAATTTATTCCATGGCAGATAGCTTTCCTTGCTACCATAACTCTACAAGGAAACAAGCAATTAGAGGACTATTCTGAAAACAAGAGCAACTGAGGAATAACACTGTATGTCTTCCTCACAACTGTCAATTGTATGAACCCTATGCCCTAGCCAATTTCAAACTAATCTGCAACAATATGATTAAACACATTTGATGGTATGATTTACAAAAATCCAATGCCTTAAAACAAAGTAATTATTCAAAAACATCATATATTTTTCTTGCATTTACACGTACAAGTGAAAAATTCATCTCTACAAAAGAAAACAAGTAACCAGCTTGGACACACATTTTGATTCCACTTAAGTTTCAAGGAATAGTATTAAAAGTTAACCACTATTTCCTGTTTGTCAGTAGATTGCTTTGGGTTAAACACATATTAACATCTGTTCCTTAGAAAAAGTGCCATGTACTTTAGTATGATGATCAGCCTGAGGAAGATAACCCCATATATGAAGTTTAAACTGTGAATCAAAAGAAAATATCTCATCATTAGGCATCTCACAGAGGAGCATTGTCACTTACATGAACATAAAGATCTTCCAAGTCAATGAGATTGTGCTGCAAGAGGACAGCAGCAACTCTGTATAGGGAGGAAGGTGTCTCACCACTTGGATCCTAAAAAGACAATACCACAAACATTAGGGGGCTGTGAGGGGAGAGGGAGCAAAGAAGCCACTACAGATTTATTAAACAAAACAGCAAAAGCTACACAAAAATGTTACAGACTTGCATTCAAAACCGTAAAATTGTTGCTTTTAAAACTTAATTTCCACACACACAGCAGTGGGAACACAAACAAGTGAAAAAAAACATAAACACACACAGAAGCCACACAGACACACACAACTCTGCAGCAAAAACCTATTATTACCACAGCTCAATGATCATTGTGAACAGCTACCAAAACAAAGCTTCAGAATGAAATGCTTTACCTGATAAAATTTGAACTTGAACCCAAGGATATGGCAGAGAGTTTGAGGTTCACACATGTACATGTAAGACTCTATCAGTGGTACAAAGAAATCATCATACTCAGGCCTGCACTCATAGACTTCCAAGATAATATCCAGAACTCTGTTAGGATCAAGGTTAAAACATCCTAGGGGAGAATAACATACAAAGATTAATATGGCTACTTTTCACTTTCTTCTATTACTATAACAAAGTGATTAAAAAAGTTAATTCTGACTCAATTTCAACACAAAAAAGCATACAGCAAAACAATCTAGATAACCTGTGAAGATAGTACCCTGCAAACACAGCACAATTTTGACTAGCAGTATACGCCAAATTGAAGCGGGTAATGAAACTAAACAGGTTTTTTAATTGAGATTAAATGAAACTTAACCCAGCATGTAACAACTAAAACTCAAGTCTCACTAATCCCAATACTACCACCAAAAGGGATGGGGTGCTTCCCCACTTGTGCTTACACCCATATTCAATTCAGCCACAGAAGTCATCCAGCTGAAAATCATCCTATATCTAAAAAGGACTCCTGGTTTGCAGCTGGACTCTAACCTAGCTGTTTTGTACAGTCATTAATTCAGAATTACTGCTAGTCCTAGGGAGAAAGGTTTCTAAATTCTGGGGGAAGAAAAGAGGAGGTAAACAAGTACTTTTCCTTCAATTAAGAGCACGGATTTAGATCAATTTCAGCCAGTGCTGTACCTGTATCTACATTTCCTTATCTGAAGGTTCTCACCAAAACTCCTGAGGCAATACTGAGAAAGAAATTTTACTGGTATCAGAAGAATTTTGTAAACACACATCCAATTTTCTTCTTTGTGCCATTACTACCTTAAGGCTTTAAACAGTAACTAAAAGCAGTCTATGATTTGAGAGAAAACACTGATGCTCCACATTTGTGTTACCTAGGTTACTTTTCAGCTCCATTAACCCCCTAACTTACCACATAACACAACAATAATAACAATTATTCTACAACAAAGGAAAGGAACAAGCAGGCAGGAGCTCTTTACATGTAGAGTTTTTTAAACAAATAGCTTTCAGGTTACCTGTGTGCAAAACTAGAACTCAAACTCTTAATTGTGTAGTAAGACTATTAATAAAGCGTCCCTATAACAATAAAAACTTTATATGCAAATCACTGTAGTAGACATTTTAAATATTTTACACTTTCATTTTGATACTCCTTTACTAAGGCTTATAATTGAGAAAGATGGACAAATCACAAACAGGACTCCTGCCATTTCATTAGATATCACTTCCTTAAGAATATTAAGAAAATTTGTGCATTGAATGGAGTATCTTAAAACAGAAAAATAATTCGTTAAATTCTAAGATAATGATGAGTTCATCTCAAAAAAATCTTATTCTTGAATATCTATGGAATGAAAATCACAGCTGATATTTGAGGCTGTACCCAAATTAAACTAAGCAACATTCCCAATTTTCCCCCCCGCCCCCCCGAAACAGGAGCTTACAAATTTTCTAATTGTGTCTAGGATGGTCTACCATATAATGTATCACTACCAGACAAAACACCTGCATTACCCAACACTTGATCCACAAACAACTTCAAAGACATGCATAGAGCCACTTTCTGTAGTCACAAGACTACGCAAGAATATCAGTATCCATATTCCTGCAGCATATTCCTTACCTATTAAAGATTTGATATTTTCAAGGATTAAGTCACTAGTGATATTTCCAGATAAGTCTTGTCCCAGTTCTGCAATCAGCTTTGCATAACCTTCATTCTCCTCTCTTAACAAATTAAACTTCTGTTGCTTATAACTGTAAGTAAACAAAAATTAAACATAATTATTTGGATACACAGTTGACTATTTCTACTGTGCTGCCCATATACTATCAATATTAAATTTGTATACAAACCGCCAATTTTGAATACCTTTTTAAGAACCTGTAATTTGTTTCCACTATTTCCAGTATTATAGGATGCAGTACAGTAAGCCACCATCAAACACTTGCAAGGTAACTATCATTCTCCAAACATATTCAGCTCTCCTTCACATTCAAAAGTGGTCCTTTTAAAAGCAACATTATAGTTCTCCCTAACAATAAGGCTTGTTCTTGCACGCTTTGCTGGAAAAATGCTTAGCACCTTACCAGATTGTTCTTTAAAGACCTAAACTTAATTTAAATGTTCTTCTTGAATATTGAAGACTGAAATTTAGACAGAGGCCAATATAAACATACAGCACATTGCTAAAGAAGATTAAGTATTTTATAAAAGAAATATTACACATTTTCAGAGAACGTTATCAACAGTTACCAGACTAGAGTACCACCCCTTCCACCTCCCTCCCTCCCCCAAAACCACCAAAAAAAGACATAACCCAAAACTTACAATAGTTTTGTCTTTATTTTAACAGATTTCTGATTGAACTGCTGAGACTGCTTGATAAGTCCTAGCGACTCCAGTGTTTCTGGGTCTAGACGCTCCTTTAGGACAGTGTCAGATACAAGATACTACATGTATTAAAAAAAAAAAA
>VZSV01000011.1:7877912-7888002 GCA_013398735.1 Nothocercus julius | reverse complement strand
GGAAAGAAAAGCCACACATCTAAAACTTAACTAAAACTGGATTTGAAAAGCACGTACTGTATACAAGTGGAAAGGCTTCAATAAACGCCCTAATACCTAAATTACTGGTTACAAATTCTATATTTGTTTAGCATTTAGGGATTCTCCAGTGCAAAGAAACATAGTGAAGAATGCAGTAAATGAAAGCATAGAAAACACAAATGCACTTTTTCTGCTTAGCTGGTCCAATTAAAGATACTATTCCTCATCTTTTCCCATTTTAGACATAAAAGAACTACATAATCCAATTTATAAAAATCGCTTAAGTTTTAATGTATTTTATAATAGCATCTGTAAAAATGTGTTGGTATAACTGATATAGCTATAATGGTAACCCAAATGGTCTTTATAATGTATGTACTAAAACTAATTTTTTAGTAGTATGTTATTGCTTTTTATTTTGAAAAGCTAATAAAACACTATTTAAACCCCTCCTGTTGCCAGATTTAAACATAATTGTACATATGAAAGAGAATCTGTAAATGCAACTTACCAAACAGGCTAACACCAGCTGGGTAAAATGATCCCTCTTACTTTTTTCTTCTAAACAACTTGTTTCAATATCTAAAATAAAGGAAAGTGGGGTTGGGGGAGATTTTTTAAAAAATAAGTCAGTACTTCTGGCAGTTTTAGTCTCAGGCATCTTCACAGAATTAGAAGAGGTTCTTCTCTTTACAACTATTTTGATGGCTACTAACCATGACGCAGTGCAAAACAGTTTACAACATGCTAGCTCCCTGCCACATTCTAGCTATATCATATTTTGATGACAATTCTTACACATAAGTCGCATGGAAAGGTAGATCAAACAGACTGCAGGAATGCCACAATGATCATTTTTCTTGCTCTTCTCTCTGTCAGAATGCAGCTTATGACAAGCACTAAGTATCAGTTATAACAGAAAAGGAAAGAAAAATGAATTCTAGAGAACAGGATGCTTCTATCTTTTTTGTAAGGATATTCTAGTAACTTTTCTGTTTTCAGAGTAATTACTGTTCACTTACTGGTCTGCACCTTTCTACCAGTTTTAACTCCATATTTTCATTCTTCTTCTTTGAATTGTCAAAATTTGAAATGATTCAAATTCATTTCCATGGGAAAAGAGGCCATAAAGCAGCAATCAAGTATGACCATCTTAAAATAAAGAACCCAAAACATATGCACGCACACATGCACATAAGAACTAAGGAGAAAATGCCAACAAATCCCCAAATCCTCAGACAGACTCCCCAGTGATGTAGAGTGCCTGGAAAGTGACTGGATATCAGAGAAAACCAGTCAGCAGACTTGCCAGATGTCTGGACCCTAGCACCCAAGCTTCTTAGCCATGAAGAATCTGCAGAAAAAAATTAGTCTAGAAAATATGGATACGTGGACAAAGACAAGAATAAAAGTTCTTATATACTGAGACACATTGGCTATAAGAGTAATTTAGAAAAAGATTCAAATATTAGTAAATGTATTAAGAAACATTAGAGGGGATGAAGAGGGAAAATAACTAAGAAAGCAACTCAATGCCATTTCTACACAAAGTTTGAAACCTAGCTCTCCATACCATTCCTCTGCTACTAATAGGGACGTGGCATTTGACCTTATACTAGTTTGCAGAAGGGTGCAAACACAGATCTGCCACTTCAAGTTACTAGTGGCTCAAGCAACAACTGAACTATGTTTTCTTGCCCAGCTTAAAAAGCAGAAGGGTGTCTGCTAATAAATAACACTCATTAGAGACAGATTTTATAACAAGATGACAAGAACACAGAATGAAATATTATGAATGAAAGAATTCAAATTCATCCATTAGATGTTACAAAATTGAGGATGCACATGCAAACTTAGCTAAGCCTCACTGTGCATATGCTCTCAGAACATATGCTCATATTTTTTTTGGAGAACCCCAGTCTCTTTCAGTATATAAGACAACCTGTGACAAATGGACTGTCAAATTAGTTTGCAGAGGCCACTGAAAAGGCTAAGGAGATATACAATTGGATTCGGATTGTAAGCAGTTAAGAGTATGACCTGGTAAGAAATACGTATGCAGAGTTAAAGTTCTCAAAGAAAAAAAAAAAACGAACAGAAAAAATCCACACCTTTAACTCAACACTACAGCATAAAACCCACCAGAGGTTACTACCAGAGTAAAACAGTGCAGATCTTTAAAGCCTTCTAAGTTCGCAAATCCTAATTTTGAGAACAATGCCAGCTGCCTTGAGATTCTGGAAAACTAGTATAAGCCCCACTTCATTAACAATCACTGTACTGATAAAATATTTACAAAACACATTTTGAGAACAAGAGATCTATTTGCGAATAAGATAACTTATTTTAAATACTTGCAAGAATGATAATAACAGAAAGTCAAAGATTACATTAGCTAACCCTCAGCATTATTGCAAGTTAGCTCCTTGAGCTTTTATTGACACATGAAGCCCCACTGCCTTCATATAGGTAAACTTATAGAAGCTGTAATAGAAAAAAGCAGAATTAAGAAACATTAAGAAGATAAAGATATACTGAGGAAGAATCAACACAGGTTTTGTAAAGAAAAAACAGATGCTTCATAGATGCAAAAAGATTCCCTGAAGAAGTCAATAAGTGCATATAACATTTCTACAAATTTGTCCCAATGTGGAAATGTAGGGAACAAAGCTTACCTAGTATGCAGAATACATCAGCTAAAATGGAGGGCATGTCTTCCCGAAATTCCTAACAAGGAAAAAAATAACACTCGTTGTAAAGACAGAAATCCCATATCTAGATTTCCATTGCACAAAAATAAAGCAATGCAGAAAAATAAAATAAGCACATGATTGATCAAAAGGCAAGTTTATATGCAATATTAATACATTTTAAGTAAATTGAGCAGTTCAGTTATTGACTAATACCTAACTGTTGCTTATATGCTGATTATTGATTAACAAAACCATATTGAAAGGCAAGAAAAAAAAAAATCTTTGTAACACCTGAAAACCTCAGGCCAGAGGAATTTGCAGATGTGTTTTAGGCTTTTAAAACTTGAATGGGTACTTTTATCACTAGGCACTGTTTCAGGGATTTCTATAGTTCTTCAGCAAACAACTTTAAGAAACACATTTTCCAAATCTGATCCAAAATCACTTTAAACTTTTTTTTTTTTTAAGCACACTCAATATTTGGGGAATCTCAGAAGTTGAAGAAAAAATATTCTTTACTTTTTTTTTTTTTCCTTAAAACGTTTTGAATAAGGACTTTTTAAAATCAGTGTAAAGCATTATTTTAAAAGTCATCACAGGACTTGCATTTCACTAATAAAATGGTAGACAGTCACACTGTAAGAAACAGATGTAATGAGAAAAACCAGTAGGTGGCATTGCATTCACATTGCAATAGCTAGTGAAATCTACTCTAGCACACACAAAAAAACTTCAGTATCAATACACCCACAAATAATGATTTAATTTTTAAATATGGTAAAATTAACATATATTCATTATTCCAGCAAAAGTGGGAATTATATAGAAACCTCGACAGCCTACATATTACAATTCCATGTAAGAAAATTTGATATTAACAAGATATTGTTAGACGTGAAAAAAAAACAAGTCTTTTGACCATTGTCCTGATTGATTTTAATTCAGACTTTCACAATAGACTGCAAAATTTAATAGGTATGCAATTACTCAAAATATATACTTACTATAACATCACCAAGAACATTAGAAGCTTGATCATGCTTTAGGTTTCCTCTGACAACATGATATGCAAGCTCATACAAAGCCTGTTGGATATCTGCTGAAAAACGACAACAGTTAACGAACATGTTAGGTAATTGTTCATTTACCTTTTAAAGCAACATCTGCAGTAAAGTTGTAGACTTCAGACAAGTAACTGTGATAAGCTGCTCCTCAAAACAGTGATTTTTTAATTCATACTGCTAAATTAAACTGCTATACTGTTTTTGCATGATGTCTTAGACATCAGAAAAGATGATCCACTTCCAAGAGATTTTAATGGAATAAGAGCAAAATATGATGAAAAACTACAAGAGCCATGAGCATAAAAACTCGAGGCTTAACAGCTAATTAAATAAAAAAAACCCAAAACAACAAACAAACAAAAAAACTTGTAATTCACGAGCTACATAAATATCGTATTACAGTACTTTGATCATATCCCATAACAGATTTGCCTTCAAAGTCTACTTCTTCAGGAGTCTCATAAGCTTGTGGCACACACTGCTTCAACAAAATGTCTATTATCAGGAGCATAAGGGCAGCACTTTGCAAGCTCCTGTGCACTCTCACAGAATAGGATTCAGGTTACGTGAAGCAGATTCTTAGCAGCCAACGTCTCACCACAGCAGATCAACCACATGGGTTTTTCCATTACCTGAAGGACCTCAAACACTTCTATCCTATATTGATGCCTTGAAAAGAGACGACTGAGCATATAGTTATTCCCACAGGATCTGTTAAACCTTTGCAGCAAGGTCAATAAAAAGAAAATAGTATATAAAATTGGTCATCAATGGTTTAGGATAGAGAACACCAGGTATACATTCTTTAAAAACTTTGTGAAGAACAAATTTTGCTTTGTTGAACAATAAACACTCCCTCTTCAGAAGTGTTACTTATAAATTATGTTAAAATGATTTAGCTTATCTTCCCTATTACTGGAGTTGCCCATTATGACTGTTTTAGCAAGAACCAAGACATTACTTGTGTAGCCATTTTGCTCTCTTACTATTAACATTTTTCTTCCAATGCATTTTGCAGAGCAAGCCTAAACTTATTTCTCCTTTAAGCCTAGAAAATTTCTTAAAATAAGAATTGCAAAAACTCAAAAGACATCAGTGTACATTCATAAATAAGAAAGCCTGTAACTCATATACTGCTTAGAGAAAATACTTTCTGTAGCAGATAATTACAATCATATATACCAAGGGCTTTTACAGAAATTTGCTTTTAGAATAAAATCTGACTCTTCACAAAGTAGCAGTCTTCCACGAGCCTTCTTGTATGCCGAGTTCAAAGCAGAACTGCATTTTCTATAGAACAGAGCACAAAACAGACTACCCCACCACCGTTTACCACTGTCCAAGAATCATCTTCGACTGAGCATCTGAAGACAAACCTAGCTGTGGATGGGTTGTATTGCCTTGCTATTTACAGTATTCTCCATTGATGTGCATTAATTGTCACTGCACATGAACAATCCAAGCAAAAATACAAATAAACACTCTAATTGAATGTTTCTGTGTTATCCTTCTTTGATAAAAAGAAACAAAGACAAACTTACCTCTGAAACCCGTATTATCATAGCTTTTATTTTCACTGAGAGCACGGCATAGCTGCAAACTGCAATAAAGAAAGAGCAATTAAACAATTTTAACCAAAAACAACAAAAAGCATAAAAACAGTCCTATAATACTATACCATACACCTTTGTTTTGTTGTTTTCTTTCCCAGCTAAAAGAACTTCAAACTTTGGTGGTTTAATTGCCTGTCCACATTCTACTTTTCATAGAGTAAATATTAATTGACAAGGGGTTACACAGCAAGGAAATACAGCCCATTTATAATGGGCAGAGTAGGGCCTGTATATTTCCAAAATTTTTGTTTCCTCACCGGGAACAGGGAACTTAGGGAAGGGAAAAACAAGAACACCGCATACACACACCACACACACACACACACACACACACACACACCAACCCAAAGAAATATAAGTATATAAAAGGAGGCATGAAAGAGTAGTATTAACCTGCTATTAACCAATAAGCAAATGCCTGTCTGTATCTAGAACTTCTGTTTTCAGACTGACATGTAGATTCTGCATTCAACCATGTGCATCACTTTCCTGATGCACAGTTTTAGCACAGAAAAGACAGAAGTTAAATGGTAAGAACGTATTCTAATCACCAACAGAACTCACTATAAGCTGAGAAGACCTGTTATGTTGATGTCCTATAGTCACTGCTGAAACCTCCTTCAACCAAATTATCCATAAGAAAAAAATATTTTAATTACACATTAGGGACATATTTTCAAGCTACAAGGATTCTCTCCTCCTTTGCCTTTTCTGTTCAGGCGAGGCTTTATTTTTTTTTGTCCTTATTTAAAAGCAACAGTAAGGAAAAAAAAACATAGATATATATCCATACTATTATAGCCACTAACATGGAACTCAAAAACTTCCATCACCCTTGCAATTTTGCAATTAAAACTGTTTCACACATTAAAAAAAAAGATGAAATGTGATCTGTAGACACTGAAGGTAAGGATACCTAGTATCTGAGTTGTATGGTAAAGCTACAGCTTTCACCCTTATGAAATTTAACAGCAATCTCTTAGGCAATGATGATATATAATTATCACAGATGCTTAAGATCTATGACGCAAGGATTCTATAGCAATCAGTTACCCATTTTATTTGCATCCTATACAGACTTATTACCTCTCAACAAACAGCTGCTCCAGCAGTCAAAGATTATATTTAGCAACTGCAAGGTGTGTATACATACCCTTTAAAAACAATTGGAATATGGAAAATTTGACATACAAATATAATGTAATCAACCGATAAACACAACTGCAATAAAAAGTGATGGTATACCTAAGATGTTCTTCATCTGTTGAATGGCATGAAATATATTACAACATAAAGAGAATAGACATGTCAAAATAGAGGAATGGTCCCCCCCCCTTTTTTTTTTTTTGTCAATGGCAAATATGCTGTCTTCTCTCTTTTTTTCCCCAACCTCCCTCCAGTGGCTAACTTTTTCAGCTGTCCTCAAATACTACATCAATTTGGTCTAAATCAGATTTTCTTAAGTTTTAATTAGTACCCCTCTATAACGAAGTAACTTCACACACTCATTTTTAAGTTCTGCATACAAATAGCAGTGAAGTGGCAATCCTACAAAAATATCTATTTTTGCACAATTTGACCTCTATGACATGAGGTCACGTCAAACCGACTACATCAGCAACTACACTGGCTGCTAGGACTGAAGAGCTCACTTAAGTTATATCTAATACAAAACCAGAGTTTCAGCTTCTTCTAATCCCCATTTCAACACTACCAAAACAGTAGGCATCAACTTCATACGACCTCTGTTGATAAACAGATTTGTTTCTTATCAGGAACACAATAAGACCAGTACGTAAGATAGTTTGCTCCAAATTTATCATTAAAACTTCTGAANAAAAAAAAAAAAAAAAGCAATTATTTTCATTGAGTGAAGGTCAATGTGGAAAGTTTTGCTAGTAAGAAAAAAGTGCTAATATTGTTTGGATCTAAACTAATACATAACTGTGCTCTTGTTCTTCCATACAGATACTTTCTCCAAAACAATGACATTTCCTGAAAGTGCTGTCAGGCAGTACAGCTGAGGTGATTTAATAGCTTGTTAGGGCACAAAGGGGCAATTTCTTTGAGTTAGTTCATGCCTTCCTTACCTCCCTCTCTTCTTAGCCACACAGTTCTAGCCCTTGTATCAGCTAAATAACCTGACAAACCTGGCATAAAACTGATCAAAAAGCAATTTTTTTTGCCAACTTTGCAAGTTGGTTACATTTATCAAGATAAGCATCAAAGGGAGCCATGAGGAATGACAACAAGGTAGAAGCATTCCTTTCCAATACCAACAAGGCATTAGATTAATTCTTCAAGTCTCAACTGAGTTCATCTTAAACGAAAGCAAAATGGTTGTTTTTCACTACAATAGAAGTATCAATATCAGCATGAATAATAAACTCAACGAAGAGTTAGCACAACACTTTCCCACTTAATCAACAGGAAAACAAAAAAATTTGGCCTACTTTTCAGTTCAACAGATTAAAACATACGGAGTTTTCTAGAAACATTTATTCCTCTAAGCCTGTATTTCACCTATACAAGTTTAACATGGATAAGTAACTCTAAAATGTAGTATGACAGTAACATAATATGTAGTAAGTCTGAAATAAAATTATGAATATAGCCTACAAAGTAAAAATCAGCTAAAGCATAGAAAAAAGAACCAATTCTGAAAAGTAAGGTTTTTAAAGTGAAGTTGGTTTTGGACTAGGATGGGATAGCTTTGCTTACTTCAAGATAGATTCTGAAATATTGATGAACATGCACAAAGTTTGCATGGCAGAACCAGAAACTGAATCAAGCCTCCCAATTGATATGCAATGCCCTATACGCTCAACTATACACCCACACACAGTATATGGCAGTACTTAGCACAAAGTGCATGTGCCTGCAAATATTTAAGTATATGCATAGTTTAACTGATGTGGGTAGGTCTTTTGCTGTGATAAAGAACAAGCAATTGCATTTTACAGTCAGGATGGCACAACTGCAACTAAATCCTGTTTTCCCAACAATTAAGTTTGCCTGACTCCCAGGTCTTTATCTGTTACTTAATGCAATGGTATTCCTTGGGCAAGTGAAGTAACAAACATGTCCAAAACAGTTGGAAGACTGAGTATCAAAGTTTCACATTCGTAGAATGTTAAGCTCCTTCAGTTTATTGTGAAGCTTAACATATTGCATAAACCTCCAGTCAAGTAAATTATTAAAGCTTACTTCTCCCTTGAAGGGTCCTTTGTATGTTCAGTCTATCACAAAAAAAGTAAAGGCATCACTGTAGTAAGTTATCATGATATTATAAAAGTACATACAGGCTAGTGTCAGAGACCAGCATCTTATTGTGGCAGGCACTATGTAAAGAACAAGCTCCTTGCTAGAGGAACTTACAGTTATGTACAAAAGAGAATATATACATACACAGTACTACAAGGAGTCCAGACTCATCAGCACACTAAGCAGCTGCAGATTCCAACACAATCTTTGCACAGTATTTGTCAGTACAAAAACAAATATAAGTAATTTACTAAGATATATTTAGACAGAGATGAATTTGAAGAAAATAGAGACAGGTAAGATGACCACATCCCAACCAATGTCTGGCTTTTATAATAATTTGTAACAGACCTACCTAGCATATATTGTGCATTTTCCTGTATGCATTACATATTTTTCTTTGCCAGTAGCAGAGCTAATTCAATATGTATTGAGTTATGAATAAGGGTTCTAAAAGAAACCTCCAGGAAGTAAACAGGTGCTACAGCTTAGGGTCTACTCTGCTGCCTTATTATCTCACATAATACGGAAGATATATACAAAAACCTTATCTTCCAGTTTTTGGTCAGTAAGGTCTTATGCTGATAAAGCGATCAAATAAGCAAACCTGAAGTTGATATTTTTTCATAATACTTCAAAAATAGAGAAAAAAACATTATTTTAAAGGTGATTTCATTACTGAATTTTAAACATCACTGTGTTTTGTTTTATTAACCAAGCAAACTTTTTTCTTAGAAAGGAACAGCAACTCCTACAGACCACAGTAAGATTACAAATCTTGTATGTTTTGGGGCATAAACTGATCAGCACCCTATTATACAAGATTATATAAGAAAACAAAGACTCTGCCTTATGCAATCACTATTAACAATTCTACTTCCACTATATTTAAGGACTCTTACCATTCCTTCTCTCAATAAAACAATTTTCACATTCCCCAACATACAGCATTTTGACAGAGTTAATGCTTAGATAAGACATTTCTATCTTGGACTGATTTGATCAGATCCCATAAGCCATTTCATAAACCAGCAAATAAGTATTTTCCCATATGACCTAATCTTTTCTTTCTATTTACAGTGAGTTTTACTAAAAATATATATAACAATAATAAAAAACAAAGATTACAGAAGAAAGTTGGGTATTTGTGTTTAAGCCCACCACTTTTAAAAACGTAACCATACAAGAGTGACTGTTGCATGACTCTGTGCATTGGCATTATTAGACCAGACCTACATGTAAAAAATTATTTTCTAAGCTTTTTGCCAAATCTGTATTTGCTAAAATCCATAAATTTAAGGTTCACCCTTCTCCACACATCAAGGACTTTGCAGAATACCTAATTTATATTTTGTGGAGATTCCTAGACAAATAATTGAAGAAAAACATGAAATATTGCATTTTCCCTTCCCTGTTGTTACGAATACATAAAAAA
>VZSV01000011.1:7842046-7858525 GCA_013398735.1 Nothocercus julius | reverse complement strand
TTGAAACAGAGTTTCTGAACTTTGAAAGATGCAAAGTAGACTTTGGTAGTCTTCTAGAGGAAAATATTTTAATCTCACAGAAAAAGAAAATTAGTGTGCAGCTCAGGTTATTTGAGTAAAATTATTTTATGAATGCAGTGTAGTAGCAATGATGAACTTATAAGGTCATTTGAGATCTTCATGGAAGCAGTGTTAGAGGATTTAAAATAATAATTTATAAGGAGATAAACATTGAACTTAAAAAAAAAAAATGTTGATTTGTCCATATATATAAACATATGTATTGTAAGCTTTTATATTGCTACCTGTAATTACTGTTTTTTTTCCCCATTCAAAAGTCAGTCATCTAAGACTTGTACGTTGGACAATATATTTTATTCAATAGCTATTTTAATTTGCTAAGCTCCTAAAATCAGAAAAGCACACTAGAAGTCATTACATTACTCTCAAAATGACTTGCACAAATAATTAAAGCTGATCCTGGCATGTTGTCATGTATTACATAAAGTAAACATGCCGGTTCTCTAACATCATGTTTTCTCAACCTGCTTATTGATTTAATTATCTGTGTCATTTTGGCAAAGGATGCTGTGATCCTGTAATGCACTGTACTTCCCCTCCTCCTCCTCCTGAACTTTAAAAAAAGATGTTGTCCTTCCTGTGGTGAAGTCTGCTATTATATAAGCAAATGTCATAATTGTTTCATTTGTCTTGACCTTACAAAGAGTTTAATCAGTATTAATGCAGGTGTTGAGAGGAAGGAGGAGTGAGAACAAAACTTGTAGCCAAATTAATGCATGATGGGTGGGGTTTTAGATGTCTTTAGGATTAGATTTTTCTTCTGTTTGTTTGTTAAGTGTCTCCAGAGTGAGTGCTTCTGTTTGTGTGAATGCAGCTGTCATAAAGAGTTGGATTTGGTGTGTGTGTGTGTGTGGTGGAGCGTTGAACTGTAATCTCTGACAAAAAAAGCTGACAGTAGGGAGAGTATTTGGAGGATTCTAAATGTTATATGTATGTAATACTCGTGGACAGTTTTTGTTTTGTTTATCTTACTGGTATAAAACCCATACCAGCAATGGGCATAAGTAGCTCTGGGCTGCAGGTTGTTTGTTGTATTTATTTGTTTGTTTTTTAATGAAGCTCCACTAATTACAAGTTATTTAGATGCCTGAGGGACCACACTGCAACACTTCTGCAGCTGGAACTACATACAGGGGTAAGAAATTTTCTGGTGAGCAGTCTCAAGATCAGGTGCTAGCTTTGCTTCTAGTCTTGAGTTGTCCTGTCTCCGTGCTTTTTCAGATAAATCACTGGTAGTTTGTGGACAGTTGAAGGAAGAGATGTCCTTTGTCTTGTGTCCTTTGACCACAGAACGTGATGACTTTGCGTGCCATGTGTTTGTGTGGTAGAGCTAGAAGAGGAATTGGCCTTCTGAATTTGTGGTTGGCCTATTGCAAAGAAAATTTCTAGGCGTATTTTTGAAAATTTTAAAAGAAGCATAGTACTACTTTTCCATATAATATGCAATTTTGTTGTGGCATACTAGCAGTATTTGTTTTTCTTGTGCATTTTATTGACCACTGCTGCCAAAACAGTGGTTTTGTAAGGTGCTGAAAATCTTAGTAGGTCCTTTAAGAGAGGAAATAAGCTATAATTTGCTTCTTGGCTGTCCTCTAAACCCAGCAGTCATTTATGGGAATAAAAGTAAGCAAAGATACAAGGTATCTGTTGCTTTTAATGACATTTTTACTTACAGTAAAGCAAAGCATATACATAAGTTTTTTTAGGATTAGGATCTAGCATTTTAAAAATTTAATTATTAAATAGTAAACTTGGGTCTTCTTATCTTTTGCTTCTTTATTGTGGACTTCAAAGTACGTGGACAAGAAACCACAATTCCCACTCAACAAGTTTGAGTTTGGCTTGTAACTGAAAAAGATTCTTCTACTTTCAGTTCAGCTTTGCACCTGGTCAGCATTTGCTGAAAAAAAAATAAGAGAATTGGTTACATGACCTTGTTTCCATGAACCGAAGGTTCTCAAAAGGAAAAAACAACTGAGTCGGTGTCTGCATTTTTCATTCCTGTTGATAGGTCCTATTGGACATCTCCAGAGTAAGTAGGATCCCCCTCTGTTGAAGATGAAACTAGCCAGCAGAGCATACCAGGGAACAGTTCTGATTTGCAATGCTATCTGTATCTCATTAAACCTGTTTCTCTTTGAGAACTGCATGATTTTTTTTTCTCAGTAAAGCATATTGTTGATTAAAGTAGTACATGTAAGCAATATGCAGGAAATCATGTTTCTCTCTGTCAAGTATCTTGCTGCAGCAGGCATATTAGCAGTATCTTTTTCGTTTCTTGGCTATTAATTTTTATCATGGTTAACTTCAAAGACTTTATCACCTTGCCAAAATGGGTATCGGCTTGCCCAAAATATCTGAGTTCAGATATTCTTGGCAAGAACAGAAGAAGTCAGTACAGATGACCTGGCTGTTAAATACATCTCGTTCCTGCCAGAAGAGAATAAGTTAGTGCGTTCACTTTCAGTCTGGATATGTCTACAGTTCTGGTTCATTCAGTGGAAAATTCATGTCCAGTTCTTCTAGCTATATCATAATATCACAAGATTCGATATATTCTTATTACAAATTCTGTAGTTAATCAAGGATCTTGAAAAAAAATCAAGTTTTTCTTCATGTTCTTTCCAGACTGCAGGTTTTAATAAAAGGTTTTATGTAAGATTAGGACCATCTTACAATTTAGCCTATTGTGACTTTTTTGAGTGCTTTGTATTAGCAGTAACATTTCTAATTGAGTCATATGGAACAGTTATGTAACAGCTATATATGAGCACAGTTTTTCTGCTGAATGAAACACCTTTGCAGATAGTTCTTCAGCAGTGCTGGAAATATTGATTTAGACAGACTATTAGTGTTATTGAGAATATTTTCTGAGTTTTCCAGCTTTCCATGCTATTACTTATTTCCATAGCACCACTGCCACTGCAAAGTTTATGCCTGGTGGCTGACCTCATGAAGGTGAGGAACAGAAATAGAGATATCACAGGTTTCATATAGAAAAATGAGAAAGACATTGGTTAAATACATTGGCAAAGTGTAGCAGAAACATTAAGTAGGACAGGTGGTAAGGCTAAAGACATTCCTGCAGGAAGGAGAGGGGAGAAAAGGGAAGGGGCTGGCAGGGACATGGGAACTGGTACCCTTGCCAGAGCGTGCATTCAGGGGAAGGGCTATGCTGGACATGAGCACTACTGCTGATTAGTCCAAGCCACTGATTTTCAACACAGAGCCCTGTTAGTTCATTTAATCAGATGTTTTGCTAAGAGGAAAACAGAGGTATATGTCTGTACAACTTAAACACAAATCCAAAGCTTTTTTCTTTTAGATGGTGATGTTGCCAGTTAATGCACTGATCTGCAGAAGGACAAGGTGGTCATGGCCTTAGTAAGGGGAAAAAAACAAAGATTTCAAATAGGGCTGTAAGATTTTACAAATATGGTCTGGTTTACATCAGTATATTAAATTCAGTGCACCATATTTTACTTTTGGAAGTCTTTTTGTAGAGCTTTGCTCAGTCCCTGTTGTTAAATAACTTGTTAATTTCATTCTTGTAATGTTTGTTATGTAATAAATAGAGCATTTTTAAAGCTATAAATCAGATTTATATACTTATATGTAATATATTTTGTTTAGGGAATCTGAAAGGAAGAGGAGAGCCCTGCTTATGAAGAGATGACGTGTAACGGGCCTGAATACTCAGAGGCCTGTGCCACTTCAGACACTGGTTGTGAGCAGGAATGGGCAGAGGAGCACAGGCGACTTGGGACCTTTGTGACGTTTCCCTTTGATTGTCCAGTCTCAGCAGCAGCGCTAGCACGAGCTGGCTTTGTTTATACTGGAGAAGGTGATAAAGTGAAGTGCTTCAGTTGTCATACAACTACTGAAGGATGGGAGCATGGAGAGTCTGCATTCGAAAGACACAAAAACCTTTCCCCAAACTGCAAATTTATTACTGAATCATCTTTTTTGGAAAATAATATTCATCCTATTGTCCAGAACCACCAGGATAGAACTGAAAATTGTTCCAGCAATTCAACCATCTCCTATGCTTTAGATGACTCATCTGATGTCGAAGCTGATTATCTTCTGAGAACTAGGCAGGTTGTGGATATGTCAGATACCTTGTATCCTAAAAACCCTGCAATGTGCAGTGAAGAAGCAAGATTAAAGTCATTTCATAACTGGCCCCTCTATGGCCTGTTGACACCAAAGGAATTAGCTAATGCTGGGCTTTATTATACAGGTGTTAGTGATCAAGTGGAATGTTTTTGTTGTGGTGGAAAACTGAAAAACTGGGAACCTAGTGATAGAGCTTGGTCAGAACACAAGAGGCATTTTCCCAAATGCTTTTTTGTCCTGGGCCGGGATGTTGGAAATGTTCCAAATGAAGTTGTGTGTGCCGAGCTTGAGAGAAGTGCTTTGAGCGATGTGCAGCATCCAAGGAATCCATCTATGGCAGAATATGAAAGACGGCTGCAAACCTTCCTAACATGGAGATACCCTGTTAACAAGGAGCAACTTGCCAAAGCTGGATTTTATAGCATAGGTGAGCCAGGTCTGAAAACTGAATAGTATCTTTTACAGGATACACTTCATATGATATGATACCAATATGCTATGAATTTCTAATTCTAGTGTCAAATAACTTGCCAGAACTCAATACTTAGTTACGAGTTGAAATTCATTTCATTTGTTTTGTAAACCACCTAGAGTTGTTATTTTTGTATTTTTAACTCTTATAAAATGACATACATCATATCAAATATTTTAAAAGCAAAATATGACATTTTTAGATGATATGAATTTTTTTAAATTCATAGATTTTTTTTTTTTTAGCATTAAACTTTAAATTTCCTTGCCTGTTATAAAGCCATCTTAAGATATCTTTTACGGTTGGACTTAACATTAGAAAAAACAGAATGCTGTCCTGCAGAGATTGTGCTTGGGTCCAAGAATATAGAGTTGTAGTTTGTATACAGGCCTGTGTGCAAGGCAGTCTAGATTGTGTGCCATATTCATTGATTACTTATTATATGTTTGATTTATCATAGCATCCTGACACTTAAGACAAGAGCAAATGCTGTTGTTACCTACTATAAAAAGTTTAGAAAGAGATGACTGTGGAGTTGGAAAGCTTTTAATCTTAGAAATATAGTGCATGCCCTAGAATATGCCTTAAAATGAGACTCTAATANACACACACTTGGAGAAGGTGAATAGTTCTATATTAGGCTTAATTGCAGGCTGCAGATAAAGCTCTTTGAAATTTTTGACTCAAAGATGCTGGATAAGTGCAAAGTGTTGCTAATATTAGGTTACAAAGAAAAAGATTATCGAGGATAATTTCTTGCTCTCATCTTAATTGGCTTTTCTTTTAGTAGCTTTCAGGACTCTCTAATCTGATTCCATTTGTTTTACTTGTTGCCCTGAATAAAGCTGCTGATATAGCCTTGTATCAGCAATATATGGGCAATATTTGTAGCCTCTCATTTCAATAAACACAGCATCTAAGCAGGTTCTGGTGCAGTCTTTAATTGCAGTGTGCATGGTGCCAGAACTGAGAGAATGTAATTTCTTCTAACAGCCCCTCGGTCAGTTACTGCCATGTGGAGTCCATTAATCTTAACAAGTGAAATGGAGGACCAAAGAGGCATATAAACATCCCTTTGAATTCTGTTTCTATTAATAATTTCCACTCTTGCTTAACTCTGATTTAAATATAAAATAGAAGACTGGTCATGAGGGCAGATAAAACTCTGTCAATTACTTTCAAATAAATTCTTTGTGGTGGAATATTTAATGGTTGTGTACTAATGGAATGTGCTATCTAAGAATAGAATATTTTTAGCATTCTATTTTTATCTATATGATTGCTTGCTAAAACAGAATTCAGAAATGTTTTAAATGACTTTTTGTTAAGCACAAGGTTTTTCTGAACATTTGTCTCAGATCACATTTATTATATCCGCATTTAAGAGTTCTTTTTGTTGTCATTGCTAATTTTTAAAATAAGTGCTTTTCTCTTAGTAATATAGAGTTTTAATTGATGAATTAGTTATGCATGATAGAAACATGGGACTTCACCCTTATTTGTTTCCTCAGGTAAGGGTGATCATGTTGTGTGCTTCCATTGTGGTGGGAGATTGCAAGAGTGGAAGGAAAATGAAGACCCCTGGGATCAACATGCCAAATGGTTTCCTGGGTAACTTCTTTTTACTGTATTTTCTTGTTGCATTTGAGTGTCACTTACAGTACATTTCAATGACAGAATAATCAAATAAAGACTTCAGAAGGTTGATTATGGCTTAACATTGGTTAGCTTCATGAGGAGAACTTTGTATTTATTTATTTATTTATTTTTAGTTACCCTCATCTTTTTTTCATTCTCTTCTCATGCTTCAGTTTTGTCACATAGGTACTGAAAACCGTGTTCTTTGTGGTAGAATATAGTTATCATCAGTGTTTACATTTTTCCTGCTCAGTAAGAAGAAAATGTTTTAGGCAAGCTTTTGCATGAGGTCTTCATTTTTGTTACTCCAAATGTTCCATCTTGTTCTAGTCGTACAGTTACATGTGTAAGTGTTAATATATCCTTAAGTGATACATTGGCAGTCTCAGAAGAGCACTAATTGAATATGATCTTTGGCAGGTAGGTGGGAGTTCCTCTAATGTGCGTGGGAAAGAAATAAATCCCAAGTGGTTGAGGGCACAACTAACTCATTAGAGGTAATCAAATTATGAAAGCTTGCTATGAAATTGTACCTTCAAAAATGCTTTACCTTTAAGCCAGTATTGTATTTATAGCAAATCAGAATTGTGTTTATAGCTTGTTTGTAGGGGTTACTAATGAAAAGATTTTGTGTCTGAACCTGGTGCCATCTCGTTTAGCAGAATAGTGAAGTTTTGTGAATAAAGGTCTTGCTTTGCTGCATTATGCAAACAAGATATTCTGATCATTATTCTACTAACTTGCCAAAACTTTATATCATGATACAAAATGTCTAAACTTCCTTGGTTCAAACAAGCCTGAAGAAGCCCGTAGTAGTATTGGATTCAAAATGTGCTTCTAAATAATTTTAAAGCACAGAGGATTCTAGATCTAGAAGTAACTTTTGGAAAGGTTGTTTGTTTATGCTAAATCATGAGAAAAGGAGTAGCAAATGACTCATTGCTTCTGGTGAATAAAAGCTGCCCAAGTGCGAAGTCTTAATTCTCATCTTTTTATATAAGTATCTCTCTGATGTCATAGTTACCAAATGTTTCTTGTGTGATGAAAGATTCTCCAGAAGCTAAAAGTTAATATTTACTTATTAGTTTGTTTAGTTATTTATTTTTAATAGTGGTGCAAGCAGCCTTTAATTACTCATCTCTTGCAATTGAACGATCTGCTCTTCTAGGTCTTTGGCATAGTGATGCAAATGCTTAAAAGATAAATTATTTTTCTTCTCCTCATATGTGTGCGTAGCTTATTGTTTTTCCTTTTTTAATTATGCCAGATTAGATCACTTCCTTTATTTCAAATCATTAACTACCTTACAAGGAATTTTATTTCTCTATGCATCAGCTTCAGTTGCAGCGTTTCAGAGTCTCATAGGATGCTATGCATGTCCGTGTACTACTGAAGGTAAACTAACTCCTGAAGCTAGTGAGCTATTGAGAAGTCACGGCGTTCTCTTAATCTGCTTGTAGGGAAGAACCATGCCCAGTGGTTGGAAAATAGCAAGAGAAAATAGATAAAGCATCTGCTTACTGTTGATTGCTTTTCATTGACTATAAAAGGCTAAAATAACCAACATTTTAAAGTAATGTTACTCTTTCATTGGTGTCCTTACTTCCATAAACCTGTGGTGCCAGATGTAATGGACAAAAACTATTTAGCTTTGTTTCATTAAAAATACGAAAGAGATGCAGCTGACATGATTTTTTTTTTTTTTTTTTTTTTTTAACTTAAGGTGTTTATAGAAATGCTTAATCCACATGAATAATGTCATTTAAACATCTGGAGACTTCGAAGGAAAAATCCTTTGATATAGGAATTGTTCAGAACTTTTTTCAAATCATGTAATCAATTTGTTTGCTGTTTATGAAATTTTCCTGTAACTAAATATTTTGATTAATAGATGCAGGTTTCTAAGAGAAGAAAAGGGACAAGAATTTATAAATAATGTTCACTTAAGAGGTGGATGCAACAATTCCATGGTAAGTGCCTTGCTTATCAACCAAATACTGTTGTATGAAAATAGAGGAAAAATCTTAATTACATATAATTGTAGTATGAAATTTTAGTATCATCTCTTATCAACTGAGTAGCATAGATCATACTGCTTCTTTACTGACATGAAGGAGAAGACACTGTATATTTTGATTCTTTTATGCAAGGGTGTTAGATCTTGCAGCCCTCCTTAGCAGGATTATGGATAAGAATTACAGTACCTTGTGTATGTTGTATATAGGTACTGAAGAAATGGTACTTTCTGTAGTGTGGAACCAAAGGTTTGCAATGGATAATTTCCTTATTTGAGTGTCGTAGATAGTTTTCATTTCCTGTTGATAGTGAGAACATTGTTAAATTGTATAGAATCACTAAAAAATAAAGCTGTCACTTTAGAATCCTTTGATAGGCAAGGAACCATATACATATTATTTATAACCATGATAGTTTAAAAATAGAATTTAAATAAAACAATAGGAAAGAGAGATAACAAAACACTGACCCCATTCAGTTTTAGTCAATGAATTAGCTATTTTCTGCCTTTGCAACTGTGTACTTTTCCTTCTGTGCTCTCTGGAATTATAATTTTGTCTTTTCTATTTATTTTTTTAGATAGAAGCTGCTGAATTAACAATACTTCCTAAAGGTATCCATTTAAAAAAATATATCTTTACTATCCATATTTGAATGGATGATAAAGGAAATGGTTAATTTCAAAGATGACTATTTTACATTTTTAAGTAAATAGTGGCAGATAAATTGTTGAATGATACTCTTAAATTGCTTCATTGCCTCTCAACAACTGTGATTTTATGTCTCTTAGGGGGAAAGCTAGTGTTACAGGATTAGATAAATACTATAAAGTAAGTCCTGCAAACCGTAAAAGAAGTACCTGTGGTATACATACTTACCTTCGTAGCTAGTGAGCATCAAGTACTGGGATGAATACTAAAGAAAACTGACATAAAATGATCATTGCTTTTCATGAGAGAGGAACAATTCATCTGCTAAATAGCAGTAAGCTGAGAAAGCTCAAATAGCTTATTCTGTGTTCCAGTACTACAGGGTCCTGCAACACTTCTCACAAATATGAAACAATAAAACAAGTCATTTAAAGAGAAAGCAAGAAGACAATGAAGCAGCTTCATCATAAGGAATGATAGCTGTTGCTAATAAAGGTGTTCATACAAAACCTGTTTTAGAAATTTCTCAATCAATGGTTATAAGAGAATTAGATTAGAAAGTTTAGTTCTTTGAACAATTTCATGAAGTAATGAAGAAATCAGTTGCATGCCATCAAAAGAATAGAAAATAAGGCATCTGGCTGACAAATCTATTCAGAAGAGGGAGGAAGATACCCAAATGGCTGAAAAAGTTTCCTAAAGTGCTCTTGTGTACTCCTGTGGAGAGGCTTGCTTCAGAAATCATTAAATGCTTGCTTACTGTGTTGTGTTTGGGTTTTATAGTTTTAGTTTGCTGGTTTATCTCAACATGTGCATGAAAGTTTGGGGTGTGGGGATGGGAACTAATAAATTAATGTTACCAAATAATTAGGTATCTATTGTGCTTTGGGATTTTGAATAAATTCCTATTTAAAATTTGACTATGAAATATATGATGTTAAATAAGGCAACTTTTTTTAAGAAGTTATGTTAACGCTGGTATTGAATAGCTAATATAGGAAGACTTAAAGTATTATAAATAGATCAAAGGAGACTGTGAAAGCTAATATTGAAGGAATCACGAATTTGCCATTTTCTGCATTTTTACATTGTAGTTTTTTTACAACTAGCAAAATTCTCAACTCAAATGTAGTTTCCTTGGCTAAATACTATAGAGATGTCTTAGACTATAGTGACTACTGTCAGATATTCAAGTTGATTGTTTTTTCTGTTTGTTTTTTTTTTTTTTTCTTTCTCCTTTCTTTTGTTTTAGACGATCTCTTACAAAATCGTTTGGTACAAAATGCCGTACACATGGGTTTCAGCCTATCTGAGATAAGGAGCATAATGGAAAAGAAAGTGCAGGTGTCTGGAGAAAATTATACGTCTGTTGAGGAGCTAGTAGCAGACTTAATAAGTGCTCAGAAAGAAAATAAAACAGAAGATGAATCAAATGAAAGATCACTAGAGAAAGGTGAACTTAAATTATAAAACCTATATGCGCACTTTCATAACAGCTCTGTATTCTGTAAAATATATCCTGTAGTTATTTTTCAATATACAATATTCAATTTAATAAATTTCAATTTAATTAAATTAATAAATTTCAATTTACAATATTGTAATATAAAACTCAAAGTATTTTTGGTATAAAAAGTTCTGGGAAAAGTGTTGATACTTGAGCTTAGCATTTACAAGTATTCGTTCTACTACAAAATAACAAAATAAGACTGTTAGTTCAATATTATCAATTTTGTAATTAGTACAACATGTTTCTTGAAAATACACGTATTTAAAAAGTCATAATCTTTGTGGCAATCACATTTAAACAAACAAACAACAAAAAAAAAAACTACAGTTGTGGAACTCTGGGGGCAAAGTAAAATAGCCTTAATAGCATGTTGCCAAATACTCCGTATGCATAACTTGAAAATATGTAATACCCCTGGCTAAGATGCAATACCCCTGCTAGAAGCATTTTCATTCTTAGCCAGTAAGAAATAATGTGCTTATAGGTGGTGTTTCTTCTGGACTCTTTGTGTTCCAGCCATGCCAGGATACACGAGTCATGCTCAGAAGCGCTTTGTGGTACTAGCAGTGCAAAAATTTCTGATTCAGAGGAATTGTAGTTTAAGACATACATATGGGTGAGGGAGGGAACAAACCATCTGTTTGATATGTTAGACAGATCTTACCAGCCTACTCTCTTGTAAGATGGTTTTAATGGACATGGGGAAAAAGAATTTTTGAACAAGGTAGGAGTTATTTTTGTGGCTGTCTGTGGGGAGCTTTTTCCAAAGAGGAAGGGAAGACTGTTGAGGTTTGTGTTTTTCAGATACACCATACTAGAATATTACAAAGGTAATGTATAATGCAAAGTTGGTTCTTTCTGCTTTTACAATTTTTAAACCCTTAAAGTATGACCTTTAGAAAATAAAGGCATAGAATGAAATTGCATGGAAGGTAATTCAGTGAGAAAACTCATTGGAAAGGTGACATACAAATTATTTAACCAGTATCAATGAGCAGTTCTTTCTCCCTCTGTACAAATTTTGGGAAAGCTGCCAGTGGGAAATCTCTGCAGCTTAGTTTCTTGTATTTTCCCTTTCTTTTTAAAGGAGTGACTTTTAAATCTTACAAAGAAAGACTAGTGTTTGTAGAGGGAGGAAAAAAAATGAGATTAGATGCTATGATAAAGCATGTTAACTCCTTTCTATGTGCTTATTTTCCTTAGATCTCAGTACTGAAGAGAAGCTAAGGCGTTTACAGGAAGAAAAGCTTTGTAAAATCTGCATGGCTAAAGACATATCCGTAGTCCTTATTCCCTGTGGTCACCTAGTTGCTTGTAAGGAATGTGCTGAAGCAGTTGATAAATGCCCTTTATGTTGTACAAATATTATAAAAAGACAGAAAATTTTTATGTATTAGTCAAATATACAGTACTGAAAATGGAAATGTCCCCTGCTCTATTTCTTTAAATATTTGTAATGCAATAGCAGACTGCTGAGCATTCAGCAGTCTAGCACACACATTTACAGAGCATCTCACTTGAGGTATGATGTAAACAATCAAGCTTTAATTGGCATCCTGAAATCTGAGTTGACAATCAGAAGCTGCTAGATTTGTTTTGTTTACAGTACCCATATTCAACTGCCTCCTTGTTGCTCCCTAGTTTGTCGTGTTTTTAAGTCATCTGAACCTGAAGTTGTAACCTAAAATAACATTTACTGTGCTCTCAGATCTCCTGTTTTTGAGTCCTTACACCAGTGTTAATGTACTACAAATAAAGTAATTAAAAATACATTTTTTTTGTAAAATGGCGTGGGAAAACTGAGTGTTCTGATTAAGTAGTAGTTGTGCTGCACTGTTTGTTTCACTGACAAGTTTCTATTGCAATCTATTTATAGGCTATGTTTCTGTTAATAGTTATTTGTTCAGCTTTCATTTACCAAAAATAGAATACGTTAGCTTCTTTTTTGTGGAGGCAAGGATGAAAACATTTTAATTGGAGGAAATGTTTTAAAATAATATTTTTGTTGTTCTGAATATTTAATGTATGAATTTGTTTTCTGGGGTTAAAATTCTTACTGATTCTTTTAAGATGCTGGTTAAAATATTCTATTAGATGGAAATACATCTTAGTCCCTATTAGTCCCGTGTTACTGGTTAGTGATTTTCTATTAATATTATTCTTTTCTCTTGCACATCTTAAGTGTCATGTTTCTAGAACATGGGTAAGAAGACTTGCTATACTGACTTCTGCAGTTCTCCCAGCTAAGATTGTCTGAGTGTGATATTTCCTAGGTCATTAAATAGATGCCTGTGCTACTGCTGAAACATGTCTGTTTTCATGTCGTTTTTCTTTGTGCTTGTAAACCTCTATAACTGGTCTCCAAATAATGATTAACAACCAGGCTAAACAAACATAAGCAACACAGAAAGAAATAACTGTAGTCCTGGTTTCTTTTTTTCTGGATTGGCAAGTTAGCAACACCCTCTTAATTAGTAGACACCTTTTAAACTACTTTAAACCTTTAAAAAAAAAAAAAAAATTGCCTCTGTATAGCTAAGATAACAAAAGTGAGAATTTTTAATTGATGTATGTCATCATATTAATCAGAACACTCATTCCTAAATTCATTTTATGTGCTCTCTGTAAGGGTTAAAAATGCAGCTAATTGCAGGATGTAATCGTATGGTGTTACTTAGATTTTTTTTTTTCTGTTATCAAGCTCTACGTACACTTCAGCATTTAAGTTATTTTCTTAATTGAATTTTTGTATGTAAAAATTGATAATAGAAGGCAAATATTTATCTTCTGTAAGTTCATTTCATGGGTCTGATTTGTCAAAGCCCAAAGAATGCAAAGCTATACTTAAGTGATTATTCCTTCACTTGTGTACAAAATTAGGCACTATTTAAAATTTGTATATGGTATGTGTAGATTCACCTATGTATTTACATGTACATAGTATCTGAGGTGTTAGCTTCATGAAAATATTATGTATGACTGAAAATGTTACCGTATTTCTTTACCTTTGGTTGTGACGTAATTCAGAGAATATGCATAAACCAGCTGATGAGAACTTGAGCTCGTGTGTTTGTTAATGTTACTTTGCATGTTTTTGTTTTGATATATAATTCCTATCTCCCCATCTAATTTGCTGGCTTAATCTGTGTAAATTGGCTTCAGTGAACTATTTTTAATCTTCGTGGGTTTTTTTACGGAAATCCATGTGTATATGGAGTGAATGTTAATTTAGTTCCTTAAAGGATAGCTCAGCAGAAGTGAAGGAGACTTATGTACCTTTTGCCCTTGATCATGAAAGCAGCTGCCTTAGTTTTAATTCTCCTTTTCAATCTCTATAAACATCAAACTGTGTTTATTGTGTTTATTGGCTTTTTTTCCCTCATATTTGCAATGTTTAACATTTTCCTAATTCTTTTTTTTTTTTTTTTTCTGCTAGTAGCTGGTAGTGTTTTTGTGGGGTTGTTTTTGTTGTTTTTGTTTTTTTTCATTGTTTCTTTTTTCATAGGAATACCAAACTCTTCATTGAAGTTCTTTCTTTTATCTTTAGTTCACAGTTCTTTTTAGAAATCATTTCTTTTGTTCTTGACAGTCTATCCTCTCAGATTGCATTACTTAAAACAGCTAACTATTCCAGCTATTCTCACCTCGACTTAATAAAATATACTAGACTAATCTTGAATCCCCTAATTAAAAGTTATCGTATTTTTGTGTTAAAGTACAGCTGGTTTATGATCACTCTGCTCAATTATGTGACTTCTTTATTTGGTGTAGCTACTACTAATGCATGTTCTATGTATATAAAAATTTTATCTTGGGTACACACTAAGTATATTTTAATGATACTTTATACAGAATATAATTTTTCACATGATAAAACCTTTAAATGCAATATACAGAAATTTAATGTCTATTTTTTTAATATGTGCTGTGATTTTTGTGAGTATTCACAGAACTGACATGTTTTTGTGCTATTCTGCAAAATTGTGAAATTTATAATAAAAGTGCAATCCATTTCATCCTTGAGTAACACATCTGATTCTCACATACAAGAAAAAAGTAACTTGCTTTCTGTTGCATTTTGGTTTTGTAATTCAACCGTTAACTAATTTTAAATGAATGTTAGTAAGGGCAATAAATATATTTTAAATTGAGAAAAAATAAAATCTGTAGTCTGTATGAATTTAAATTCTGCTTATGTTATTTTTTGGTAGCTTTTGTAGTGGGTAATTTGGTCCTTGGGAAAAGGTAATGTCTTGGATTGGGTAAATTATCACTTTCATTTGTTTTTCTTTTCTGGAAAAATAGTCGATTTTTCTCTATCCTCTAGAGAAAAATCCTATCTTATCCTATCCTAGGAAAAATGCTATCCTATTCTTCTAGTTTCTATCCTAGAAGCTGGAAAAGTTTCTATTTTTGCCTTTATCTGCCTTTGCAGAGATTTTAGTTTTGGGTGGGGATGGAGAGGGGAGACAGGGAGAGGAAGAGAGAGATAGATCCAGTCTGGATGTTAGGTCAGGTTTGTTTCTAGCTCCCGTCTTCACTGGTGGGCAGAGCTTTCTTGAAACTTCAGGGGAAACCAGGGGGTGTGTGTGCCCATGATGAGTTGCACATGAGCCAGTACATCTCGCCTGAAGTAGCTTGTTGATGTGGCCTAACAGCACTACCATGTGCAAGCCCCCGTACGCTGACTTGCTTAAGCACTCAGTTTGCTACCCTCAGTGACCTTCACCTCAGTGACAGGAGAGACTACCTGGATGGGTTTGAGCTAACTTGCGGACTGAAAAATTTGGAAGGAATGCTGGAAAAAGCCAAATCTAGAAAAGCAGTTGACCAAATTGTGTTTGAATTAAACTAAATCCTAAAAAGGAGGTGATTACCGGTGTAGGTAATGTATGTAAATGGACTGAGAAAAGCATGTAAATAGGTTACTAGCAGTACCATCTCACCTGAAATGGAAAGCAAACGACTTATCCAAATAATATCAAGTAAATTGCATAAAATCCTTCATATTAAAGCTTTTAGTCCTAACTTTTAAAAACTATACTGAATTGCTAAGTTCATCATAATCTTTAGATAAATGTTACAGAAGCTAATAATAGCACTTCAAGTTTTAATCCTTTTTAGGAATATTGAAGGGTTAAGAGTCTGTTTAAACCTATGGAGTGGTTATTTTGTAGTCTATTTTTTTAATTATAATCAGAGTTCTATTCAGGCTGCATGTGAGAAAATAATTAGCATAGTCATGAAATTGTGACAGCTTGAATTAGTTTTTTTTTTTTTTTTTTTAAGAAAACATGGACATGGCATGCCTAGAGTAAGAACAGTGCCTTGAACATGGAGCTTGAAAAGTAATATAGACCAATTCCAGAGAATGCTGGAGCTTGCAAGAATTCTCCAAATACTTAACTGTACCTATTCTTTCATTTGTTTTGGGCTTGATCCAAAGCCCATTGCAAAATGAAGATATTTTCATTGATTATGGATTTTTTTTTTTTTTGGATCAACTTTTCTTTGTGAGTAGACTTTAAAACTTTATATTGTATGATTAGTTCTGATCATAATGCATGACCAAATTTTTTTTTTTTTTTTTTTTTTTTTTTTTTCCCCCTCAAAGTGGTGTGATTGCCAGCATCTTTAACAGAGGAGAAATTCCATGATGACTGCTACTGAGATGGATATTTAAAGAGGGAGAACTGGGGAGTGCAAATAAGTGGAATAGAAGCACAGATTCTTTCTCCTTCTACTGACTGTCTTTTCAAAGATGCCTGAAAGTTGGTTTTGTAAAAGAGGTACTTAAAATGAAGAGCTATAGAATACATTCAGTCATCAGTATCAGCACTTACATATTCAAGCATTCAGTACCTTTTGTGTGTGTGTGTTGGCTTCCAAGTAAATGTGTTTTACTTCTTTTCTATTGACAGTGGCAGAACTATTTGCTGCTATAGATACCTGGGAATTTTACATTATTTTTTTGATAATATATTTTGGAATAT
>VZSV01000011.1:7817984-7830058 GCA_013398735.1 Nothocercus julius | reverse complement strand
GAACAATTTTCGTATTTGAAGATTGTTCAGTGGTTGGCTTTCTAGGTTAGAGAGTTCTCATGGTGTCTTTGTGTGTGTGTGTGTGTGTGTGTGTGTGTGTGTGTGCGCGCGCGCGCGCGAGCTCTAAGGGTGGCCTTGCAATCCAATGTGACTTTTAACAAAGCAACACATTTGCCTCTTAGTGATATAATAAAAGTCTTTGATTTGAGAGCTGAGAATTCAAAATGTGTTTGTTTTTAATTTTGTTTTATTTGCATTCTAATTTGTTTCTTTAAATTCCATTATTATTTTATGTTGCAGTTAATGAGAATCTGATGGGTTTTTTTTTTTTTTTTTTTTTTTTTTTTTTTTTTTTTTAAAAAAAAAAAAAAAAAAAAGCTTTTACTGACTACAGAGATACAGGAGGGAGCATGATTTGTGTTTAAGCTCCTTTATCCCTTTCTGGATCAAAAAATAAAGCACATATAGAACTGCATTTATATGCAGTTATCTTTTGTCTTACTGTGACTTCTGAAGGAAATGAAAAGTAAGCTGTCATGTAACTGGTTTATCCAGGTACATACTGTACTGCTATCTCTACTATGCATTTTTTTTGTCTATGTAACTATTTTTTTTTTTTCCCCTTCTGGAGGGCTAAATTTTGTAAAACGGTGAGATCAGAAGAGTCAGTAAATGTGAGAAGATGGGCGTATACTGAAGAGCAGCTTTTGTTAATAAACACAATACGTACAGTAGAACAAATACGTATAGAAGAGAAGGTGTTGTTTTTGAACTGACACTATATTTTCTTATGGCTTGGAATTTGATGGGTTTTTTTTTTTAGTTCTGGCTTTTATGTTTTTGCTTTAATGGTAGTCATTGGTTTTGAAAAAAAGGATGTTTACAAGGGAATTTATGCGCTTGTCTATAGATTTGGTTATGTTTTGAATTAATCTCCATATACATATGTTGATATATTTTGGTATTTGTTACATGTGTATGCCGTTGTCTAGATTAAACTTGAGTGCAGACTTCAGAATTTTTGTTAGCAAGTCATGAAAAGAAGTCAAATATACTGAAATTTTGGAGTGCATGAAGTATTTTTAAAAGTACAGGCCACTTGAAAAGAAGCAGTGAACCTCAGGGATACATACTTTGTTGGGATTGCATTCCAAAATCAGCCTCAAATTGCTGCCAAGGTTTAGTGAAATGCTACCTTAATTTTTGGCCAGCGCATGAGTTTCTATGTGATCAGCAGTGCAATTAACCTTACCCACAGCCTTCTGAGTTTCCATTTTTCCCGGTACTGCCCCATTCCTCCTGTGTGACAGGCAACAGTTAGTGTATACTCACTGTCAGTTCAACTCTTCTGTGGAAGATTTGGTGATGTCACCTTGCAAAGTTGACTTAATACACTGTGCTTTCTTTCCTGTTGCTAGAAAGTGAGATCTTCAAGGTGGGGTTCTTATTAGCAGCAGAGGACTGATAATGTTTTTCCATATAAGAAAAAGTCAGGAAAACTTGTTAAAAACACTTGTGAATGGTAGCTTTTTGTAAGAATAGACCAGTGACTGCAATCAAAATATGGCTGTGCTGTGCTTGTAGAAGACAAATAGGAAGTGAATTGATGGAGAATTAACTTTTTCCATTCTGTATGTTGAATCAGAGAAAAGAAGAAATTTAATCTAAATCGAGTTGAAAAGAAAGAAAGCATATTTCATAACTTAAGGTTTATGACATAATTAGTTTTCTAATTTTTTTTTATTTTGAACTATTTTTCCACAAGGATTATATTCTTACATAAAAGTTCCAATTTGGCTTTCTGCCATATGCTGTTCTGTTTTGATCGTTACTTTAGGGGCATATTTGAAAACCAGATCCAAACTATTTTCTTTTAATTTTTCTAGCATCTAATAAAATTGTGGGTCCTTACATCTCTGTTTTAAACCGTCAATTGTTTCCTAGAAGTGATGCCACAATGAAAAAATCATTTATGTTTTATATTACAGAATCATGTGGGATGGAAGAATGCTCTGGAGTCTAGTCCAACCTCCTGTTTAAAAAGTGTCCAGGTAGACCAGGTGCTCAGGAATTTGTCTGGTCAAATTTTGAATATCTGCAAGGATAGAATTTCCATCATCTCCCTAGCAACCAGACCTAATATTTTTATTGGAAGGTGTTTTTCTTTATTTCAGTTCTTAAGTTGTCTTAAAATTATTAAAAATATCTCTCCCGTTAATTAAAAAAACAAAAACTCAACAACAAAAAATTTCTCCACCAATGTATGCTTCACTTCTGCATCTATACCAAGGTCTTGCAAATGTTCTCTTCTAAGCAAGTTGCGTGTTCTCTTAAGCATCGTTGATAAACCTATCAAAAACCTGATGAACAAGATTTTTAAATGCTCTTTTTTTTACATATAATTTTCATATTTAAACAGTGATATTTTTATTCTTTCTTATAAGTACAGTTTCAAGAAATGTACAGCTCATTTGAAACTATGGTAACCAGAAGGGAAAGGTGCAGAAGTGTCTGTATTCCATCTGTGCTACAGGTCTGTCATTACTTTACTGATAAAGGATTGGCCAAAAAAGGTGCAACTGGCTTTTGCATATTGATCAACGAAACATGAAAGTGGTTTGTTAGAGCAAAATGTTTAAAGCAAAATGCTTCAATAATGCAGGAAGAATGTTTGTTTATTTATTTACTTTCTCATTTTATTTGTTTTGTTTTGGTGTTTTATTTTGCTACCTGTTTATGATTTTTTTGTCTCAGATATTCCATGTTTGGTCTGCTCTTGTTTTATTAAGTGGGCTTCCTTTTGATTTGTTTTGCTAAGTCCTATTTTCAAAGCCAATGCAGTTGCACCAATATTTACTTAATTTTTAAAAATGTTTTATCAGTTAAAATGCATCACTGATGTAACAATGTGTCTATACTGTACTACTATTGCATAGTACAGCTTTTGTAAACAAGAAGACATGTGGCTTGACAGTTGAAAAATAATCAGAAAAATCAGCCCCTGGGCATTTTATTTTCTTTTGCTTCATTGCATTGCCTTTATACTGCTAAATTTCTGTTCGGTGATGTGGTAATATTATGAAAGTTAATAAAGTTCTGTACTTACAAGTGAGTATGTTTGTGCCTTAGAGCAGCATTCTCTGCAAAGCAAGACACAGGTTATACACATCAGTACAATATAAAGCTAACAAATGTTTTAAAAAGTTTCTAGCTCAGTTGCACTGTGGAAGAAAATGCCAGAAGTCATTTTTATGTGCCATAGGCCAAGTATTGAGATTCTTCATATTTATCTTCAAGTGCAGTGGTACTTAATTCTTATAAATCTGAATTCTTAGTTTCTCTGCTCTCTGTATCAAGGGGGTATAAACAGTGCTAAACATACCTTGAATTTAAAACGAGTTAGTGAAGTTTTCTTTGGGGAGAGGATTTAGTCATTCTTGCATAATTGTATCTCCAATGGAAAGGAGCGTGGAAAATCATAACAGTTCATTCAAATATAGGATTGGCTTTATGAATTTAGTAGGTAGGGGATTTAAGAAGTGTATTGAAGTTTTAATTTTTTTTTTTTTTTTTTTTTAGTACAGTAAGCAGTATTTGACAATATGTATGGAATTAAACATCCTAAAAGATGAAATAAAATTACCACGATGAAGGAAATAATATCAAGGAAAATGAGAAAGAGATAGAAGTTTAAGAGTGTATTAGTATAAACATTTTAGTAAGTATTTTCTGTGTCTAGTTGCATCATCACTTTGACTTTTTTGTTGTTGCTGTAATGGAATATGTCAAGACTTAGTTGCTAATACATATAATTGCGTTTATATAAACTTAATCTTGGGGTCATTGTGCTGTCAGGTGTGGAAGATGTAAATGTTTGTCCAAAACGTTTGAGGAAGTTGAGTTTAACAAAAATCAAATATTAAAGCTTTTTTGGACAAGCCAGAGGGAAGAAAAGAAGGTAGAAATCAGGCTGGAAATTCGGTGAAAATTGAGTTGTTTTACTATAAGGAGGATGGTTGATGGAGAGAATAATTATTTGAACTGATGTGAAAGAGCAGTATTGGGTGGTTACATAACTAGAAGTCATTTTAGGATCATACTTCGACATGAAATCGTTTTGTCCTTCTTTCCATGCCTTCCCCCCGCCCCCCCCCTCCAGTTTTTCCCACCAAGCCACGGAAGATATGCCTTAATGATGCAATGACACCAGTTAGTGGCTAGCTGTTACTGAAAGGTGGCTCTGCTTCTGTGTCCTGACCACGTGCTCTTTCATTTGCCTTGTGTCTGTGGTTATGGACACTTGAACTCTCGAACTGGCATAAAGAGCTAAACTGAGGAAAAGGAAGTAGTTTCCTGTTTGCTTAAATCACTGTGGAACTGGATGGGTGCTCCTGCTTGCAGGGAAGGGTGCAGGAGCTCAGTTGAACAGGGTGACCCCTTTCCGTAGTTGGAAGTGTTTTATCAGAAGTCTGGCCCAACATCAGCGGATATTTAACTCCTGTCCTCTGCTGGTCTTGTACCTGATCGTAACTTAAAAATTGTTTGGTCTGTGTGCTAATGCTAAGGTAATTCTCTAAACTATGTTTTATCTTGCCGTCTGAAATGTTGCATAGTCTGTAATAGATTAGTTAGAACTCTGGAAGGAAATTTAGGACTCTGCTGTTGATTTGTGTTAATTTAAGCCGTCAGGAAGATTATGTTGTTTTTTCTTAGATTCAGGCCATGCACTTAGCAGAAGGTTTGCAGGTGCTACTCAGATTGCTGAAGATCTAGGAAGACAGTCTCCTCCCTCACCCAGTCAAGATATCTGCTGGTCTTAACTTGGTTATTTGTGCATCAGATGCTGTTGGTCAGAATCCTGCTAGACCTCCTTTTTCAATTGGATGCTTATCAGCCTGCTGTGGTTAGAGTTTATTATGAGGCTTTGCACTGTCAAGTTTTCTCTGGTTTATGGAATGTGCAGTGCCAGTTCTGTGCTTGAGCTTTTTACAGAATGGACCATCCTATATGATGGTCTTGGGTTGCACCACGCCTAACTAAGGAATTTTGAGAGATGTACTGTGATTGCAGGTCTCAATCTTAAGAGCACCTCATAAAGCAGCAATGTCTGGTATGTTTATTTTTCTTTCTTTAGTTTTTAAAACTCCTTTTCTCAAAAAAATGTAGATGTCCTTCAGAGATATTGAGAAATAGGCAAAATAAGGCCTCTCCTTCCTATTTCACTTCAGGCTCAGGATCATAGCAATTTCTTTTCTTCAACTGTGGATCTACAGAGGTGTGTTTTTTTTTGTTTGTTTTTAATTTATTTATTTTTATATCAGTTTTCAACCATTTGGAAGGGGTGTGTGTGTGTGTTTCTTAAAGCTTGTCTTAAGTGATCAGAAACCGTTACTTAATTACTCATTGTTTTTAGACTGTGGATCTGGAGAAACTGATCTGCTTTAGGCTGAGGCTGTGATTTGTAGAAGGAAGTTTCTGTGTGAAATAATCAAACTGACAGCTACACTGCATGCTGTGTTTTGCTTTGTGAACTTGTAATCTAGTCAGCAATACTAGGCAACAGAAAAGCCATACATATAAAAGATTTGGAGTTCTGCGGAAAGCGTGATGTCAAACAAGTTCCTTAGATCATTTTAGATTGTACAGAGGGTTAAAGAGATTCAGGTTGTTCAGCTTCCATTTATATATTACCCTTGTTGAAACAGTAGTCATTTTTAGGTGTTGTATTTGCAGAAGGCAGTGGGTAAAGAGCATAGCTGATGGGAACTGGCTCTCCCAATTTTGAAAGTACTCCTTAGAAATAGTAGTTGTGAATTTAACTGCAATTGCCTGATCTATGTCAGTTTCCTTTTACTGCCCTTAAAATGTTTCTGTGGGACTCCCCAGCTTGGAAGAATGCCAAACTGAGTGTGTGGGAAGACTTAATACTTGCTACTTACATAGCACTTTGTATGTTCAAAGTCTTCTGCAAATATTAACTAATCTTTATTTAAGATGTAGGTCCAATTTCTTTCAGTATAAATGAGTAACAGCCAGTTATGACCTGTATGTTTCTGATGTCAAAAGGATGAATGTTGTAAGTAGTGTAGTTAAGAGTGATCTTTATCATCTTATTCGCAAACTGTTTAGCATACTGTTTTTGTCATTCTGCTTTTCTGGTTTATTGTAGTGGAGAAAGAAGGTGGGAATAGAATATAGTACTACTCTTCAGGAGGTCCCTGAGTTATAGGTGTTAACTGCTGGAAAGAAAGGCATTTCATTTTTCATATGGTATTTTGATCTTTTCTGTAGCAGTTTTTGTTTCTGCTGTATTAAAAGTTTATTTCTTACCAGTTTGAGGAGCCATAGCATATTTATAACAAGTAATACTGCAAGAAGAATGTTTGTTATGAGCTTGCTTCTTAATAACTGTCATTCTTACAACTTAAAACATTGTCTCAAGCTGAAAATATTTTTAATTCCTTACAGCATACCTGTGTTAAAGCTGTTAAGGTTTCCCGTGTCAATGTTCTGGCACGTTAATGGCAATTTTTATTTAACTGATTATTATGTGTAACCACAAAACTGCAAGTCTTTCCGTAACAGCAAAGTTGTAAACAAAACTAAAGTACCTATGGGTACTTTTTTGAGGATCCTATAGTCTACTTTGAAAGTTAAAATATGAAAATATGTATTACACTTTTTATTGATGTTTATGCTGTTGATTGGCTGAAATTGGATGTGATTTCACATTAGGCATCCTGACTTTCAGCAGTTTGGACTTAACCTTCAAGATGTCATTCCAACCTTTCCTTAAAGACCTAAAGAGGAAAATCTGTGAGAAATGTCTACACAGTAAAATGCATGCTGGAAACACTATGGTGCTGTACTTGGACTGATAGACACAAACACTGAAATGGTGGGCGGTTAGCATAGGTAAGGTACTGTGTTAAAGTACTGTGCACTAAGGCTGGCCTGGATACTTTACTGTGGTGTTGTGTTGCACCTTGGAGAAGTGTGTAAAACAATTTGTAAAGTTACGTAGTGGGTAGGGCATATGACTCTTAAACTTTTAGCAGAGGATTGAAGGAGAAATCTCCTAAATGAATGCAACAAAATTGAACTGATAGATATCTATGGCCTTTGGTAATGCATAGAATTATTTTCAGTGTTGCAAGAACAGAACTACACGAGTTTAACTTGTAACATGTTAAAAGCTCTATTTAAGGGGAAAAAAATATCTATAGAAGTGGATCAACTCCTATACTCCTTGCTATGGCTTTAGCCAAATAGTCCATCAATTTTACATCGATAGTGCATTGATCTCTCGCTAGTTTTTATTTTGTGTTTTTTTTTTTTTTTTTTTCCCACTTTGTTCTAAAGCTACCAAAACTTAGAAACTTGAATGATTTAGTGACTTTTGAGCTTCCCCATGAGACTGATGTTTAGATGCTGGTTTATAAAAAGTAGTGTTGTTTAACAAATGCATAAGTAACCCATATGCTTACCTAGTACTTCTTTCAGAATTCCAAACCTCTGATCTTAGGTTAAAAAAAAAAAAAAAAAAAATTGTTACTATTTGTTTATGATCTGAAAAACATTAGTCAGAACAACTTAGGTTTGAGCACAGTCTAGAATTTCTGTTTTGTTTCATTTCTGGTAATGGCATTAATTTAGGAGATACACAGATCAGTGAAGAAAATCATTAGAAATAGCACTATTTCTCATTACATACTCATACAATATTAAATATTCAGTGGTGAGTGTAGTCTGTTATAAAGCTAGTTCTGGCTTTATGTAGCATAATGGCAGATTCTAATGATGTCTGATAATACTGAAGAAGTACTGTAACAATAATGGCTCACAGAACCTAAATGCAACCAGCCTTAGCTGTACTTGGTAAAACGAGCTAGTGGTTCTTTGTTCAGCAGGGATGCAATGTGTTTCTATTTCTGTCACATCTCTGCTGCTTTATTTGCCATTTTATGTAGGGTTTAGGCAAAGGTGATCAACTATTGGCTTATTAACACATTTATGCAAACACCAAGGAATGGAATGTGCTCGGAATTTTTGTGATTGTAGGAAAAGCAGTAAATTGGGGCCAGACCTTTATTTCATAGCTGGCTAGAAAGCGTTTGGTAGTAGTACTTGGGTGCTGTGCTGAGTGATAGCATTGCAGTGCTGTAGAAGGAGACACTAAACTAGATTTCATACAGACTATGGCAGCTTTTGGACCAGTTTTAGCCTAGCAAAATTGCATGGACAGCTCCCTCTGCCTTTGACGTGGTTGAATAGATCACATATGTTTGAGTGTCTCACTGGCTTTGAAAAGGGCTGTTTTTGTGTACCAGTTGCAGGACTCTTGACTTTTCAATGTTTTAGTAATCAGATTGGCTCAACTTACTCAAAATAAAATCAACAGATCATTGTTCAGCTCGCTCAAGCAAAGGATCTGACAAGTGCCCTTGGCCATGAGACATGGCCAAGAGTAAACACAGTAAGAAGGTATGGTGGGACTGACCCTTTTACCAGTAACAATTCATGTGATTTATTTTATCATCAGACCACTGTGGTTATTTTTTTCACCTCCTTCATGGTTTAGCAGCAAAGATGATAGGTATATTTAATGCAGTCCATTCAAACTGGTGTAAAATGTACTTTCAGTTGATAATTGGACACTTTTTGCAGTGTATAATGCTTGGCCTACTTGTTTCTGTTGAACTTATTTTCTGAAGTCAAATGATAATTCAGGAAGACTTGTAAGAGACGAAAATTGTGATACACAGAGCAAAGTAAGTTGAAATATTGGAGATGTTTAAGTTCTAAATGGGGTTTTGTATAATGCCTGTAAAATGCATTTTATGTTATAACTCAATTCTCAATGCTAACAGGAATGTAATACCTTTGGAGAGCTTGATGGCTTTAAATACGTATTTTGGATGTGGTAGTTTCTGTACAATAAAACCTGAAAGGTAAATGACATTTACAAGTCCTTAAAATAACATTTTTTGCTGAGAGATACTCGCCTGGCGGTTGTACAGCGGGACTCATATGCATCACTATAATGTAGAACCCTATTTCAGAGTGTTAAGAGTATTCTAGGTAACCTGTGTTTTCAGGATGTTACAAAATTTACCGTACTGCTATTTACGTGTAGGTGATTCTCTGGAGTCACTAATCTAGAAATACATCTAGAAATACTAATCTAGAAATGCTCCAACTAATTTGAAGGATAATTGTGCAAGTTATCTGGGCAATACATATATGAGGGAATTAATTGAACAGGTATGTTGAACAGTATAACCTGCATGTTGCTGTAAAAATTTGGCTGTTTTGGGCATAATAGAAATTTTCCTTTTTTCTTTCAATTAAGTAGTACATTGCAAATATACTCAGTATTGCTGAATGATAGAAAAGAGATCATGCCTTTCCTGTGGCGTTGTATACTGCTTCAGAAATACACACCCATTGCTGCCAGAATCACTTGAGAAACTTAACTATTTTCTTGTGACTGTTCTGCTCATGAACATTGTTTTGTAGCAAATTGGTTACAGCATTTAACACCTTCCTATCATAATGAATAAGCAAAAGTACTGGGTTTTGACTGACCAAAAGAAAAAAAAAAAAAAAAAAAAATGGAAAAAAATGTCATCCTTTCTTATTGTGCCAGATCTCCAGTTCTTGAGGAAAGCAATGCTGTGGGGTGTCTCTTTGCATGGTGTACATGAAATGAGAAAGAGTGGTTTAAGTGGAGAGAAGCCTGTAAATTACTGCTGAAAATAGAATAATCAAGAATTGTAAGTTTGGTAAGAAAGCATTTGATTAGAATGCTTTAATGACACAGTGTAATGATGTGTCAACATTGAAGGGAATGAAAACTTAAGGAAATGAGTACTGTACTTACTTACAGCTTGGTTTGTAAGTAATACTAGTCTGGTACTGCTTTAGTTAGTTAATGTGCTTATGACTTACAAAACAGTCATATTCCCTTGACCGTCCTTTGTGAAGAAGTCCTGGCAGCACTCTAGATCTGTGAATAAATGAAAAATGTCACAGCTACATGTCAAAAAGATGTTAAGGCATTCTGCCTGCTTGTTTTCTCTAGTTTAAAAAAAAAAAAAAAAAAGAAATTTCACCAGCAGACTCAGTGTTAAATTATACCTTCTGTGTCCGGCACAGATTTGCATCATCTGTTACAACTACATTTCTGCTGAATTAGTGCAATGTTTAGGTTCAAGCCTATATCAAACTATTCTGAGTGGATGATCCGGCGCTATAATGTTCCAGGTATTAACAGTTGTGTTATATCTGGCCAAGGACTCTGATGTACTTTTGTTCCTTGTAGGCACAGAATGTGTATATTTATGCAGAAACCTGAAAGATGGTGATTTGAGTATCTCGCTGCAGTTTTTGACTGTCTTGTAAATCTCATCTCTCTGTGCTTATACTCTGCCTCTGGCAATTTAATTTTAGAATTAGACTGTTATTTCTTAAAATTCTGTTACATTGTTTAGAAGAAACTGGTTTATCCTTCCTCTGAAGGTTGTTCCCTGTGGAAAGTGTGTGGTAGTGTAGACGACTGCATTCATTAATGCGTTAACTGTTTGTATTGTTTTACGATGTGCAAAATAATATCCATAAATTATTATTATTACTAAAGATTCTAGAAACTAAAGATTCTAATAACTATGAATTATTACCAAAAAGGTAATGCCTCCTTATTGAGAGCCTAATTAAAATAAAAGGATAAGATATTACAACAAAGGCTGCTATTTTTCCTTAATAAAGACCAAATTATCTGGTAAGTAAATACTGTCCCTTTCATTGTGGCTGAATATTAGTAATCTTTCATAACAGTTACATTCCTGAAGTAGTTCTTAATCCATGCAGTTTCATTTGTCTCTTCTTTATGATTCTTGCCCCACCTGTTTAGATTTATGAGTAACATCTATCTTTTAACACTGAATTATTGTGGAATTCTCTGATTATATACCTCTGTGAAAGACATGGCAGCACAGACCTTTAAAAAATCACTTCTTGTATTGATATTTGCTAATTCTTCATGCGAGGTAACTTGTCTTCTGTAATAGTAAAAGCAAGACAGTTGTCAGTAATGGGTCTGTGTTAGTAACCATTACCAAGTAGGCATAAGAAGGTTAATTGGGACTTTTTTTCTTGAGCTGAGAAAGACTAGGTGGCACACTATTTTTCAGGGAAAATACTCATCTTTATGGAGGTAGCTTTGATGACAAAACATTTTTTGTGACAACTGCCCTAGTGTTGACTCATGAAAGAAGCATTTACTTCACCCAAATTCATATGTATTTGGGATTCGAATTTTTCTTCACATGGCCAAAACACATGAGATTCCCGTAAGCAGCCTCCAGAATTAAAAAATGGGGATTGTGTAGTATTATCAGTAGTGGCTTGGATTTAAATAATCGTTTTTTCCTGTTTTATAGCCATTGGTTGAGAGAGCCATAGCTTTTTCAGGGAACAATACAAAGTTTGCTGTGCTTGAAAGGTTAGGTTAATAGCCTGTTTTCAGGAATAAGTTTGATGTAATTACAGGGTCATGTGCATACCTTTTTCCAGGAGGTTGAGGGGACTGGAATATTGCAATATTGAGTTTTTCCCTTCCCCGCCCCTTTTCTGTCTTCTGTTTTTTGCAAAAGTCAGTGCATGTCATGTAGTCTCATTTTTTCCCCTACCCACTAGCAGTGTGGGGTTATTGTAACCTACCTGTGCATAGCTGGATGTGTGCTACTGATGCTGCTTTAATCAACTGTAAGGTAGTTTGTAGGGAACATCTTGAAGGCACATGGTTTCCTTGGGGATTTATTGCATTTTCAACATTGCACCTCCATTTCCACTGCTTCCAGAATATATTTATCAACTATTAGTGCTGAATATTTTAACATGGTCACTGCATAGTGTTTCCCCTCTTGTTTGCAATTTCCACCCCCCTTGTTATTAAGATTTGGTCTCTAGTGTGTCTAGAGTCTGCTCATGTCTTTAATGCTCTCTGTTTATTCTGTTTATTGATGTATTCTTCAACCAAAATTCTTTCTAGTTGGTAGCATTTGCTAGTGGAA
>VZSV01000011.1:7796566-7808092 GCA_013398735.1 Nothocercus julius | reverse complement strand
TGGACTTAAAAGGGTGGTTTCATTTTTCAGAACTTTTTTTGTTGGGTTAGTTGAGTGGTAGAAGAGAGAAGGAAGCAGAAACTTGCCTTGGTTTTTAAGGAGTGGAAAGGAGGATGACCCTGTCTGCAGCAGCCCACAGTTACAGTGTTTCAGCTATGTTAAAAAAGCATGTTCTAAGATGGCTCTTTCCCATTTAATCAGCAAACTTGTTACATGAATCAAAGAGCAAACATCATGAAAATTGAATAGAGGAACAGGAAATTAGTACAGTGTGATGGCACAATATCAGTGGCTACTGTCACACAACTTTTTCATCCTTTAAAGGATGAAGACAGAATGGGATGTGTAGACAGAAGTACCAGGGGAGGCCAGAAGAGCTGGAAATGTAATAAAAAGAAAGGAGGGGAAAAAAAAAAGTGAGGGAAAACGTCGAAAATTTTAAGGCCTATATAAATTAGGTTACTTAGGTTTTTTATGGGAGTGCTAACTGTTCATTGACTTTGGCACCATGAACTACTGTTTATAAGCACAGAAGAATGCAGATGGATGATATATGTCTGTTTGCAGGTGCTCTAGTAAAGGAATTGCAGGACTTGTTAAGCATATGGCACAAAAATAACTGTGCGTCTGAAGGCTTTAATTGCATTACTGTTCAGTTTAGTCTTGATTACGCTATTGTACTGTGAGCAAAAGTGCTGATACGGTTATAAATAAATCATATTAAAATACAATTGTTACTTCAAATTATATTTTATATTTTATGTTTTCTGTGTTTTACTCAAATTGCAGAGTTGCTTTAAAGTTTGATTGCAGTTGAAATACTAGGGTTTGCAATATTAGTAGAAATAACAGACTGTTTCAGGCCTGTGGGGAATGTCATACACTAGTTCAAAATTTCACTTAAATTACTGTATTACCCAACTCTAATATGAATGCAAATGTAATAGAAGGAGCATATTTATTACTTGGAAACTCCCCCTACAACCATAAAACGAAAGTTTAGACATATTCTGTCTCTGACAAATTGCATGTAGGACATAATATTGTTTATATCAGCTTTCTGTACTAAGATAAAGGGAGATATTTGAAATACTTCTGGCCCAAGATTTGCATTTTCTCCAGCTAGTGTTTTAAATATTGTTGCTGCGTAATTGATTCTGAAGCATCAGCACCTCTTTCACAGATAAATAATTTAACTTTAGCCGTTATTTCTATAGTTCAATGCATCACGGTTATCACAATTTTAGAAGTCCTAATCTTCTGAATTAAGGTGGTAAGGTCTTTGATTTTACAAATGTGGAAATGCATCCAGTGCGGAGGAGAGGGAGAATGGGATGGACACACCTTAAAGCTCTTAACCTGTCCACTTGTTTAAGAAACTCAATTTACTGTATTTATGCAAATAAATGTATGAATGAAATGCAGGTTTCTGAGACAAATCTCGTATTTCTTCATATATTTTGTGTGTGTCCATGTGTGTATATACACACTGTATTTTAAAACCGGCTGCTGGCTGAATAGTATTAATGTTTGTTTAGATTCCTTGTGCATGTACCAAAATTGCCAAAGGATGGGTAGCACTCAGCAGCTATTAATTGTTTTGTGTGTTGTGTGAATTGTGCTGGTTTATTTTGCCAAATTACTTCTGCCAAAGTTGAACTTCTGGCTGACATTTTTGAGTTAAAAGTAGCACCACAGTTGTGGTGTACTTGCTTGTGTTCAGGGGGGAATGTTCACTGGCTAAATACATTTCTCAGTGAAGGTGTATTCGGGATCTTCATAGTGCTTTATGCTTGACCTCCTTCCCCTCCTCCCTTCCCTCCCTTGTCTCAATCAGTCAAAAATAGTTTAAATTATTATATTAAAGTTGACAATATTACATGAGACTAGTATCTTTAGATTCCTTTTTTATTTTTTAAATTTCATTTGTGTTTGGTTGATTAAAAATTTTAATGCATACCTTTATTGTATCTTTTTGTGTGTGTCTGCTATTCAGATATATTTTGAAATTCTGTTTCCTTTTTTAGAACTGTATGTTGAGAGTGGTCATACTGCCACTGCCAGATGCATTTCTGTCCTTAAAGAACTTGGTGAATCAAGAATTTATGTGTATATTTTCCAACCAAGAGGCAAGATTTTCTGGTCTCTATATAATTAAACTACAAATCCGAAGGAAATAATAGACAATATTGTTGCTGTTTTAGCAATCTATTATAAAGTTTATTGCATAGAAATAACTAGGTCAACCTCTGGATGACCTGTCTTTTGGAGTTTCTTTGGTTAGCTTTAGGCTAGAGCTCCACCTTGTGATCTTTCAGCAGGATACATTTTCTTTTTAAAAGTTAATAATTTAATTATGATTTCCCAAAGTTGAGAGGTTTTTTTTTTTTTTTTTTTTAAGTTTTTGTAGGCTTACAGAAAGATTTCAGTGTTTGGGAAATTTAAAGCTGGAATTATGTGAATGTGCAAATAGGCAAAAATTGTGAAGAAGAGCTGTTTTCTGTGATACATCCGTTTTAGCTTAGGTGGATTTAACGGCTATTAAAAGCATGTGCTTATTAGAGCCCGTGAATGGATAATTCAGATTTTGCTATTTGGAGTGGTATCTGCAAGTGTGTTCCTTTTTCATCGGTGCTGTGATAAACTTGCATTTGTTATAGAAGTTCTAATAGGATTTGTGTACAGACAGTTCTCCTCTTTCTCAGTAGCTTTCTATACCTGGCTCTTTGAATGAGGCATCAAGTGTGCGTATGAAGAGAACATGACTGACAGTCCGTTTGAATTTCCAAAAGGCTTTTGTTGAGGTTAGGGATGATGGAAGAATGACCAGTGGCAGTCTTTTCCAATATTAAAGCTAGAGAACATCAAATAAAATCAGGAAGTGATAAATCCAAAGCAAAGAACATGTTTCTTTGCAGTATGCAAATAGGCTGTGGCAGTTAATGTGTAGGATATTGTGAATGCTGAATATTGGGTTTGAAAAGTAATTGAAAAAGTAATATTCATGTGGGGAAAAAGTATTGGAGGCTATAAAATGCACAGACAGTGTGTTTGGCTTAAAAAATGCCTGAGTTATTTCTGCATGCTGGGAAGACATTTAGGGAAAACGTCACTATGAGAATAAAGCAAATAGCTTTCTTGGGCAGTTTCTGTTGGTCGTTTGCCATTACCGTTTCTGTAGCTGAGTGCATCACAATTTTAGATACTCTTTATGTAAAACTGTTAAAATCGTCCTTTACGGGGCTTAATGTGAAGGGGTTTGGGGTCACTGTCTGAATCTGATGCAGAAGAACCCTTTTTCCGGTCTTGCCTCACATATCTTGGAGAGCATTCATATGTAACTCTGCTGTTTTTCATGACATCAATGTATTGTTTGCTACAGTACATTATTCATAAAATCTCATGAATTCTGGCACTTGGATTATAGCACTCATAAAGGTCAAGTATCTTCTTCAATAAAAATGATTCTTGAAACTTCAGTCTTACAAGCTAAACTCCTCAACATCCAGAAAACTTGATATTTCTTTTGTGTTTTGTTTGATTATACCCAAATAATGTTGTCTTTTCTGTTAGTTTATTGTTTGTCTTGAGATGAATGGTCCTTACAGGAGATACAAGTTGGTATAAACTGCAGACAGCTAGTTTTATCAGGTGATTTGACTTGTATGATGCAGAGAACATCGAACTCAAATCATTTGCCCGTGCTTTTTTCTAGTTTGTTACCAGTTTCTTTTCTTCAAAATGTTTCTGTGATTCTGTGAAACTGTTTTTGGAGAACTATTTTTCCAAAATTGGACACATAATAAATTTGATGTTTCTGTATGGAACTAAGAGTGCATCCTAATTCTTTCTGTGACTGACCAAGTGGTTAATCTTTTTTGTGTCTCTATGCCTTTAAGTTTTATGGAATATTTATTTTTATTGGTGTAAATGGTTAGAGAGCCATAATACTGAATTTTCATGTAAGTTTTCTGATCATCAGTTTAGCAGTTGTTTCTGTCACTTTTACACTTTGAGATGTGGAAACTAGAATAAGCCAAATATGTTGATAGTCAGGTTGAACTTGTTACTGAGCAACATGGTTTCCACTGGGACAGAATCATGAATAGATCAGAAAAGGACTTGTGTGACTTGGAGTTTTCTTGTTTGCGTACACTTTGGGTACACAGACAGTGACCTGATGACCAAGACACTAAGATGCTTCTTGGCCTTGGTATGCTTGGAAGAATTATAATCCAAAGTGCAGAGCTTTTTACCACATCATAAATTGATGGTGTGGGTTTACTGAGAGTGTGGATGTCCTAATAGGTTCTTGCCACCAAAGTAGTGAGTCTTGCTCTTCCCTGCCCTGCTCATGGCTCCACAGTTATGCATGGCTCCCATGTGTTAGCTGTGAATGCATGCTGCTGAACCAGTTCCACCTGATCATATGGGAGAAGAAATCATAAAGTATATTTTGCCCATTTTATTGGGGAGTTAAATTGGGTTGTCCTCAGTGACAGAGTCTACAAAGCTAAATGGTGGGGGCAAAGGTTGTTACCCTACTTGAAAATAATTGTGTGTAACTAAGTAAAGAGTGTATGAATGTCCGGTGTGTGGCTCTAGTTTCAGGGAAGGGAGGAAAGAGGTGACAAGGGTTGCTGCCGTTCTCCAGGAACAGCTATTTCAAGCCCTGATGCTCAGGATCTTCTACTGTGTTCTGGATGGAAAGTATTTTGGTAATTGTAGGTCATCTTGAGATGTACCTGTCTATCCCTGACCTTGTCTCTTTTTGCTACTGATTGTCAACTCTGTCTTCTGTCTCTATATTATTGTATCCCACAAGAAGAAAGGGAGCATGAGAAGTTCAGTATTTATGGTTTCTCTGCCCTCTCCAAATTCTGGAAGTTATAGGGGTCCCTTGGATTTGGAAGAAGTACTTGCAGGAAAAGTCTTGTGGCTTTATCTACATGATAAATTTAAATACAGTCTCTGAAGTGTAGATCTACCAGATGTTAAGCGACTTGTGCTAAACATGTCAAAATTAAATGTTTCTTTCAAAAACCTAAAAGGTCTAAAATCCGTAGAGATCTAAAATCAGTAGAGATTCTCACTCTGGAAGTTCTTCTTGCTATTGCATTTTTGAATTGCCTAAACCTAATTTTTATTAATTATGTACATTTATCATGAGGCAGACAATTGACAAGGCAGCTTATAGGCTGCATGGCTGGGTCCTATATTAGAAGCACTCAATGAAACTTTTTTTTACATAGATGAAGGAAAACCAGTTGAATTAAAATATATAAATAAGTGGCAATAGTATAATTAATATAAAATAAACATTGCATTGTGTTTTCATTAAAAGAACGAGGTTTTTTTGTTTGTTTTTTAATAAAATGGGGATGGTCATGTCTTCCTTGATACTCATTGGGTCTGTGTCAGCTGCTTTAAATGCTAAAACAGTTGCAAGCCTGGTTTATCAAGTCTGGAAGACAGAGAGTTGTAAAACAGCTGTTTGGGTTCTTGTAACTTCTCAAAGAGTTTATTTTTGCAGAAAATCTTGTGAAAGTTGGCAAATCAGAGGCACAAATGTGATAAACACAATGTACTTAAGTTTAGCTTCAAATCTGTGGTGATTTGTTGCGATTAGCCAGAATATGCTTGTGTTGAGAGGGTTGTTGGGCAGTGCAGAATGCTATAAATTGATTTAGGCTTAACTTTTAAAAACTTTTAACTTTTTTAAAATAACTTTTTATTTTGAACCTGTAGTAGACTTTCAAGGTGTTTATGAAAAGTATTCCAATTTTTTCATCCTGTTCAGAAAGTGCTTTTTGTCTTTCTAATGTTTGTTGGGATGCTTTGTGATAAGATCATGGAAGGAGCTAAATATATAAAATCTTTATTTAAAGAGGAAGATATGTAGCTGGAAACAGATGATGGTGTGATCTAATGTTTTCTAGGTTGCCAAACCTTTCTCCTTTCTTTCCCCTACTTCTTGTGAAGAAAAATTTAATTGCATTTACTTTTATTTTATTTTTTTAATAGGAATTGTCCATCAGAAAGGAAGAAGAGGAAGTAAGCTTGTACTTCAGACCGGTTTTTGAATATCTTTCCAATACATTGGTGTTGCAGAAGATGATAAAGAAATGATAGCAGCTCCAGAAATACCAACTGATTTTACTCTCCTTCAGTAAGTGCTTTAAGGATTTGCTGATTTGATTTTTAAATGTACTCATATTTTCAGTGTTAATATTTATGGAGTGTGTGTGTGTTGTTCTTTTGTTTGTTTGCTTTTCTGGAGGGAAAAAAAAATGGGTAAATGGGGTTCTAGGTCCCACTCCTTTCTTTCCCCCCCCACCCCCCTCCCACCCCCGAAGTTAACAGATGTTTGAATTGTCTCAGTATTCATTGGTGATTAAAATAGACATTTTGGAAGTGCTTATTCTTGCATTTATTATTTTATTATTTTCAAATCATTTTAAAGCTCTGGTAGTCTGGAAATCATCACAACAGAATTATGTATATATATTTTTCCCCTTGTATACTGCCTTTTTTGTGAATAAGTTCCTTGATACAAAATCTAAGTTTCCTTCATCAAGCTCTCTTCATTGACAGAGATTAAGTAATTGAAGTGCGGCCTGTAATAACCAAGGTGGTAACCTAATATTCATGGCACTGTAATGCCAAAGATATTGCTGCTGCCAGTCTTAAGTTCCCTCAGGTACCAGTCCCCAACTATTTGTGGTGTCGCTTTATAGGCCACTAGTGTTCCTTGCAGTTTTTAGGAAACTGTTTCCAATTTGCCAAGATAAAAACTAAAGACCAGATTGTTTTGGACAGAGAAGCAAAACAGCTAGTAGAAGTAGACTTCTTTAATAACTAAAAGAAGCTCCCACCTTTTTGGTGTCAGTAGACATGAATCTGTTTGACTTTTGTCTTCCATAATTCACTTCAAGTCCAAAAATACTTTTCAATCATAACTGCAAGTGAAAACATGGCAAGTCTACAAATCCTTAATTGAGAATGTTAAGACTAACCAGAGTTGATGAGGCTATTAATAATAATACTTTGGCAAATAAAAAGTATGAAATTGCTTTGAAAATGATAGTAGAAAAAAATCATCTGATGAATCTCTGAGAATAATCTTGTCCGAATTAGATCTGTTCGAATGTAAAGTCTTAGACTTCTTTGCTGCGCCTCACATTCACTGTGCAGAAGGCCAACCAATAAATGGACAGCTAAAATAATATTAGAAAATCTTTGCAACTGGTATGTACACAGAGACATATTATTCTTTACCTTCTGCTTTCTGTATTCTTCAGAAAGATTTTAACAGTCACTCTTTAATATGTATGTTGGGATAGGGAGTTTACTGAAGGTATTTTGTGACTTTGGTATTTTCAAGAATGATAATGATGGAATGTATAAATGGTTTCTCTCTCTTTATTCTTGCAGGGAGTCTGAAACACACTTCTCTTCTGATACAGACTTTGAGGATATTGAGGGAAAAAACCAAAAACAAGGCAAAGGAAAAGTATGTTGAGTTTATAACCACTTACTGTTACAAACTGAGAAATTGAGCACTTGTTTTGAAGCTGAATGATCTAGGAATAGTTTTTGAAAATGTGAATCTTCTGTGAAGAGTTCTTATTTTTATTGAAATACTTCATCCTAAGTATTTGCAAGATGCCTTACAAATAAGAGAGGCATGTGAAGAAAAAATATCTTGATTTATCCTCTCTTCATTTACTTTATTTTGTACTTACGCTTGCTGCTAATATATTTACTTTTTGATTGCTTTTAGTAATTGTGGCTCTCCTTTTGTTTTTAAAAGTGGTTGCACACAAATAATTGCATGAGAAGTTCTCAAGTTAGGTGGTGACAAAGTGGCTGCACTGCTGAGCTGGGAGTGCCCTGTGTGCCCCTTGTCCGGATGGCTAGTGCTCCCTACCAGCCGGCACCCTTAGAGATTGGAGTGCTGGTTAGCAGCACCTTGCTGTTATGAGAGCTTGATAAATGCTTTCAGATTTCAAATTATAGTTTAAATTTTGCTTATAGTAAACTTTTTTCCGCTCGTAAGGCCTTCTTGGTTCAGATATCTCTTCTCTTATTTGATTCCCCCTTTACTCCTCTCTCATTTGCACCCAACTTGTACTTAAAAGGTTAGTGTTACAGATGTTAGAATTACAGAGGAGATGATATCTCATGAGATGTGTTATGAGAATTGCTATAGCTGTTTTAAATAAAATCTTTATAATCTATTAGACAATTCAAACAAAAGGAAAACCTTTTTGTCATAAACTTCCACTAATCATGTTACTGTTTGCTGAAAGATTTTAAATGAGAACCTGATGAAATGGAATTGATAAATCCCATTAGTCTGCGTCAAATTGGAATCAGCTATTATTGTCAACTTCTGTTTTTAAATTAGGTTGTGTAAAATAAAAATCCTTGTATATACTCGTCACTGAAGAATAGTAATTTGTTTTTTAAGTTACTATATAATAACAAAATAAAACTTCTTTTGTGTTGTGTTATTGCAGACCTGTAAAAAGGGCAAAAAAGGACCAGCAGAAAAGGGGAAAAGTGGAAACGGAGGAGGAAAACCTGGTGGTCCAAATCGGATGAATGGACATCACCAGCAGAATGGTGTGGAAAACATGATGCTGTTTGAGGTAGTTAAGATGGGCAAGAGTGCTATGCAGGTAAGACTTCAGATCTCTGTGGGATTTAGATTAATGTACATTAAATATAGCTGTAACATCTTTCTGTAAGTATGATTTAATAAAGTGAAGCTTATGGTGAGTTTTTCATTCTGTAGATTAGTTCCAGGTTAAGATTTGAAAAAAACAGCCAAACAAAAGCAAACAAACAGTATTTCTGCAGGGGTAATATTTGAATTGAACTGATTTTTCATTTTCAAGTGCCAAACTTGAAAGAAAGCTTAGTTTACGCTGTATGACTTCCAAATCAAGCTTTTTTGTTTAATGTGACTGTAGCTGAATAGGAATGGAGTTTATGCCTATGCTTGTCAGAAACATTTAACAATAAATCTTTAGTATTAGATACCCACAGAATGTCATTTTTTTCTGAAAAGAAATATCTGCTTTTCCTCTCCAATAAGAATCACTAGGTGCAGCTGAAGGTCTGGTGTGTGTGTGTGTGTGTGTAGATGTTGTCTAGTTTGACTTAGCCTCCTATGCATTGCTGCACTGGAATTGTCACAGATTTTGGTTAGGAGATTTTAACCTATCAGAAGTATCTGGATTAGGCACTTTCTCCTTTTAGAAATTAGACTAAAGTTGGTCTGTTAAACAAGTGAAGCTAGTTAGACATTTTTATATGGAACATATCATTAGAGAAATAAAATGCTTGCCTGACACTGTAAACCCTTCAGTGAGGGGAGGGTTAAAATGTAAGCCTGTCAACCATGAAGATTTCCTGCTGACTCACTCATGTGACTCCTCAGCAGCCTAGCAGAAAGACTATCTTTGGGATTGAAAATCCAGAGTTTACAGCTTTTCTGATACGTATGCAGGAAGTAGGGTCTATGTGCAATCCTCTCGAGATTTGCAGGCTTATGGGAACTGGGGACATTGAAACCTGAATTCCTTGGCAGAAATTTAGTCCAGACTTTTTAAAAAAGAAAACAAAACAAACATATTTATTTGCGCAGGGGAAGTACGATACTTCTGTCCTTCGTTTTGTTCTGAGGGGGGGGGGTGTGTGTGGGTGTGTGTGAACTTCGTATGGAATAGGATATAAACTTCTCTAGTTGTTGTTCTGCGTACTGCATTTTCAGCCATTAATCAGAGATTTTATGATGTTTTTACTGTGTACAATGATAAGCAGTCAGAATCTTTTGCTCTTGGTAGTTCTATGAAAAATTACGGGGGGGGGGGAGGCAGGGAAAAAAGTCAGATTACTCTTACTAAATGGGAGAATTGAGACCGGGATGCTAATACATATATTTTTTCAAAATTGAGGGAGAAGTCTATTCTCAGAAAAGATTTCTAAAGTAGGAAGAACTCCAGCTCAGCGCTTGCTATAGGAGCTTTACTCTATGGCCTTGAGCTTGCTTGGCTACCTAAAAAGACTTCAATAATTTTAAAAAAAAAAAAATCTGTATGTTTCTGTGTTGTTCCTTCCTTCTTACCATTTTGTTTTGTGTTCCCTGCCAAGAAGAAATTATTCATGCACCAAGACAAATTTTTTAAGCAAATGTCAATTACAAGCAACTTAATCTTCTGATGGAGGTTTTTTTTTTTTTTTTTTTTTTTTTTTTTTTCTCCTCGTCTTGCTGGCTAAAGTTATATGCAATTCTATGACCAATTTTATTCTAAGGAAAAGAGATTTAGCTCCAGTGCTTTCACAGCACTAATATCGGGAAAGAATAAGCTCTGAGAAGAATAAAAGTAGGACTCAGGGTAGGCTGCAGAATCTAATTGTTTGGAAGTTTGGAATCATTCTGTAGATTTATTTAGAATAACCCTGGATTTTTAGGGCAAGCTATCAATGTGTGTGTGTGTGTATATATATATATATATATATATATATAAACACTCAAAACTACTCTCAAGGACTTATATTGTTAAATTAAGTGTACTAATGTGCATTTTTATATGACTTTTCTGTATTGCTGGTCACTTGTGGATGAATATATAAGTGATTGCATGTAAACCCTTTTTTCCTCAAATATTGTTAAAGATTTTCTGTTAGCTTGCCTTTAAAATTTGGTAGTAAAGAGTTCTTGTACCTTTTCTATTAGCCAGTATGCTTGGTTTAGTTAATACTTAAGCAATTAATCTCCATATGGCATAGTGCAATACAGCTCATTGTGTTACTGCCAGTGTGCAAGGAGTACACTAGCAAGAGACATCAGTGGGACAAGTTTCGAAGATTATAGGTGGTTGTAGCTGTTGGATTTGAGCATCTCAGTAATATCTTTAGAGAAGTGTCACCAGTTTAAAAAACAAAGACCCTTCCTGAACTGCACCTGTTATGGCCTCAAGTTGTGCCAGGGAGGTTCAGGTTAGATATTAGGAAAAATTTCTACACAGAAAGAGTGGTGAAGCATTGAACATACAGGGTGTCAAAGGATTTATGGTTGGACTTGGAGATATTGAAGATCTTTTCCAACGATAATTATTCTGTGATTCTACAAGACTTACTGAATTTTTACAGTCTTCCTCAGAAAATACTTGGTTGTCAAGTTTGTGCTTGTATGTTTAGAGAATAAAAATTAGTTCTTTTCTTGAAAACTGGTTCTGTGACAGTAAGGAATTATTCTAAACCTTTGTTCTGAATCTATCAGAAAATCCAGCATGTCATTTATTTCTGGAGGAATCAAAAATAACTCTTAATGGAAAATAGTGAAATAACTTTCTGACTCTTTTCAACTTACAAAATCTGAAAAGTGCCTTTATGTGTTTATTTTCAGTCTGTAGTGGATGACTGGATAGAGTCATACAAACATGACAGAGATATAGCACTTCTTGATCTCATAAACTTCTTTATTCAGTGTTCAGGCTGCAAAGGTAAGATTTT
>VZSV01000011.1:7759771-7796504 GCA_013398735.1 Nothocercus julius | reverse complement strand
TTTTTTTTTTTTTTTTTTTTTTTTTTTCTTGAAACATTTTGGACCTGTGCTCCATTTAGGGAATTTTATAGCATGTTACTCTTCTTTACTTTCATGCAACATATGGTGTAGAACTATTCTATTCCTGGGACTAGTAGTCTACTGTAAGTTCTTACAGTATTTTGAGGTAGGGGGAGAGGGTGGTTTTAGAAATGTTGTAGAATTATTTCAAAATGAAGATTACACAATGCTGTTACGTAATACTTCCCACATCTTCCTCAGTTGCTATAATTAATTCAGAAAGCCATCTCTCAGTAGTTTGTTTAAATTACTTAATCTTGGAATTCTAGTTTGGATATAGCACCCACGTACCAGTGAGCGTTCTAAAATTGTATCATAACCTTTTTAGAGATGCTTGATTTAGAAGAGATTTCAGACAGCTTTGTAGTAGCCTATCTGCAAGAAGAGTGTATTCCAATATTTGATTCTCTATTTTGGAAGAACTCTGTTTTTTCTTTTCTTGATTACACATTCCCCTTTCTTTTTCTTCCTTACCTCCTTCTGAAGAGGAGGTAACCTCTCACTTTGCTCTACCACTGCGTTCGATAGACTTGAAATGGGCTTGAATGTAACTTGGTCTGCTGAAATGTTTCTCCATCCTGATCAACTTTTAATGTGTGCATACATTTCCAGAAGGCTAACAGCATTCCTTTATAGAGGCTATCTGTGCTTTCAAGAGCAGTGACTCTGCTTATTGTTATTGGAAGGGCAGGAAAACCTACAGAATCTTTTTATGCCTTTTGAGATAATTCTTGCATATATGCTGCACCGTACTTCAGGAGGTCTGTTTGTTCTGACGGTTTTTACAATCTGATTTGAGTCAAAGAAAGATAAAAATTATTTGAAAGCACTGAGTATATCCCAACGTAGAAGACAACAGAATAGCAACAAAACAGTTTATAATTGTCTTACTGTGCAATTTAGGATATTGTCTCCTGAAAGGTCATTTTGTAGCAGGGCAGCCTCTCAGCTGATGAAAAGGTCTAGCACAGATATCTTTGACATCTGAAAATGAATGTGTGTGGGGTCTTTTTAGTTATTTTTTCTGTGTGTACAGTATGCAGATGTGCATACATACTAAATACATGTGTATGTACATAACTAAATATACAAAAAATAGGTGCTAAGCACGTGTTATATACATGTTATATACAGATGCTAGAATTATTAATGGATAGCTTCTTAAAATATTTGTGTAACTTGTAGACTACCTGAATATGGTCTGTTTTTACATTGTAGCAAGAGACATGTTATCTGTCATCTATCTCATCCATGTTTAAAGTGTTAATAATCTAATGTTTAAAATGTAGGAGTTGTTACAGCAGAGATGTTTCGACATATGCAGAATTCTGAAATAATCCGAAAAATGACTGAAGAGTTTGATGAGGTAAATTAATATGGTAACAGTGTATTGATACTACTTTTTAACTTTCCCTGTCCTCACCGTACTGAATCATGTTGCTACAGATTTATTTCAAAGATGAGATTGACTGTAGGCCTGGCCAGATTTTCATGAATGAGAAGCTTAAGATTATTTGACTGAAGTTTTAAGACTGGAGAAAATAAAACTCTGTATGTAATTGTTTTATACAGCAGCATAACAAAAATCCACTGTCTGAAACCCCTAATACTGAAGGATTGTGTGTATCTCCTTTGTTGTATATGTGAAACTCTAAAGTTTTTGACTTTCAGAATGGTTGTTAAGTTTATGTGTTCATCAATCCACAAATCCTGGGGATTTCAGTTGCATTAATCTCAAACAGAAGATTTTGTTTTACCTTTGGTGGGACTTTCTGGCCGTTTTCCTTCTAAATTGCGCTTTTGTTTTCTGTCTCCGTGAATGTTGATGTATATGAGATGCTCTTTAGAAAATTTTTTACTGGCTTCCATATGCTTTGCACTCCAAGGAACACAAATGACAAATATATATACATACATATATATATATATATTTTATATANTCTGAAGAGCATCACTGACTTTAAGAGAAGGAAAATTAGTGTGCACTGAAATATAAAAAACTTTGAGACTTTTTATTCAGTTCTTTGATTGCTGAGTTATACTTACTGCTTCTTCGAACAGCAATCTGATGGATGGCTGCACCCTTAGATTTCTAATGTCTTTTCATGCACGCTGCCTTCATTTTTAAGTTGTAATGTTGTTTAGCCTCTTAGAGTAGGGAGTCACAGAAGTACTATGAAAAATTAATGTTGATCTTTTTTTTTTTTTTTTTCCTGACCATTTTGTAAGGATTCCCAAAGTAGAAGATGAAGACATATTCCTTATTTTTGGAGTTTTATTGTAGATTGTCTTACAGTGGCAGGAATTTTCAATCTGATGGAGGAGCATCTCCCTATACATATTATCACAGTTCTAAGTTAAGTGTTCCTGAATATATCAGAAACACTATATCCAGAAACAGATGTTTAAGGGGGTAAAAGATTTATTTTTGGGGGTGTAGGATAGAGATAGGAAGCTTAGAATGTTAATTTACTATATAAAGGTTTGTGTGATCTGTATTGTACAACCTGTTGAGAGTTTTCTCTGCAAATGAGAAACTCAAGGCGGAAAGTAGATGTGTTTATGTGTAATAAGGTTCATCAAATGTATCATTTATGCCATCAAAAACCCGGACTTTTAAGTTGTACCTGTCTCTCTCTTTTTCTTTTCTTTTCTTTTTTTTTTTTTTTTTTAATTGAAAGTGTTTCCAGTTAGCATTCCATTTTGTTCTTTAATAGGATAGTGGAGATTATCCATTAACTATGGCTGGTCCCCAGTGGAAGAAGTTCAAATCCAGTTTTTGTGAGTTCATCGGAGTACTTGTCCGACAGTGTCAGTATAGCATCATATATGATGAATATATGATGGATACAGTCATCTCACTACTTACAGGACTGTCGGACTCCCAAGTCCGAGCATTTCGGCACACTAGCACACTGGCAGGTAAGTCAATCTTTCTGCATACTGTTTCTGTTTTACACTTGTGCATTTCACAGGAAGAAACTGTTCTGGTTAAACCTCTTGACATTAAATACTCAATTCACGTTTTGTTGTATGACAAGCCTTGTCTCTAATTTGTTTTGTTAAAACTTTCTTGTATTATCTTTGTTTTTCATCATTGGAAAACATGAAATTATTTTAAAAGTTTCCTTACCAGCTCTGTAGTATTTCATTTTCGATAGCTTTAGTTGTAATAAAAAAAGACAAATATGAAGAAGCTTAAGTTAATTGTACAAGTTTTTCTTCTGTCATATTTTTTCTGTACTAATCTTTTTAACTGGAAACTCGGTTGAAACCTATTCGTCTGGTGTTAAGCCAAATAGGAGTCATTGGATGTAGTTTTTACTACAAATTAGTACTTCACATTGAAACTGTTGCAAAATGTAATTGTAGGTGACGCTTCCACTGATGACTTTAGAAATAAAATTGAAAAACAATATAGTCACTAAGTTTCTGTATGTTTTTGAGTTGTCACTTCATAGTTGATTTTTTTTCCCCATCTTTTAAAACAGAATTCCTTATGAGTTCAGTATGCCAGATATGTATATTTAAAGCATCTTGTGATATTGGAGAATGGGTTTTATAAATTAGTTCTAAATCTGTCCAGGTTAATGAAGAACAGTTTCATATGGCATTCTGTAGCAGTACAGTTATATAAGTGTTTTTTTGTTTGTTTTTTTTTGTGGGTTTTTTTTGTTTGTTTTTGCAGCAATATTAACCTGCACAAAGTGAATATAGACTGCACAGGAAACTGAGTTTTTACCAGGCTGAGAGTAGTTTGTTAGTTTCACAGAACAGATCGATGTGCAACCAACTTCAGTTGCAATCTGGTCACTTGTTCTGTTTCACTGAACGTCTCCAGTCCGTGTTGTAACAGCGCACTGCAGGCTGTAGCTGACACACTCCCACTGCCCAAGGCATTTTCTGTAGGGAAAGTAAAACATGTAATTTTAAGAGAATCTGCTAATGCTTCTCTGTCATCAATTCAGTTATTGTACCCGAAGACCACTATAAATTTTAGTTATTTAAAATCAGTTTTCCCTACCTTTCTTAAGTTGTGCCTGAGTAACAGTTGCATATACTGCCCTGTAGCAAGTTCCTGTCTGTGAGATGAAATATATTTAATAATAGTCTTTTTGCCTTGGTTTGCATCAGTAGCTTTATTGATTCTGTTTACATAGGGTCATGACTTGTGCTTTGCATATAAAATTGCAGCTTGTATTCTTGATGTATGAATTTCATTTTGGATGAAGACAACCAACAAAATCCTGTATCCATCTTTACTGCTACTGGCATATTATTTTTATTTTTTCTTATCCTGAAATTCTTAAATATAATGCAGTGTAACAATATTTTGATACTTCTGCATGCCTTTATGCCTTATTCATCCACTTGGTACTTTATGCTGGTGATACTCAAACTTTTTAAAATAACTGCTTATATGTTCATTCTCGGTGACTGTTTCATGTCTTGTTACAGAGGGTCATCAGAAAAGCAGGTTTACTCCTGGCCACCTTCTGTTTTACAGTATAGGCATATTTGTCTATACCCCTTTTAAAAGGCGGGCATTCAGGAATGAAAGTATATTTATCAAAACAAAAACCTCAAAACACCTAGGCATAACTCTACATTTTTGTCAGTTCCTTGGCTAATGAACCTTCTTTGCTTCTGCCCATCAAGACAGCTACCTCTCTAAAACTAGACTGAGGAGACAAAATTGGCACAATCTGGTAGTGTAGCTTGTCTGGAGTATTTCCTTTAGAAGGGAAAAATTCTCTTCTGCTATACTTGAGGTTCAGTGCTCAGGTAATATCATTCTATTAACTAATTTTAGTAATAGATTATTCATAATGTTTCTTGGGGTAGGTAGTTTTATTCTGGGAAAGAATATGTACTGCTCAACAGTAGTGCTTATAATATTACAAATTAACAAAAGGAATTGAATAAAATATGTTCTTTATCTGTTGTGTTAATAAGTAATGGTGTAGAAACTGCAGTTTGGATCAGTTAATAGTATTTGGTAAAACAGTACTCAAATCTTAAACCTGATTTACTTTGAATTTCTTTGAATATATTCCACAGTGGTGTGTTAAGTCTGAAAACTATGAATAGGAGGATTTGATTTGTTTGCTTACTAACTTTCTTTCATTAGATAACTTCATTGATAATTCCTATTCTTACTCCTTTATTTATTTATTTTAGCAATGAAATTGATGACTGCTTTAGTGAATGTGGCATTAAATCTTAGTATTAACATGGACAATACACAACGACAGTATGAAGCAGAACGAAATAAAATAATTGGGAAGCGAGCTAATGATAGACTGGAACTCTTACTACAGAAAAGAAAGGAGGTTAGTGTAATTGTGCAGCTTTATGGTGTACTTTATGACTGCTGGAGGTGTAGCTATTAGCCCTTTTTCATTCTTTGAATTGTACTTTTAATGTTTAAAAAACTTAATGACTTTGAAAGGTCATTCTGAAGTTTTATATATAAAGAGGAAAGATGTGGACCTTAAATTACTAAATTTAATTGTGCTGAATGTGTGGGTCCAAATCCAACCCCACTATAAATATATACATTTATACACAGAGAAAGGCAGTGATGTGATGATAAGAACAACTGAGACTGAGATTTTTCTCTAAGTGTATTGAATTTTTTTTTTCCTATTTTTTTCTCTTTAAACTTCTGCAGGAAGTTTTAAAAAATTCCAGGCAAATATAAAATTTATTTCTTTGTGTCAAAGCATTGCCTATGCCATTTAGCACATCGTTTGCGTATCTTGTTCTTCTGTTGTTACCCCAAGAGACTAAGTTCATCTTCATTTTTTTTTTGCATCTTGATATTCTCAAATTCACTTCTTCTGCACTTCCTTGTTCAATTTCAGCCTTTTTTTTTTTTTTTCCTTATCTAATGAAGTGACAGGTGAGAAGGAAAGAGATACTTTAAACAGTATATGAATCAAATTTTACTGTTTCTGTAGACATGAAAGAAGTACTTCATATATTATTTATTTGGTTATAAGTTGCTCAGGGCATAGAATAGTCTGTCTGTTACAAACCTTAAAGCAATTGGGTATTTTTCTGAAAATATGTATTCCTAAAAACATTACAAGTATGGTAGAAATTAGCTGAAGAGTTGGTAATTAGAAATTTAATTTGAATTAGTTTTCTTTATAAATAACTGTATCGGGGGCTTGAAGAAACCTAAAACGTCTGTCACAGTTGAAGAATAGTTTTTCCAGTGATCAGAACTATTAATATTGATATACTGTGGTAGACAAATCCTTAACGTGTAACACATTCTACGGTGCAGCTGATCTATGAATATTAAGATCAGGAAAGGATTTAAAGACCCTACTTGTTAGCTTACTTTACTTTGTCTAACACCAAAACTATTTGATCTGATTGTAAAAAGTGCTCAGTTTTTAATGTTCTTTGTGCATTCTTTCAGCTTCAGGAAAATCAGGATGAAATAGAAAACATGATGAATGCAATATTTAAAGGTGTTTTTGTGCATAGATACCGGTAAGGTGTTCTTTTCTTTTTCTGTGAAGTAACATATAGATTCATTAATTTATTTTAGAAGCTTATAATAAGTTATTTCTAATTATCCATCTCCTTGATTTTGTTTCTCCCCAATAGAGATGCAATTGCTGAAATAAGAGCTATCTGCATTGAAGAAATTGGAATATGGATGAAGATGTATAGTGATGCCTTTCTCAATGACAGCTATTTAAAGTATGTAGGATGGACTATGCACGATAAGGTAGGCTGCCTTCAGAAGAAACAGAACCATCAGGCTTCAGCCAACATGCTTGGTCTTCAGTCTTACCACACTAGGTTCTGATCTGTTAAAAGCAGTGACTCATAAGAATAATTGCTTTGTTAGTTAGAAATACTGTTTTTTATATATAGAGTAGATTTGAATGGTTTTAGGAAATAAATGAAAAATTTTTAAGGAAATAGCTTTTCCTCTTTTTTGTTTCCTTCCTTTCATTTTGCTGATGCAGACCTCTGTTCTGTAATGCTAAACCACTTTAATTTAGTGCATTTTGTGTGGAATAATTCAGTCACATGTTCAGACTGTTTTTAGCCACCTCAGCTAACTGTAAAACCTCCATGTAAGAAGTAGTCCTGTTAGTACTGGCCAGCGTCATACACTGTTAATTATCAGCCAGAGATTATTCTCTGGCGGGAGTGGTCAACAGATGTAGTTCATGAATGCTGTTTGATCTACTGTAGAGTCAGCTGGTCAACTCAGGTCTTGTGTTGAAGACTTTAAGCTGTTGACTTTGCAGTGAAGAAAATGAGGGGATGATCACACATGTTCATTGGTTTTGCCTCAAAGAACATTAACCTCTGGCAGTGTGGTGATAAGAAATTGCATGGGGGTGGCAATAGTCAGTTGTCCTAGATGGCTGCAAAATGTATCAGAAGCTACACCTTAAAATATGTTCTCTGATAAGGTAGAACTTGTGTTTCGAGAAGAATAATTGTCTCAGTAACTAGTTTGTAATTTTAGTATGACAAAGGACTTCCATTAATGATATATATGATGCTAGCTTTAATTGGCATGAAAGGAAATGCATAGAATTCTACTTAGAAACGTCTGGAGTGTTTAGAATGTATCCTGAGAGGATGAAAAAGGTGCATTTTGACTTGCATAGGAACTAATTGCATTGAAACTTTTTTCCTTCATTGGCTTATTATGACACAGGACATGTTCTCATGGCGTTAATGTTATTGATAGTATAACTTGGCAAAATTAAATCTCTGTCTCCAAATTAATTTGGTCTGTAACAGGTGAATTGTATGATTTAAAGATTGCATCTGTATCCTATGCTTAACTTTTAATCCAGTTCTTAATTTTATTTTAGCAAGGGGAAGTAAGACTCAAATGCCTAACTGCTTTGCAAGGGCTTTACTATAATAAAGAGCTTAATTCCAAATTGGAACTCTTCACCAGTAGATTCAAGGTTAGTACCTTCACACTTTCTGTAAGTGATGTAATGTTTTTGTAGTTGTTTTTCCTTTTCTTTTCTCTTTGAAAATACTTTCTTTTTTGTTCTTAGGATAGAATTGTATCTATGACTCTTGACAAAGAATATGATGTTGCAGTCCAAGCAATAAAATTACTCACTCTTGTTTTACAGTAAGTATGTGTATCTGACCTATAGCAAATATTAAGCCTTAAAATATTCTTCATATTTCCGGTGAGGACAGTAACTCAGTAGAGTTTAGATAAAGTCTTAAAAAATGTTTGTGCCTCTTATAACAGAAGAAACTGCATTCAGAAACTATTCTTTCTAGGATACTGCTGCTCACTATAGTTAAGTGTGTGAAAAGGCTTAAATGCTGCAAATTATTCTGCTTAATTTGAAGCTAATGTACAAGATTTGAACTGATGGCATTTACCAAACATTGGACAGTAACTGAACTTCCAAGAAACACTGATACTTTATCAGTAATTCTCAGTAATTTTGTTTAGGAAGACCTTGGAACAAAGATACCTTGCTTTTTATTTTTTAGGACAATAATTTAAATGAAAAGATTTAAGTTCACCTTCATTTCCACCTGTATTATTAGAGTTCATGTTCTTCAGAGTCAGCCTGTTTTTTTTCTCTCCTCTCCCTGCTCTTTCCAACCTAGGAGTAGTGAAGAAGTTCTGACTGCAGAAGACTGTGAAAATGTCTACCATCTGGTTTATTCAGCTCATCGGCCAGTAGCAGTTGCTGCGGGGGAATTTCTCTATAAAAAGTAAGGGGGGAATTATAGTTAGGTTCTTACTTGGTTCATTCTTCTTGTATATTTTAGAGTGCATATTAATACTGTGACTCTGGTGATCTTTAAGAAAAGAAAAACTTGAATAATGAAGTGGACTTGAGAATTAACTTATATAATGCTATTGTAGTTCCTTAATTGTTATATTTTTTTCTTAATGGGAAATTGCAAGTAATTTTGAAGCCCATACTTCAAAAGTTTGTATCGGTGGTTTCCATCTATTAAGTTTCTGACTTTCTTCCAGTATTTCTTCTGCTATTTCAAAGTCTTGTGGGGAGATGCAGTCAATGTAGTTTCCTAAAGGGGAACAGTCAAAAGCTTCTGCAGTTATCACTGCTTGTATTTTGTGATGTTCCACTGGAAACAATCAGTGAAGTGCCAATTCAGTCAAGTATAAAATTGTTCAAAAGATAGTTGGCCCAATTTTCAGGGGTGGGGGGGAGAAGGAGGAGAAGCAGAAAACCTATATAGAGCCACATTGCAATACAAGGTGCATGTCTGTAAAAACATTACCTTGATATGAACTGACTATGGTAAAGGTAACAATGAAGAAATTTGCCCTGAAATAACTTGTTTCTTAGGCTTTTTAGCCGGAGAGATCCTGAAGATGATGGAATTGTGAAAAGGAGGGGAAGGCAAAGTCCAAATGCTAATCTTGTGAAGACATTAGTGTTCTTCTTTTTGGAAAGTGAAGTAAGTAGTGTGTCACGGGTTAGTTTTCCTTGCTTAATAACAACAAGCCTGTTTGAGTTTTCCACCAGTACTTAGATAATCTAGGGGAGTTAACCACCAGCGTACAAAAGTGTCTTTGAGGATCTATCAGTATTGAGATATGAGCTCTGCTATGATAAATACTTTCTTCAGTCGTCATGGTATTGTATAGTTGGAAATAGAGGTGTTAACTTAGGAGCCTAATGAGAAGAAAATTCCCTTGCAGAAATATGACATGCAGAAAAATTCCCTTGCAAAAAAATTGTTTGTTGTAGGAATTTCAACTTTATTACTGATTAAGAAAACTTTGTCTTCCCTTTTTTATTTTCTTCTAGTTGCATGAACATGCTGCTTATCTTGTGGACAGTATGTGGGACTGTGCAACAGATCTTTTGAAGGACTGGGAATGTATGAACAGTCTTCTGTTGGAGGAGCCTCTCAATGGAGAAGAGCGTAAGAGATTTTAATGGATCCTTCTGTATATTTCTATGCACTTTCCACTAGCCTTTATTCATGAGGAGATGTGTGCATGTATCAGTGTCCATATATTATCTACCTTTTTGCATGGCTGTAATAAATCACTAATACTAATTATAAAACATAAAAGGAGCTCACTTATGATATGAAAGTGAGGTGCTCAAAAAAAAAAAAAAAAGGAAGTAGAGGAGTAAATTTGTAATGTTCAGTTACTCTGTCGTTTCACACATTTAGGCTGTGCCTCTGACATTAGAGAAGCTGAAAGTTGCCCATGCAACTACTTCATTTATTGAATGTTAAAATTATTGTATGGAAAGATAGTGTTTTTTTTGGTTTTGTTTTTGTTTTTTCCCTTCCCTCCCCAAAAAGGGAGGATAACCTGTTTTTTTTTTTTTTTTTTTTTTTTTTTTTTTTTTTTTTTTTTTTTTTTTTTTTTAAATCTATAATGAAAAGGAACTAAACTGATACACAACTTGATATTTGCTTTATCCTTTTGTGTCACTCATCCTGTATGATATCCTCAATTGGAAATTTTTTCTGTACTGTTTTCTGTGCTTCAGGGGTGCTTCCTAACACTCACAGAGATATTGGCCCACATGCCTGTCTTTTTAACAAGTATATTGTTGTTCTTAGGTACTAATACAACTTATCTTATTTGTCATTTTCTATATTAACACGTGTTTCTTAAATTTCAGCCCTAACAGATAGACAAGAAAGTGCACTGATTGAAATAATGCTTTGTACAATTCGACAAGCAGCTGAATGTCATCCTCCTGTGGGAAGAGGAACAGGGAAAAGGGTATGAACTAAAAGCCACTTCTCTAGAAATGTGGGAATAGATAGCTGGGGACAGTATGGGAAGAAAGAAAAGGTCACAGGTTGTTGCTTTTAAAGGGAATGAATTCAAAAGTACAGATTCAGTCTCCACAGCTGCCAGTATTTGACCACTTTCGTTAGTTCACTTTTTCAGGATTGTAGCGTGTGCTGAATTTCTGTACAGTAGTTTGTACTACGGTGTCTGTTTTACTCTTAAAGGTAATTAAAAGCTGGTTTTAAGTATTGGTTGGAAAGGAGAACAAGATCCTGTAGTGGGAAAAGATAAAATTATTTTCAATTTTAAAAATAGCACTAAAATGAGAGAGAGGAGTTATATACTACACAGTCTCTTTGAAAGGATCACAGTCCAGTTTGGTGTTAGTTCTCTGATTGTGTAGTATTTGGGCAGCCCAGTCTTAATGAGGGCCTAAACCAGGAAGGGAGATTATTTCAAAAGTTAGGCAGATTATTTGTATATGAAGACCTAACTTGAATGTGAATTGAATAAATACAAATTTGAATGTGAATTGAATAAATACAAATTAAAAATCATAAGTAAGCTGAAAGGTTCCTGCTCTGTCACTGTCAAGAAAAACATTCCAATCATGGTCTTTGGTCTAAGGAAGATAGGTTATCCTTTTGTTTTAAATTATCGCTTCTATTTTCAAAGTCATGTTAGGTGTATCTTTAAGTTGCATTTTTGAGTTGTAAAATTCTTGTATTGACCTTTTTGAGGCAGATTCATCTCTCATGAGGGAGAGCATGATTAGTAGATTGTATATAAAAGAGAATTTTACATTGATATTTTACTATGATTTTAGAAGATCTATATAGCTAATTATCATTTTCTTTGTGCTAATGAAACTTTATGCTGTTAATTGTAAAATCTTTACCATAATTGTATTTTAGGTGTTGACGGCAAAGGAAAAGAAAACCCAGTTGGATGACAGGACAAAAATTACAGAACTTTTTGCAGTGGCACTTCCTCAGTTGTTAGCAAAAGTAAGTTTAATTCTATTTCTTGTTGATGGACTGCTGTTAAAATGTTAACCAAGTAGTAGAGTATAGTTTCTGTAGTTACATTATTTGCCCTACTGATGCTGATTTTATTGATGTGTGATTATTTTAAGACCAGCTGTACTGTTGGAGTATGTCTGATACACATCAAATTAAACCTCTCTTGTATTGAATTTTACAGTATTCTGTAGATGCAGAGAAAGTTACCAACTTACTGCAGTTGCCACAATACTTTGACCTGGAAATATACACAACAGGACGATTAGAAAAGGTAATGTAACACTTAACATAGAAGAAGAAAAGTACTTTTAAACGTTCTACCTTGAAACTTGCCAGTTTCTTTCTTACACTGTGGTTTCAGGGTTTTTTATGTCAATGTGACATAAAGGGGTTTACTTTACCATAAACCTCAGGGAGAATGAGGTCTGAACTTCACAACATTGGCTATCTTCTTTTTGTAAAGAGCCTGAAAGTTTTCTGAGGCCTCTCTGGTCGCTTTTAACAAAGAATCTTGTTGCCAGTAAAAAGTTGCCATGAAAAAAGATGAAAAATACTGTATGCTGAAGCAAGCAATATCCTGCTCTGAATTTATCAGCTGCGGTAATGAAGTTGGTGTTCTTGCCTTTACTTTCTCCTTCTCAGATGTGCCATTTTGCAGAGCTGCCGTGTGAAACAAGTAGCTGGAAATCATTAGGGTCAACAAAGTAATAAAATATTTAGTTGGTAGCACAGCATGGAGGTGAAAAGGAGCAGCAGTGGGGGGAGGCATGTAAGAACAACTGAAGTTTGCATTAGTGCCTGAAACCTGAGTGTTATGAAACTAAATCTTCAGTTATCACGACTGTATATAAACACTTGTGTGGTAGGAGACAACTGAATAACAGGCAAAAGCATTTGTCATTGTGAATTCATGTTAGATTAAAAGCTACTGATAACTTGTTTGCTTGTTTTTTGATAAAATAAGTTTACTATATTAAAAAGGAGGAGCCTTTGACAAGCTCTCACTTCATTTTTGTTAAAATGAAGTCAGTTTATTCTGAAGTTTAACCTTTTTTTTTCGGAAGTGTTTTGTGTTCTGTGTTGTAGTTATGAGCTTATAAATTTCTGAGCTTTTAAAATTGAATTTTTTTAACAGCATTTGGATGCCTTACTGCGACAAATTCGGGATATTGTAGAGAAGCACACAGACATAGATGTTTTGGAAGCCTGTTCAAAAACTTACCATGCTCTATGTAATGAAGAATTCACCATCTTTAACAGAGTTGACATTGCAAGAAGTCAGTTAATAGACGAATTGGCAGACAAGTTTAATCGACTTCTTGAGGACTTCCTGCAAGAGGTATTAAAATGTGCAAGATCATCATTACCTGTCCTTTTAAATATTTCCACTATGGTGTTTTTTTTGCTTTCCTTTGTGAGTCAGTGAATTAGGGATGTGAAGTTCATGCTGACTTTCAAAGCTTTTGGGTCAAGTGTAGTAATAGGGTGGTATCACTATTGTGATATGTGAACTCATTATTCTTCTTGCAAAGGGACAGTGGTTCTTTAATCTTCTATTAGACAAATTTTGGGAATTTAAGATAAATTTCACAGGAACAATGAAGTTGCATAGATTTTTCACCTTTTAGATTTCAAAGCTCATGTTATTGAGAGATGTAGCTTTCTAGTTCCAGTAAGATTCTCTTCAGTTGTAGTAGTGGTGCTAGTCTTGTCCATGATAGCAGAGTAGTACTTGTCTTGCCCATGATAGCATAGTGGTGTTCATAGGAGAATAAAAAAAATCTTTAAATAAAAATTATTAACGCTCCCCCTGCCATCTCTGTATGCATACAGATGCAGATAATAACTAAAAAGCATTTTGTCTGAACGTTATATTAATTTGAAGAGTACGAAATTTCCATTTGGTTATTTAACCTCATTCTGTGAGCTTCTTATATTCAGACAATATCTGTTTCTTTTCGTGATAGAATACAGGTTGGTAGCATCTCCATGACTTCTTTTTTTCACAGTTCTGAGATGCAGACTCACTTTATTGAGCTTGGCTTCTGTTCCCCAGGCTTACTGGCCTGAACTAGGATGCTGCCTTAAAAATGCTAGACATGCATGGACTGTGGGGAGAAAAAGAGAAGAAAGGTGTATAGTATTCCATTAATGCCCCCTTTGTGAACCAAGGGAGAACCAGGAATTTCTAGAGGTAAAATAAGATGATGAAATATCAAATAATTGACCTGGAGGAAAATTGCAAATACAAATGCAAATTTTGCAAATGCAAAATTGAAATAGTACTATTGAAACCTATGGCACTCTGGTAAGACAAGACTGTGCAACTATAGAATGTAAAATTTATTAGACTTAAGATGTTTCTTATATAATGATCAAGATTTTTCATGACCTCAGAGAGTTAATATGTAGACTAAAATTACCCTCTGACTTTGGAACCGTTTTGCCACTTTTCTTGCTCCAAGTGCAAGTTTACAAGAAGTTTTGAAAAAAAAAACACTGTAGAATAAAACACTTCCTTTTTCTCTAAGGCTTTCATCTGTGATTAATATAAGATTTGAGGTACTGACCCATGGCCCATCTAGTCCAGTATCTATTCTCTGATAGTGGCCTCTGCTGGATTCTTCAGAGAAAATTGAAACACCTAAATAATCGATTATACTCTGATCCTAGATTTCTTTTTTCCTAAACATCATATTTCTCCTTCATCTTTCTTTTAAGTGCGAAGGCTGATTGCTCTTTAAGGACTGTTTAGGATGTGCTTTTTGTTTCTTTCCCTCTCAGAATGTCTCAATTCCAAAAAATATGCATCGTTTATAAATATCTAGGTACTTTTTTATTTAAAGTTTGATTAGGATAGTTATTTGCAGGATTCTTACAATCTGATTATTAATAGGGAGAGGAACCTGATGAAGATGATGCTTATCAAGTCCTGTCAACATTGAAAAGAATCACTGCTTTTCACAAGTAAGTACTTACCTGTTTTTTTATTTTATTTGTTAGCTCTAGCTCTTTGCAACTATTTTCTATTCAGTGTGAACATTTGAGTGTTGTGCATAATGTGACATCTTGAGTAAAGGAGTTATAAGATTGCATTGCATGCACATTCACATGAAACTGGAATGTTTCTTCGGGTTTCTTTTATGGCAGTTAAGTAGTTAACATCAAATGAATATTACATTGCAGAAATAGTTTAATAAAATATTAGTTAGGTTACATCTTTGCCTCATTTCTGTTGTTTGCAGTGCTCATGACCTATCAAGATGGGACTTGTTTGGCTGCAACTACAAGTTATTAAAAACTGGCATTGAAAATGGAGACATGCCAGAACAGGTTTGTAGTTGAAATGTGCTTTTTAGTTGTGACAATAAATAACTTTTGCTGCTGCTTTTTATCAGCCTCCTTAATCTAATACTTTTCATCTTCTTGATTGCAGATCGTTATTCATGCACTGCAGTGTACTCATTATGTAATCCTTTGGCAGCTAGCAAAAATTACTGAAAGCAGTTCCACAAAGGTATGCCTTGTTCCAGTCATATTGGTGAATAAACATTTGCACGTACCTGCAGTGTCATCAAGTGGGAAGTGTGGTGGAAAGGATTAGGACTCTCAATTTATAATGTAGTAAACAGTTCACTGTCTGCATGAATATAGTTGGAAAATTGCCAAATGTTCCCATTGCCTTCTCCTTCCAGCTCTGCCACTGCCTTGGTGTTTCTGTTATGTGATGCCATGCTGCTGGTTGCGTTCCATGGGGCAATGACTGTTCAACTTTGCCAGTCATGTGCTTTTGAAGCCCTTGTTCACTTGTCAGCTTCAGTCAGAAGCTCATGCTCTCCTTGCTTTGAGTTTGGTGGAGCTTTCCCTCACCTAATATTTGTGGTATTTGTAGTAAAATTAGTATTGTGCTCCTTGAGAAGATACAAGCCCAGGTTGCAACTCCCAAATACAGAATTTCTCTTCCAAAAAAACTGTAATTACTATGCACAGAAGCTGGCATTGAAAAAAAAGATTATGGGCATGTTAAATTTTATGCATGTGTACTACAGCATGACAATCAAGGTAGCATTCTGAAGACTGAGGATTCTTCATCTTCACTAACTTATATTCTCTTGTAAGTCATCTTTGTTCTGTTTTCCTTTGCATCCCAGTTCCCCTTTCCTCTGACAAAGAGGTGGGGTGGTTAAGTGGCTGTTGCCCATCTTCCTTAGCCTCTCACAGCCCTCGAGAGTCTTTGGATTTGAATGATATTCCTAGGATAGATTTTGTTTCATATGTAACTTTTACCTACTAATTTATGTCAAAAAATGAAAAAAAAATATATTTTTCTGTTTTTCGTAGCAGAATCATATATAAAAGCTATAGAATTAAGTCTCTTAAATCAAGGCCACAAAGTGGAAATGCAGCTCTATTTCAGACTAAGCTCAGGAGAAGTGCATGTGTGTGTGGGAGGGAGCGTGGATGCATGTGATCCTTTTTCCTGTCTCCTTTTGGGATGTTCTTCCTTTGGACTGATGCTGGCTATGCAATTGGTCTGTTGTCTATTAAGTATTTATGAAATGCAACACATTTTCTCTGGTTCTGTCTGGGCTGGAATCTTCACATACGTGATTGATAGGGTAACTAGGAGTTGGGGCATGGGATATGTACTACATAGGATGATAATTATGCAGGATACTTTGTACCAGTTTGCCTGTATTGCTTGATCACTTATGTAGTTTTTGGAAAATATTGCATCATTAAGCTATCTTTTTATAGAAGATGAAAAATACCCAATTCCTACCTAACATTTTCCTCTTTCATATCCAAGCAGAGTTTTTTTGTTTGGTTTTGTAGTTTGCTATTAAAATGGAACCATGAGCTGTTATAATAACAAACAGCTATGCAAGGTTCATTTTCTGGTTTGAAAACACAAATGTATATATAAAGGAAACAAAGCTTTGTGCTCTGAAACCTTGTTTTTTGTTTTCTTTTAACTAATTTTTTTTCTGTCATTTATATTTCTGTTAACTAGAGCTTGATAAAATTAAGAAAGTTGCTACTTGTAGTGAGCTTAACTAAGATGGTAGACTTGGTCAAAACCACTTAGGAGGTCTTTAATTGATAGCTCTGTGAAGAGGAATATGCTGTGTAATTAATATAAAGATAAAAAAGAAATACTTACTTGAAATTCTTCCCTTTAAAGGATGATCTCCTACGTTTAAAGAAGCAGATGAGAGTGTTTTGTCAGATCTGTCAACACTACCTGACCAATGTAAACACTGCTGTTAAGGAGCAGGTTAGTGATGGTTATTTATTCATAGTCTTTTAATACTTTTATGTTTTTAAAGCAGTTTAGAAATATTATCAGGAAGAACTTTGCAAACCTATATAGCAGTGTGCTGCAAGTGCCTTGGATGCTTATGCTTAGTATCCTGTGAGGCTACATATGCACTATACTTGTGTATTTATCTTTGGGTAATTTAGGGAGGATTTTAGAATCAATTAAAACATAATTCTAATAATTTCACATAGTGTAGATTATTATCCTTAACTGGCCAGGTGTGTGAGGTAGCAGCATTCAAGTTAGTAATTTAAGTGGGAGAGTTGCATTTCAAAATTCTGGCTAACGTGGTTTGCACACACATCTTCAATAGAGCTGAAGAGCCTCAAATTCAGAATTAGGGAATTGGTTATTTAAGAGAGTGGGTTTTTTTGTTTGTTTTTAAAATGCTTTTCCCTTTCCACATTGCACTGTGGTATGTAGGTGCCGAAGCACTCCAAACCATTTAATTATAGCCTTTCCTCTCCCTTGATAAACCTGTACATGCATGTGCACTTTCTCTCTGCCTTCATGTTGCTGCATACAGAACATACACACTTCAGTTCTTCAGCATCCTGGGATTTTGAGGGTCTCTAGATCAGTACAAAAAGGGTGGGTACTTATCACGTGTGTGTGTGTGTGTGTGTGTATATTCACTGTAACTGAATGGATTTTATATCAGAAAAGCAGTGTTTCTTTTCTGTGGTCACCCTCCTATATAATCAGTCACATACTGGTTAGCTACTGACAGAGTTGCTTAGAGGTAATGGGAAATTATTCTAGCAAGTGCTTGGTAGCCCCAGTAATGGTGTGCTGCTCAGAAACGATGTGAGCAAAGCTTCAGATATAAGGCATTGGAGCATTGAGTAAAGCTTGAGACTTTGCTTGAACTCTAGCAAATTGCATTCTGAGGGCCTTTTACATTTTACTGTTTTTTGTAGTCAATCATTTGTATAGTTGTCATATACAGCGATGCAAGTGAAGTGTCTGATGTCTCAGAGACAAAACTGGCTTTCAAAAAAGGAGAACACAGGTGTGAGAGTTTGGGGGGGTTATTTTTGATGTTGTTTGATTGTTTTTATTTTCCCTATTGAAAGTGAATTGAGACATTGTCTTAAGTATTTGCTTTGAATTCTGTAGGTAACTAGATTGGAGAAAAAGGTTGGGCTATAGGGGACATTTAGTTGGGGACATTTGTAGGAGTTTCAAATTCCACTGAAGAGCGAAGTTACTGATAGCAGGACAATTATAAGGAAACCCATTAAACAACCTTCATAATGCTAAAATAAAAAATTAAATTCTCTGTATATAAGAGAAGGCCCCAACTCTCTTCCAGGTACGCTTTTTCAATTAAACAAATAGAAAACCTTTTAGCTGCAAAAGATAAAAACTTGGCTTAGCTTGAAGTTGAAATCTAGTCCACTGAATCACAAGTGCAACTTCTGAAATTCTGCTTGCTATAACAATAGTATTTTCTTTCTGGAACTGAATAAGTGTGCTTTAAGAGCTGTCTGGTATCAAAGTTGCAAGATGTAGGGTGTGAAAGTGCAAGCAACATTGTTCAAGTTCTGAGAAGGTCTCTTTATAACTATGGTTTGGGTCTGTATAGGTCCAGGGTAACTAAGGCTACTGCCTGGTGACTGATTACTGGATATAAAACTAAGACCGCAGACAGGTAGTCACATAGGCTGCTGACGCGTGACACAGGATTCTGCTTGCTCCCTATAATCTTGTGAAAAGAGGCTTGGACTTGAGGAGAGCTTGTATATTTCCTTGACTAATAAATTGATAGTGTGCCTTGAGATGTTTGGGAACGGATCCACCTGTTAGAATGGAAGTAAATAGGCCAACAGTGGTGAAGAAATGAAGCCTACTACTAAGCAGTGTCAGGTTAAGCAGGCCTGTTAGTTTGAATGCAAGTCTGGTTACAGATATGTTCAGAACTTCTGGAGGAGTGGAGTACAGAAATTTGATGTCAGATGTGCAAATTTGCCAACAGAACAGAGAGGCGATTGCCTTATTTTTAAAAGCGAAGCAAACTAGTATTTGAAGGAATTGAGCAGCCTCTGCTGTCTTTACAAATGTGATCAAAACCATTGAAAAATAGTGGAATGTGGTCTGGTTGGTATCTGTAGAATGTAACATACTTCAGACAGAATTCCAGAGACTCAGGCTACTCTTCATTTAGTTTTAGAATATTTTGATACTCAGTTGGCTTAATTTCTGTGGTGTTTCTATTTACAGACCCAGTTTCCATACAGCATTGTGTTTGAGAAACTCATTTTGCTTGTTGGTCTGTTCAGTGAAGTAAGACTTGGAGGCCTCTGTACAGAGTTGAGTTCCGAATAAGAATTTTGTTGAGTGGAAATACTGTATTCTCTATTTGAATAAATCAGAATTAAGATCCAGTTTCTAAGCAACTAATTACTCTGGTTTCTTTTTAATAGGCGTTCACAATTCTGTGCGATGTATTGATGATCTTCAGTCATCAGATTATGACAGGAGGACGTGATATGTTGGAGCCACTTGTTTACACTCCTGATTCTTCATTGCAATCTGAACTACTCAGTTTTATTTTAGATCATGTCTTCATTGATCAGGATGATGATAATAATAGCGCAGGTTTGTGTAAAACTTATGTTTCCTTTCTTTATATTATTTGCCTAGCTAATGTATTTTGTGTGTGTATCCATTTCTGTGGGTTTTTTGTTTGTTTTGTTTTTTTTCCCCTTTTCCTGGCCTTGAAGTGTGCGTGAACACTGAGGTGAGTTTCTTTTAAATGTCAGCAGCTGACTAAGCGTTTTACATTTGGGAGGTGTATCAGATGTTCTTGGTGAAGTCTTGGTTTAAAAGACTTCTTTTCAGAAAGACAGACTTGTCAGTAGACAATGAAATATGTTGCTGTCAGAGATGTGAATCTCTGAATCCTGATCATTAGCCCACATCACTTTACATAGCACTTAAATATGAAGTATTTGAACCTAATGTTCTTTTGTGTTCTGAACTCTTTTCAGATGGACAGCAGGATGATGAAGCTAGCAAAATTGAAGCATTGCACAAAAGAAGAAATCTACTTGCAGCTTTCTGTAAACTCATTGTATATACTGTGGTGGAAATGAATACTGCTGCAGACATTTTCAAGCAATATATGAAGGTACGTATGAAGCCTAGTTGTGATAATTCATAAAACTATGATTTTTTTAATATTACTATTTTACTTTAAAAAATTTCAAAATGTGAAGACTCCAAAAGTCCACATAGTAGTTTGTAGGCTTCTAAAAACTACTTTTCCATAGCGGGTGGGGGGACCTGGTTGGAATAATCCCAAAGTTCAGGTCTGGGTGGGGTGGAACCTGATAATTGTTTCTACTTTTGTTTTTAGTAGCTTTTTTTTTGTTTTTAAATCTCAAATGATTATATATTTTTACTTGGGTAATATGCCTAGTAGGTTTTTTTAAGAATCTTAGAGATGGACCCGGTGTTTAGCTGTATTGAATAATGGCAACTTAAAAGTACTGGTGTGAGAGTTTACTTTCTTCACCAGAAAAAAATGTATTATTTATATCTATTTTTATCTTAGTTCAGTATAAAATCCCTTCTTTGCACTAGGGACTCACAACTGCACAATGTTATGCATTCTGTTTTGGTGAATATGGTAATACTTTGCTCCTTTTTGATAATTCTTTTTAAAAAAAAAAAAAAAAAAACTTGGCCAGCTTGCCTTTGTCTGACTGTCCTGTATGTGTTTTGAATCATTTAATAACTGATTGGTCTTCAGTAAAACTTAACTTAGTTTCAAAACCAAGCAGGCAGTTTCCTTGATTGGAAAAATTACGTCTATGAAACTGTCTGTAAATGCTTCCTTTCAGTAGAGAAAATGGAATTTTCCCAGCAGTCACAGGATTACTGAAAAGTTTGGATCTGAATCCTGTACTTAAAGGGGTCAACATGTGTTTTTCACAAATGAGTAATGAACTTGGAAGATAAACAGGTCATTCAGCCTCTGAAAATTTTGAACAAGTATGAAAAGAGGTGGAAATCTTTTGGGGATTATAGGTATTTATCATTTGGGGGGATATTTTAGAATATAATCTTCATAATGGTTTAATCACAAACACATTAGTATTTCTCTCCAAATTGTCTGAAGTTTTTAAAGAAGTCGATCCCAAATGTTGTTTTCTGAAGAGTTAGGTAATTCTAACGTTTTCAGCTAGAATCAAAAGTTAACCTGTTCTGTTCGGATTTTTCCTAGTATTACAATGACTATGGTGATATTATTAAAGAAACGATGAGTAAAACAAGACAAATAGACAAAATCCAGTGTGCTAAAACACTTATCCTTAGCTTGCAGCAGGTAAGAATAATTTACTTGTAATATTTTATGTATGAAATTCCATACTGTAGAAGATCATGTTCTTTTGTTTAATAGCTAGAGTAAGAAATTCATGTAGAAATTTACCTGGAAGATAGGATAGATAGATTTGAAAATAATGTGTTTTCTGTGACTATATGTAAATCTACTAGAAGTCTTCCTGTGCTTTTCAAGCTTTATCCTAATGAAAAGTGTATGGGAAGGGTGATGAATATGAAATGGAGGTAATACATGATACCTTCTTGTTCTGTAACAGTAATTTGAATCAAATATGCAGGAATGTATTATTACAAATAAAGAGGAAAAAAGTATTTCCTCCTTTTCTTACAGTGCCTATTCTAAGAAGTAATGAGAATTTTTGGTCATTCCATATTTCTTAATGTTTGGCAGGGGCTTCGTGCATCTTTAATTTAAAAACATAATTTAATGCACTCTGCAGTAAATGATGTTACTTATGCAGAAACCTGAGGAAGCCAGTGGAGGTCAGAGTCATGTTTCTCTGCTCACAAAAGTCATCTACGTGAATATTGCAGGAGGGAAGTGATAAGAGCAATAAAGACATTGTTCTGCAGTCCACTTTAATCCAACATAGATAGGCACTGTTGTTAAAATGAACAATGTCCCTTAAGGGACCTTCTCCCACCCTTTTTTGTCAGCACCAGAGTTCATTGATCTAGTAGAAAACAACGCAAAAAGAAAAAGATAGTTTTTCTGTTTATAGAAGCCTCTAATCTGGTTGATGAATGTTATTGCCAGTATAAAAGAGGAAGAGAACTTTGCTTTTGACAACAGCATGACTTTTAAGTAGCTGGTGGAACTGCAGCATGAAATATACAACTAAATATTTCTCCTTTTACAATTTTTGATGACTTTTCAAGTTCACTTTTCTTGTCATATCAGAAAATATTTTCCTTATTAATCTTTTCTATTCTATAAATAAACCTGCCTTTTATATTTCAAAGGGCAGGTAGAGGAAATGGGCTTAATAGGGCAGTAATACAATCCTGAGATACAGGAAGAACAGTAACATGAAGTGTCCCAAATATCATCTAAAAAAAAAAAAAAAAGACACATTAATTTTAAACATGTAAACTAGTGCTTTTCCAGGAAAACCTCTTAGGAAAGGAACATACCTGAGAGGAAATACTAGAAATGATAGTCAATAAAGGGAATAGTGAATTTGCAGCAAGCTGTACTGGCATAAAGGGCAACCCACACCACTTAAATGTGTTCTGGCCCAAACTGTTAATAAAAAGTTAATGTGTATAGCCCCGGTCAGTCCAATTTTGGTTTATTATATTCTTTATTAACTGTGCAAAGTGTGAGAGAAAAAAATTAAAAGATTGATTGTTTTAGAGAATTAGGGTCAGATTCAGTGGCGTGGTGAACGAATTGATCAAAGAAAAAAATAGGAAGTTTGGCATGTTCAGCTTTGCCAAGTATTGATGGATAGTAACAGTCTGAGCCTCAGTGGCAAAGCTTCTAGTGTTTTTTGGCAGCTTCCGTGAAACCTTGTTTTCATTTTAGATTATTTCCATTATATTTCCAGTTGGAAAAAGTACAAAAGATGAATTAGAAATTAGTAGTTGAATTAGTCTTTGCAAACTGTAGCAAAAAGGCCATGTGAGAATTTACTGTATTTATTTCTTCTCTGTTAATATACAGATCAGGGATTTTTATTAATTCTCAGTATTCTCATCTCTAGAACATTTAGGAAATCACTGAAACCACTCCCATCCAGCATACTTAGTTTGACACAAACTTGGACAATGTTGACATTTCAAGGATTGACTCTGAAATAAATGTGTTCTTCAAGGGGAGCCCTGTTTGTCTTTCCTTGTTTGTCTTTTTGGGTTGTCTAATTTGGCAACAGAAACCATTTTGAAACTTTCATCTCTGTCTAGTTTTGTCCCAGTTTAGCATAAACTTTCAATAAATGAAAATTTTCTCTTTTTCGTTTTGTACAGCTTTTCAATGAAATGATTCAAGAAAATGGTTATAATTTTGACAGATCATCACCAACATTCAGTGGCATAAAGGAACTGGCTCGACGTTTTGCTTTAACATTTGGACTGGATCAGTTGAAAACAAGAGAAGCTATAGCTATGTTACACAAGTAATTGTGTGCTTTGTGGTTTTTTTTGTAAATACTTTTTTGACTAACATGATTCCAATATCTTTTCAGTCTTTTGGAACTAATTTCTTCATACAAAATTCATCAGTGCTAAGAACCTTTATCCTGACTGTATACAGTTTGGGAGAAGAGTGCATTGTCCCAAATGTAGACTAATGGTGCTGTTCCTCAGCATCATTGCTGAAGACTGTTATGACTGTAAATGACCATTTTGCTGCTATCATGAAAAGCATTAATGTCGTATCCATAACAATAGTGACTCATCTGCTTGATTATCAGTGGTCATATGTGCAGAAAACTTGAATTATGAAAATTATGAAGCATTATGTCCAAAGGAGTGCATCCAGGTTCAAATTGTGAATAGTGTTGGTGTTTCAAGAGTATGGCAACATTTAGGAACTTGAGATACTTTCTTGAAATAGGGGAATATTATTTGCTTGCAGTGCTTAAAAACTTTGTTTTCTTTTGGGCCTTGTGCAGCTCATTTTCTTTCTTTTGTCTTTTTTTAACTTTAGGGATGGCATAGAATTTGCCTTTAAGGAGCCTAATCCACAAGGTGAGAGTCATCCACCATTGAATTTGGCATTTCTTGATATCCTGAGTGAGTTCTCCTCCAAGCTTCTCAGACAAGACAAAAGAACAGTGTAAGTATTTTCTTAATATTTTTAGTATTTTATTTGTAATGATAAATATCAGAAAGCATGTACAAGTATTGCATTCACCTAAAGCATCATCTTTGGCACATAAGACGATTTTAACCTGAAAAGTCAGTTGAGCATAATCACAAAGGGTAAATTGTTTTTATCCTTCTTGTTCTCAAATTTTACAGTGAATGGAGAGAAAATTTTCTGAATTTGCTCATCAGAATTCTTTCAGTAAAAAAGAGCCTGTAGTCTTAAAGTGTTTTCTTGTCTTCACATGTGAACATCTTCTTACCAGTATTTTGCATCTAATTCCTTTTTCTATTTAAAGGTATGTTTATTTGGAGAAGTTTATGACCTTTCAGATGTCTCTACGAAGAGAAGATGTGTGGCTTCCTCTCATGTCCTACAGAAATTCTTTATTAGCTGGTGGGGATGATGATACTATGTCAGTCATCAGTGGAATCAGTAGTCGAGGTTCTACAGTAAGAAATAAGAAAACAAAGCCAGCAACAGGGAAACGGAAAGTACCTGAAGGTTGCAACCTTTCCTGTTTTAAAATTTACCAGAGTAGATATTCAGAAATTACACTTGACAGTCCTTATTTTTGTTAGCTTGAGTGAATTTGCATGCTTTAATGTATTTTTTTTAATATCATAACGTCTGTATGTGCATGTCTTGGTGAAAAACTATTCATTTTGATAGACAAATAATGTGATGCTGATCCACAAAAGGAAATGAAGGAACTTTGCTACTTAAAGTTGCAGAACATAGAAGTATTCTATACACTTAAGTCAACAGTGATTGATTAAGGCCTTTTAGGGCACAACTTATGTATCAAAAGGTAAAGAAGTTGATTCTTGGTAGGCAAAATGCGCATGCATTGAGTCTTAATAAAATGTTTAATTTTCAGTTAGTTTGAATAGACTTACTGATCCCCTGTGTTTGCTTCCAGCTGAAGAAAGCAGCAGTAGTGACAGTATGTGGCTGAACAGGGAGCAGACAATGCACACACCAGTAATGATGCAGACACCTCAACTTACTTCCACAATAATGAGGGAGCCCAAAAGGTTGCGACCTGAGGAGAGTTATATGGGTGTCTATCCTATGCAGCCCGAACACCATCAAGCTCCTCTCGATTACAAGTACGTAGAGATAAGTAGATCTGCTTTGTGTTAGCACACACGCACAAAATCAGTTCTTGTTTAAAATAGAATAATGGTCTTTTTAAGCACGCAAGTAACGTGGATGTTGGCTCAAAGGCAACAGGAAGAAGCCGCACGACAACAACAGGAGAGGGCAGCGATGAACTACGTCAAGCTGAGAACCAACTTGCAGCACGCTATGTGAGTTGAGAATGAAATGTTATTTTGGTGATTTAGAGAGGGGAAGAGTTTCTTTAGTGTTACTTCTGTATCCCTTAAGAGGGATACACATTCTAATTTTTAAGTAGTGTTTAATCACACTAATTATGAAAGGGCGGGAGGGTAGAATACATGAGACTAGGATGTTAAATTGCTTTAATGTCTTTGACCGGCACTCTGGATACATCCATGGAGGAAAGCAGTGGTAGAAGTGAATGGGGGTGCGTTCAGCAGAATAGATTAATCCCTTGGATCAGTTTGGCTCTTTCTGAAATTTATTTGAGAACTTTAATGTTAACTAGTTGTGAACTTCATGCTAAAGGTAACTGGGTGTACAGACTGGCATGAGTTTTGTCTAATCTGAACTGTCAATAATGTGGGGAGGAATACTTCAGTACCAGAAGTTCAGCTGTATATGTTGATTGTTACGCAGATCTTTTGTAGATCTTTCTAATTCAAAACCACAAAAAAGAACTTGTGAAATCTTCCAGATTGTAAGTGAAGATGAAGCTAGGCCAGTGTTTCTTAAGTGAGTGTTATCCTTTTTGCTTTCTCTTCAAATTCAGTCGACGTGGCACGAGTCTAATGGAAGATGATGAAGAGCCAATTGTTGAAGATGTGATGATGTCATCAGAAGGGCGAATTGAAGATCTCAATGAAGGCATGGATTTTGACACCATGGACATAGATTTAGTAAGAAACTTGCTTGGATTTTAATGTATTTTTTCTGCCTTTTTTTTTTTTTTTTAAAGTAAGGTTTTTAAATAACTTTGTTATGGAAATAAGAAAGAATTCCTGTTGATTTCTTTGCCTTTGCTTACTTTTTTTTTTCAGCCGCCATCAAAGAACAGGAGAGAAAGAACAGAGCTAAAACCAGATTTCTTTGACCCCGCTTCAATCATGGATGAATCGGTAGGTTAACATCTGTAAGAGGAATGTATGTAGAGTCAATCTTAAGTTTACCCTTAAAATTTGAAGTGAAGGAAATTCAATTTTTAGGTTGTCCTAAAACATTTCATTATTTTGACAGACTGGTCTGTTGGTTGAAATACTCTGTGCTGTAATTTGGTTTTAGAAACTTTAAGTAGTTAATATTCTGGAAGTCTCAGAGTAGAGAGGGGAGAATTACCACGCTCATACCTAAGATTTTTGCAATTTTATATATATATATATATTTTGTTCTTGCTACTTTATATGTAGTTATGTAGATAACAGAAGCTTTTGAATCTTAGAAGAAAACAAGTTAGTGTGGCAAACACCCTTGCAGAGAGGTTCGTAGGGAGCAACTTTAAACAAAATGCACACACATGACATTAAAGGCAAGTTTCATGTTGTAATGACCTAATTCAAGTGGCTGTTGTTTACCAGTAGATAGCTTGGGATTTTTTTCTTTAGTTAATATGTTAAATTCTGTTCATAAGTAAGGTAATAGAAAAAATAGATAAATGGATAACTGCTTATAGAGATGAGAGGTATTTTTTTCTTTCCATATAAAGCTTTAGGTCTAAACATCTGAAGCATGTAGTTTCTGCTTGCAGTTGCCCTTTTTTTCCGACTTGATAATATCATCTGCAGTCTCTATTCTCTCTTTAAAAATCTGCATGAGGGATCCTTTCTGTCTTGAACCACTTGTAATGTATGCAGCCATTTTTGACCTTGTATAGCTGGTACAAAATTACACTGGAAATAACGAGCTGCAGCAACCCAGCAAAGGACAGTACAGCAAGGCTTCCTGGGAATCTTGGACAGCTTGGTGGAAATTGGAAGACTGTTACATACTTTTACAGTATTACTGCAGCATGAAGCTTTTCTTGTTATGGGGGAAAGAAATCTTAAATGCTGTTTTAAATGCAGATCTGTTTATTTTTACCAGTAAGCATTTGTTTTAGTCATGATGAACCAGGTTAGGTGTGCATTTAGCTTTTGTGTGTTCAGTTCTGCAGTAACACATAGAAAGTATATCTCCTGTTTTCTTTCTGTTTTTGAAATAGTTGTTTCCCTCCCCTTTTTAATTTTAACTAATTGGTCTGTGAAATGCCAGTCATTTTTATTCTTCCTACAGTGATTAAAGTTTAGACAGCAACAGGTATATTTCATTGATTTCCGAAATCTTGTGGCTTTTCGGTTTCTAAATTAATTAAGAGTAGTTTAATAGGTTTACTGTAAGCTAGAGTTCTTTCCTGTTACTTTTTCCTCATTCTTTTTACCACCATCTCATGTGAGCCCAGAATTTGCTAGGCACTTCTTAGCTGCAATTTGGAAGTATCACCACATGATGGCAGCTGGTTACAGTCACATTGCTCTGCAAGCTTTTGGAGCCCGCTGTGAGAGACATGCTAGCAGTGTCCTGCCTCTGTGTGCCAGGAGAACAAGCTGTGCACTATTTCTCTGCAAGGAGGAAGCAGTGGTGCGCTCAAACACATAATAAGTTGGTGCGGTCAAAGGGGTGTCATCTAGCAAATCTTCTTCCCAGTCAGGACACAGGAAGGTGCTTATCCTGGATCCAGGACTGCATAAAAACAAGAAAGATGTAAAGATACGTATTTTGGAAGCAGATAAATATGAGTGATGATCTTTAACTTTTTGGTATTCAGGAGAATTAAGTCTTTTATGTACCTCATTGCACTTTTTGAATCTTTAGTCTTACAAAAGCTGGAACAGTTACAAGTTCTGGATGTTTCTCTTCTGGCCTTTCAGTGATGATGCCTGTGTTCGTTGGCACAAAAAAAAATAAAAATGATTTGCTCCCACTTAGGAAGTTGAAACTGATTTTTCACTTCTGGCAAGCTTTTTCATCACTTAATTATATAGTCTCCCAAAGAACAATGCTTTGCTTCAACCTGATTATTTTTGGTTTTCTTCATTTGCTTTCTGAAAGACACAATTTAATACTAAGCTTGTGTCCTGGCTAGTTGCTGTGGGCTGAGCTGTTGTCTTTATAAACACACACACAGCAGTAGGCAGTGTGCAGGATGTTACAGCCTGGCCTTAGCTATTGCACTCTGCACGCTTGGTTTCAGAATTACCATTGTTGAAGAGCTAATTGAAAACTATTTTGCAATTATTATCCAAAATAAGTAAAGTGTAGTTTTTATTGCATTCATAGTGGATCTGGTTTTAATTTCAAGTGTTGAGAAACATTTTTCTAATAAATGAGATGCCCTTTTCATAAATAATATAATATAAATCATAAGTGTGGTGAATTTGGTTTGGAACAAAAATAAACTTGTAATGCCTTAACATATCTTGAAGTGTCTTAATCTTATCATATACCAATTGTTTTGTTTTTGTTAAATGTATAGTAGACTACAAATTGACACCATTTCTAACTTTCTTTTTAGGTTCTTGGGGTGTCAATGTTTTAATACCAGAGCAACAAATAAATCAGTGGTGAAGTCATTTTCTAAGTGGAAGAGGAAGTTTTTCAATTGTGGTAGATATACAGTGAGATTCTGAACAGTTTTTTCTCTAAGGAGAATGACATGCTTTCAAGATCAAGTGCTTTGAAGGGGCAGTTTTGTTTGCCTGAAAAAAAGAAATGTAAAGGACAAGTAAACAATTTGAGGATAAGCTACACTTTTTTGTTTGTTTTTGGAAAAAATCAATATTTTATTTATATGTTCTCAATTTATTCCAGATCATAAGAAGTATTCCCTCTTAGTTTTAATCAGTCTGAGAGGTGTTTGGTACAGATTTGAGCCCCTCTCGTTATACATTTGCTGGCTATCCTGAATAATGCTGAGCTCTGCTGGATTGCTATTTACATCCATGAACTGAAAGAATAGATGGATTGATTTTCTTACAGTGATAGAACCAGAAGATGGTCAATATTTTAAATTAAACATAAACTTCAACAACAGAAGCTTTGTTTTAATTAATCATGTGGAAAAAATAAAGCAGAATTTCAACAGTTTTTTTCATCTAAAATGTTCTTTATTTTTTCCAAAAGCTTCATGCTAGCCTTCTCAGAAAGGTCCAGAAAGTAACAGATCACAGTCATGCTTTGCCCATTGCCAGCCCTGAAAGTTTGCTTGTCCTTTAAGAAAAATGTAATGTTGTGAAATTCCTTCCAGTAGTGCCACTGTATTTTGTCTCCAAATAAAAGAAGCTTATTGTAGTATGTTTGCAGAAAAATTCTAAAAACAAAAATTATACAGCTTATTAGAGTGTGGGAATAGGGATCTAAATTTTAAATAAAATTATATATATATATAAATTGGTGCTGATTTTATAATTGCGCAGTTTGTTTAGTTTTTTCTTACTTTTAAATTCCAACTTAAAATTATGAGGTTTCAGAAATATATTGAAAGTTTAACAATGTTTAAAAATAGAAGAGCATGAGAGTTCATGCTTTAAAAATGATTTTTAAATTTGTATTTTATATTGTTTTATCTATCTGTCTTTGCAAGCAGTCTTCAGGTTAAAGATACTTCTAACAGGTTACAGTACATTTCCTCTGTATGTAAATTAGATCGGATAATAGAAATTCATAAACAGCCCATAATATTCTTTGAAAGCTAAGCTTTAAACTTCATTTTGTGTCCATTCACAAATAAATTAAATTGGTCTAAAACAGAAAGTTGGATCTATGCCATTTTGACATCGACTCATTTTGCAAGGCTTAGGCAGCTAGACATCATTTTAAAGGAAATATTAACTTATATTACATATGTATATTTTTTTGTCAGTTGTCTCTCAGTTCTTGAGGTATATTATTTTAATCATTCCATGCCTTAATATGCTTGCAATACAAGGATCTCCCCAAATGGGTGAAGAAGAAAAGGCTTCCTGTTTTTAGACTCAGAAATTAAACATTCGGCTGTGGTAGCCAAAAACCATAGATTATCTAAAGGATCATGATAAAATATAATTATTTTACTAAGTCATGGGGTAACAACAAACTCTAAACTAGATCTGCCTAACTCATTTTACATAAATAAATACTCTCATGTCTAAAAGTACTGCCTATATTGTTTTTCACACCACTGCATTTAATAGAACTGCTGAGAGGACTGTATATATGATTTTAAACTTAAGTTGATTTTTTCTTACTCTTGAAGGAGTGTTTCTTTGTGAAAGCAGTTCTTACAGCTTTGTTTTCAACCAGCTAAAAATGTTTTATATATATTTACCTTAACCTGTTGTCCTCCACATTCTATTGTCCTAATTGTACTGTTTTCTGATTTGTATTTATGTCTTGAGACAGTAACTTTTTGAATAAAAATAAACCTACAGTCTGTCGTATGTTTGATCTTTTTAAATTGGGGGTAAGGGAGGACAATGAAGAAAGGGGAGTGAGTAATGCAAATGTTATGTTTATAAAAATCAAAATCTTTTTCCATGTCTTTTAAGTGTTTGTCTCAGAGTTGGGATAATGTATGAAAAACTGCACTGTTTTATATTTGTAATAAATTGTACAAGTTTTTAAAATGTGAATAAAGCACTAATTGGGTTAATAATTTAAAGTAGAAAGTTATGCAATCATGATTGTTTTAAATATGCTTTAATTTGAGATAAACTTGTTAAAAGAATTAGCAGTGTAAATACAGAGTGAGCTTTTCAAGAGGCTAGTACCTGCAAATAAAATTTTTAAAATTTGTATAGAACTTTTACATGACAAGAAATCAATGGTTAATTATTTTTGTGTTACATTTTTTAAAAGGTGTGTCAATAGCCTTTCTGTTGGCTTCTTTTCCCTAATAACTTTTATCTGCTGTTGTTCAGAGTGTTTTTGATTCAGATATTGGAAGTATTGCATACAATCAAATTGGGCTATTTGGTTTGCTGAATATGAATACTGCTTTCCATTCCTTACAATGATCACTCATGTGATAAAAAGAAAGTTTTTAAGCCTAATTGATAAGACTGCAAGAAAACAAGCAAAAAAATCTTAAGCAATCCTTCTTCTGTCTCCCTCAATCAGTCTTGAATGTCTGTTGAAAATGTCTCCTTTTGGTTACCAGTCATTACAAAGGAGTCATTAAAAGTCTTAGAGATGCATACTTCTAATCCTTGCTAATGTGATTGTTAATTTTGTTTTTATTTTATTTCTCCGTGTAAATGTATCCTTTCCCTAAGTCCTGCTGCGAACTCAAATGCTTTTAGTAGGCCCTAACTTTGTAACTCAAGAAAAACACCTTCACAACTCAATGCAAAATCTGTTACAGTGGTACAGTTTTGATACAGCTGGCTGTAAAAGCTAGAAGATGCATTTTCATTGTTGTTCTTTTGCTTTGTTTTTGTCTTTTTTNTTTTTTTTTTTTTTTTTTTTTTTTTCTCTCCTCCCCAGAAAGGCTATGTGATGAAAAATGTAGAAAATAGCAAGCACTACAGAGAAAGTAAAGACTGTCCTCTCATTTACTGAAGAGGCCATGCAGGAGGTATTGACACTTAATGACAGTCAAATAAATAGTCTTTGCATATTCTGTAAAAAGCATTTCCTGAAATTAAACAACCAAAGACAATATGTAAGAAGTTGATGATTGCTCTTGTCTGTCTTGTTTTGTTTTTGGGGGGGAGGGCTTTCCCTTTCAGGTGATGTGTTCCTGATTGACACAGCTTGTTAGGGTCATTAGATTCCTGTCTATTCTAATCTCAATTGAAATAAAAAAAAAACTACCACTTTGAAATTTTACTCTTTTCTAATTTTCAGAGGATTTACACAGACATTTGTCCTAGCATGGAGTCTCAAGGTACTATTAATTTTTTAAGCTTTTTTTTTTTTCTTCTTCTTTCCCTTCGTTTTTTGAGATGGTTTACTGCTTCCCAACATATAGCTGCTTAAATAGTGTGGACTCATTTCTTCTTCGAAGCATTTGACAAAACTGTCAATATGTGCTTTGAAAGTCTCTTCCTTAAAATGTACTAAATATTGCTTAAATACTTTGACTACTTTGGTTTAATTTTCTTTCATCAATTTATAATACTGAAATACAGTTTGTCATTCCCTCATTGTTCATAATCTTAAGCGGTCTCTAGTACTAAGGGAGTTTAGCTTCTGTTGTTTATTAGCATGCAAAGGTTATGTCTTTGATGGATGAGGGAGAAGATATATTTGAAAAATAAGGCAATGTAGGACAATAATCTATAATAGTGATTTATATAATGAAGTGACAATTCAAAGTCAGTTGTAGCTGTGGTACTGTTTTTACCTCTTTGTCCTTATGTCTTATTGCTAAGCTTTCTTAAATGTGTTCTTTTGATTAAATCTCTTAATTTTCATGTTTTTAATTAACCTCTTAACAGCTAAAACTCTAGTCAAATATGGTGTAAGTACCTTTCCCCTAGAAGTGTGGGGGGTTTTTTTGTTTTAAATTGTAGCTACAGTGTCAAGTTCTAGAAACTTATACCATGGTGGAAGTATGAAGGTAAATTACTATACCTGTGACCAAACCTGATCGGAAGCATTTTAAGTCAGCAGGAAGTATTTTGGCAGCAGTATCACAGAACCCCACATAACTTAAGTTTCTCTAGAGACTGTACAGTTCTTTGTCATCTGTGTACAATTGTTTTATTCCATTTAAAAATAAAAAAAGATAGCTATAATTTCCCAGGAAAGGGGCATAAAAAATTGATAAATCCTCTGATGGAGCTAGAGCATCTTGCATAAAGAAAAGGACATAAAATTGGAGCTTGCTTAATTTAAAAAATATATATGTGTATATATATATATATATATGTATCACATTATAAAACAAAAGGATTTGCCTAAATTGAATCGTTAATTAGTCTATTGATGAAAACAATCTGAGTGTGTTGAGTTGGCTAATGACAAGGTCAGATCAATACCAACAGCAGCAAATCGTTTCACATTTGGTAGACTGTGGACATTCCTAGCATGCTGACTTGAAAAAGCTCAGAGGATCCTCTTTATGTCCATTCTTTGAGTGCCTTGGAAAAACTCGGCTGGATACCAATACCATTAGAATTTATTTGTTATAATTTATTTGTCATAATTTAAGCAGCGATAGCATGTTTGTGTGGAGACTGGTCATTATGTAATCTGGCTTTCCAGTAGAATAAAGAACATCTTTTTAAGGGTTATGGTGTAAGTTTTAATAACCCTGTCTAGAGTGCACATTCAGTACACTTGACCTTAATGTTCTTCCATGTTCCTTTCTCTCAAAATTGCCTAACATCTGCGAACAGATCTCCTAAGACAGGAGCTTTCTTGATAGCTGATACGAATACTGTGCCATAATTAATCCAGTAAATGATTTTTTTTTGGTTTGCTCGGAGTTACCATGTACATATGCTGGCAGTTTCGCCTCAACCTGCTGGTCTTGCCCTCGTCCGCCCAGCTATTCTACAGTGTGCTGCAGTACTGTGTTGGCAGCTCCACGTGAAAGCTCTTGTTATTTTACAACACCATATGGCCAATCCAGGAAGCAATGCGTTTTGCTGTTGCTTTTTAAATTGCAGTTAAACCACAGTTCTTGCGTGACGTACACACAGATACCTTATTATTTTAACACGCTGTTTCCACAGGCTTATATTCTGTTTTCTTCTTCTTAGACTGTTGAACTCTGTAAGTGAAAAAGTAAACCACATCCACTTGTTTTTCGTGTCATACACAAAAGCACTTAAAGATGTGGCATATCTTACGTTTAGTCTGTGCTTCACATTTTTTATCTTAAAATACTACATTGTCTTTTGCACAATTCCTCTTATGTCTCAACTGACAAAAACCTGTCTCTTCGTTATTTCTGTTCCTGGCTTGTAATCTTGCATCTTGAAAAGCAGGTTCAATTTTTGTGGTTTTCTTCTACTGGAGTCTTGCATCGCAGCCAGGAATTGAAATGTTCTGTGAAACATAGTGTGGATTAGGGAAGTGATTTTTGTCAGTAAAATGTCTTGTCATTTTCCTCCTCTTTGAGATACAAGCGGTTTGTAGTGTAAGGGCATCCTGTGTAAATAGTCAACTGCAGAAGCCTGCCTATTCCAACTATCACAAATGTTCCTGTTTTCCTTGTTTAGAAACAGGGTTTATCCTTTTTTCTTGCTCAATTCAATGATTTGTGCCTGGTGAAGGCAACTTCCTTGGAATGCTAGGAAGCTAAAAGGAATAGATGTTCTATTTTAAGGTACTTTCATTATGAAGTTCCTTTTTTTTTTTTTTTTTTTTTTTTTTTTTTTTTTTTTTTTTTGTGCTTTCTTTGCAACACTTCATCTTCTACATCAGAAAAACTTGCGCAGTTCCCTAGCTCACCTTGGTTGGGTTTGTAGATCTGACACAAAGTGACATACTGTGAAACAGTGGAAATTCTATCCTTAGGAGTTTTCATTATCTTGTTTCCTGGAACTTGTTTTGAATTACCGAGATCAGACATCTTTTTTATATTTATTGTGATGCACCACTGTTTTGTTTTGTACGTATAGGTGATTTTCACAAACCATTTCAAAGCATCATTTGTTCATATACTGTTTTTTTCATGTGAAGTACCAGATTTAGGTTGCTTCATGCATTATTAAGGTTCAAAAGACATGTCATTTAGACATCTGTTAAATCTCTACCTGCAAGGGAACTTAGATTTCTTTTTAAATTAATCTGATTGCTACTTATTGCTTATTCATTTAACAAATGGATGGTGTGCAGAATGGTCAATAGAATAAAACCGCACCACTAAGTGATATATATATATAACCAAAAATGTGTTAAACTTGGCTGGATGGCTGTAGCAGGTGGAGAGTGATTGCTATTCTAGAAAATACAGGCATACGTACACACAAATCAGAGCTTGGGATCTTGTTAAAGACCAGCACACTTGTCTGGGGCTGCAGGATACTCCAGCCAGCCAACATGTTGGGTCCTGGCTGATCAAAATGTGTAGTGGTGTAGTGGTTTCTCCTTGGGCTTGGCCTTCTACATCCTGTCAAATGTCTGTATATGGTGCCCATGCCCTCTCTGAAGGGGCAATTATTTTATTCCTATGTTAGTTTGTCACCAAGGTGTCAATGGCCTTAACAGTCATGTAGTTCTGGAACAACAACCTTCTGACTCCCACCAAATCAATTATCTTTGCCAGCTTATTTTAAATGGATTGAACTTGCCAGTTTGAACTGGGTGGATGCAGCCAGGTACGCTGTATGGAAGGTGCCTCCAGGCAGGATATGCGGTGACAATAATGTATAAATAAAACCTTTATAACTATAAATTTTTAATCTAAAAAAATAGAGAAATGGAGCAGCTTGCTTTTGGGCCTGGGCTATCAGATCATTGTATTTTAGAATTGAAACTGTTGCTGCATTAGCACAAGATACTTCTTAGGTCCACATAGGTCTTGCGGGTGGTGGCACTTCACTTGCAATATCTTTTTTTCAGAAAAAGTCTTTCCTAGAAGAAGGTAGAAGCAGTCCTAGCTTACTTCCAGTATGTTTTTGAAGAAGTCCTCCTGCTTAAAAAGTCACCTATTTTCCACTCTTAGGAGGAATTTAGGAGACCTTTCTCATTCTGCTCTATATTTAACTAGTTAGAAAAGCAAGACAAGCTGGAGTCCATTGCTGTTTCCATCCTCAAGCAGTCTGTAGGCAATAATGGGAAAGGATGCAAAAGTATCTTGGGATGCCCAAATTTTGGGTATTTAGAAGCAGCTTGGCATTAGCAAGGCATCCTCTTTAACCTGCAGTGACTGAGCAAAATATTTCTTTTCTGGTTTTTGTTTGTTTTCTGATGTATGTTTTTTCCTTCAGTTTTGAAGTGCAAAGGAGAGTTTAAGGGAATTTGGGCAGAATGCTTTGGGGAAAAGGAGTTTTGTCTTTGGAGGCAGATACATATCATTGAGTAAACTGCAGGCTGCAGTTGACTACAAAGAATTCTGCTTTCAAAAGGTGGTGCTAGTAATGTTTACCCAAAGTACAGTTCAAGTTAGTAATACTATTTAGCTTAAATCACTATGAGGATATTTTCAAAGCAATGGCTTGCACCTTTTGCAAAGGTCAAATGAAAATCTCTTACTCTGTTTTCATTCTAGTACCATGGCATTTAAGGATGAAATTCGTCTGACTTTTTATGAGCCTCAGATCTGGATAAATAATTCATAGCAACCTATTTGTTGAATATGGCCTCTGATTTGTCAT
>VZSV01000011.1:7651679-7753076 GCA_013398735.1 Nothocercus julius | reverse complement strand
GCCGGGGGCTGCGCGGCGGCGCTGCCTGCGAGGCCGCACGCGGAGCTCCTCGCGGGCCGCCTTTCGGGCTCGGAATGCTGCCTGCCGCTGGCGTGCAGCGCCTGGCCTGGGGCTCGTGCTGGCTAAAGCTCGCCGTGTTTAATGTACACGTCTACGTGAATTTGCAAGGCCAACAGTGCGGCGCTCTGTGGGAGCCTTGCACACAGGAGCCTCTGCTCCTCGCCTGCCTCATCTCGGTCTTGCAGCGCTCTCTGGCACCCGGAGTGTTTAGCAGGGTCCCGGCTCTCGCTAAGGGTTACAGAGGCGCGTAAGGAAGCGGGATTAGCATCCTGCCTGCCTGATTAATATGGAAATGAGCCCAGTTGTGTGTGAGTGCTTCTAATGAAACAGCTCACACTTCTGCCTCCACATATCAAGGGTGATTGATGGGAAAAGTACTGTGTTCTGGAAAGTATAAAAGTTGGTTTTTTTCTACATCTTTTAAAAAAAAAAAAAATCTGTAGGCCTAAGGCTGAGATTTCCTTAGGGAGAAAAAAAACAACCCAGTCTGAGTTTAATCTAAACTAATCTGAGTTGTTGGCCATGCTCCTGCAGTATCTGTAAATTCTCAGATAGAGATAATCCATCAGCATCTTGTATAACCATCCACATGGTGCCTTAAATAAACCTTCTCTTTGGTGGTGCCTTACAGCTGACACCTCCTGTAAATTACGGATGATATTTTATACACAAGGCTGGAAGGGAGCGCTAGGGAAGGCAGGAGGCCCCTGCCCGGCGGTCACGGCTGCCTTTCCCACGTTTTGCAGCGCCACTCTCCTTTGCAGCAGTGGGGCGATTGGTGTCTTTTGCGTAAAGCTGAAGCGCGGCAGGTCTAAGAGGTTGTGCAGGGCAAAGGGGTCCCAGCAGCCTTCAAGAGCTGCCGCCTTGGTGGTCTGGCCCGAGCGCTGCTTGGTGGCAACGCTGGCCTGCTGCGTTTGGAACGGGGAAGCTCTCGAGTGCTGCAGAAGCTCCCCAAGACGGAAGGCGGCGCCTCGCTGCCCGGGGGCGCGCGGCGTGCAGACCCTGCCCTCGTCTCCTCCGGGCCGCCTTCCCCCTCTCGCGGGGACTGGGGGGCCCCGAGCAAACACGCGTCGTCTCCGGCTCCGCTCCGCCGCTGCAGCGGGCGCGCGACGTGCCGGCCCCAGAGCCTACACGGGGCGCCTGGTAGCCCTGCTCATCAACACACTTGCCCGGTGGTTCTCGTTACGCTGCTGCCTTGCCTTGCTGTCTCCTTGTGTCTTGTAGTTTAATAACTGTTTCATCCAAAGTTTTCCGTGCCTCTAGCTGTTTTTTTGTTTTCAAGAAGTTAGACTTTTAAAGACTCAAGGTAGAAGTGTGAAGTTTTGTTATTAAAAATATTTGCTGATGTTCTTTTTGTAAGCAGAAAGCTTGTTTTTACGAGGACGTGATGGAAGGAGGAGCAACGGCGCAGAAACATACCGGGTCTTATACTGCCGGCCACACACCAGCCACCAGCACCCCCGTGCCGTGCCCCAGCACCGGGCGCCCAGCGCCCAGGGACAGCCGTGCTGCCACCACTGCTCAGCTGCCGGCTGCTCCCGTGAACCCGAGCCAGCTGGGGTGCTGCTGCTGGAGGTTGTCACCACGAGGACGTATCTCTGTCGATGAGCGTCGTGCGCAACTTTGCTCCCTGAGGTGTCATTTCTGCTTTCATCTTCAGCGGTAATTTGGCTGGTAGAATTTCCCCCTGTCTAAGCACAGCAGCCTGGACGGATGTTTTAAGTGTGTTATTTGCTTCCAGTTCCTCTGATGCAGGAGAATCATCTCTCTGTAAGCTCCCATGTAGAGAATAGTTTATTGCATTCTGGGGGAAAAATTAATATAAGTAATTGTTGGGCAGATGTTTAAAGCTTGCAGTGCAAATCAGTGCAATTAAAGATGAAATAATACTTCATAACTCATATTGAGAAATACCTTCAACTGAGGCTAATGTTTCATAACCAAACATTGTATCAGACCACTGAGTCCCTGTTAAGCCAGCGTGAGGCTGATGGGTCCTGAACTGGGATTTTAACAGGGTTGTTTCTCCTTGAAGCCTCGTGGGCTTTCCGAGCTGTTCTGCACTGCGTTCTGCTTCTGTTATTATCGCCAGCTCTTCTGCAGCGCTGGTGCTCAGCAGGAGCTTGGTTCCTCCTCCGGACACCTTTTTCTGATGCCCAAGGTCCCCTCAGAAGGAGGGGGGTCCCACGAGGTGAGCTGCTGTAGCGAGGAGCTGACCTGTATGGGCCGGGGGGGGGTTCTGGGGGCTCTGCAACAGCAAAAAGAGCTCTTGGCCTCGGTGTCCTTGCCCCAAGTTTTCATCACCTTTCTGCAGTATTCTTTCTCTCATGTCTTTAAGTTGTGGTGAAAGGCAAGTAGAAAAGCAAATCAACCGTCATTTGGGTTCACTGCAAGGTGGCCTGCTCTTCAGATGGAAAAAGTTTAAACATTCACCAAGTGGAAAGACACATCCTGTGTCTGTCCAAGGTGGGAGACACCAAGGTTTGATCACTTATTTTTGCCGAAGAGGATTAATTTCACCTCTCCAGTATTTGGAGAATTCCCTCATCACAGGCTCTGGGTTCCTCCAAACATGAGTGTTTCCCATGTCCCTTTCAGCCACGGTGTGTGGCAGGAATGAAAAAAAGATCAGAAAAGAACAAGATTCCCTGCATGAGAGGGGACAGCTTGAACTCTGGTGGGTTTGGGCAATTCGTGGGAGAAAGGCAACCTGTGTTCTAAATTTTGTTTTGAAAGTCATTATATTGTTACCCAATGACTGTTTGGTGCCTTTTTAACTGAAATGCCTTTGGGGCCATTGAACTTCGGGATCAGAAAACTTGGTCACTCCCTTACTGAATGGTGTTGTAACTCACAGAACCTACATACGCATAGGTACGTGTATCTGTAAATGGGGGGAGTCTATTCACTTTGCGGTCATGTAACAGACTATTCATGTATTAATAATTATTAACAGCCCAGATCTTAGATCCTGCTAGAGGAAGAGTGTCTAAAGTTTCGGTAGTTTGATCCTGTCTGAAGGCCGCAAACGCTTTGATCTGCGTTACAGAAACGTGCTGAAGAGTTGTTCAAGGAAGGGCCGCTGTTTCAAAGCCTTGCTTCGCAGTCTGACACCGCGCTAAACCCAGCGGTGCCAGCCCGTGCCTCCCCCCCACGGGCCTGCCCCGGGGCCGAGCATCACAAGTAGTCCCCGAGCAACCTGGTGCTGAGTTCGTCATCGTGTGGCTGCCTGTTTTCACCCTTTTACAGTAGATTTTTTTTTTCTCTCCTTTTAATTCCAAAGCCTTTTAATGGCAATAAATTTACACCTGATGTGCCATGGGCAAGCCGCAGTTCATGCGGTCTCACACCAGCAGCAACTCTAGCACCTGGGGCAAGGAGTCACCAGGCAGGAATGGGTACTGGTATTTAACTAGGAGCAGCAGCTGCTTCCTGTGGAGCAGCCCAAGCATTGCCAGGAGGCAGCGTGTGTGAGATCAGCCCCAAAACAGGGAACCCCTGCCCGGTCTCACCTTCACCAGAAGACACAGAAACCCTTTTGAGTGGTCCAGGACCTTGTGAGATGCAGCTTGCAGAGCCAGCTAAAGCTTCTCTGGTACGTGTGTAGGTATAAACTTGTCAGATTAACCTCTAACTTGTCAAATTAACCACAAAAACTGGGATTCTAGAACAAAGGTTTGGTTTAAGGAAGATCGATCTTTTTGTTTTGGGGACCCCAAGCACAACCTCTAGCTAACTGCGAGTAGTATTTTCCATGCTGTAGGGAGGGCACTGCTGTTTTTCATGCTAGAGCCTGCCCTGGGTCTGCTCAAGGGCAAAGACTTTTCTTCAGGTCTGCTAAAGATGGGCTGCATGAAGCACAAACCACCTGACACAGCAAAGTTGTCACTGCAGAAGGGATGCTGCCTGCCTAATAAACTTGATATTTTCCAAAATCAGTGAAAAGTTGTCAAGGCAGAATGTATGCTCTCAGTGAGCTTTGATGTATTTTTCAAGGGCAGATATGAAACCCTACTTCCCATGATATGAACATGAAACACCAGGAGGAGCCTGCCAGAAAAGCCACGCCGTTCAGGCTATTTTCCTTTTTTTTTTTTTTCCTTCCTTTTGGGCCTTATATGCTGGGATGTTCCAAAGAGAGAAAGTGAAGAAAAAGCTAAGAAAAAAGAGGGAAAAAAAAAAAAAAAGAACAGATAAAACTAGAAACAGCAGGATGTGGTAGATATATTTGCATCTCCTTTTGCAACTGAGAGCGATCATAACCCCCTTACAGCAGGGTGACAGAGAGGACTCCACTGGCAGTAAATCAATTTTAAGGCACTTTGCTTATTTTTAGGAAAAAAAAAAAAGTTCTTTGTGGTTATTCCCCTTTATAATCTAGGCAAATCCACTCTACTTACGAGGACTGATGAACTGAAATTTGGCCCAGCTTGAGCGTGAGGAAGCCCTGGAGGACTCGGCTGCCACGTAGCACACAGTGAGACTCGGGGCTGCCACCCCTTCACTTGAGACAGCTCCTTGCCTCACGTTGGCTCCACAAGCCTGAGCAGACCTCAATAATTTTAAGAGTGTTTGAGAAGAGGAGGAATATTTTGGCCCGATCACCAGGCAAACTTTGTAGACAAACCATGGATAACGTAGAAAAGGCAGAAGCGTATTACCAGTGTGCCATGTTTGGGGGAGAGATGTTTCAGCCCTGGTCACGTCCCAGGCTGGCCGTCCCCGCAGTGACCCCGGGGTGCCTGTGGAGCGGAGCCATCACTAGATGCTTCTACCTCAGCGGGCCCCACAGCTCCTGGCTGCTGCTCCGCGTCGTCCGCGCCGAGTTTCAGCAGGGCTCGGCTCGCTGGGCGCTGCAGGAACCCAGGCTCGCTACTGCCGGGCTGTAATTTTGAAGTTAGCTGAGGACAACAACCCAGCTTGACACCAACACTAGACAAAATATGTAGCAACGGATCCAAGGGTACAACTAATGAAGGATGGAGAGTTATTCCATCACTGTAGGGTTATAGAGAAGAACTTGATATCTTTTTAATGAGATTGCAAATTAGGCTGCTAAAGGTAATAATGTTGCTGTAATTTACCGCAGTGTTTGATTCTTCAAAGCTATTGATTAAGGATGTAGAATGATATAAAATTAATATAGTACATACTAGGTAGATTTTAAGCAGCCTGATTTGCAAGCTCCCTCACATGACATTGAGGAGGGAGGCAGGGGGACACGTTTCTGCCTGGGATCATCAGGGCTCTGATCTTGCTCCGTCACAGTTTAACATGTCTGTCAGTTCTTGGGAAGAAAAAGGAGCATCTGTAGAAAAAGAAACATGCAGAGGAGGGGGTGAGTCGCAGAGGCCAAGCACCTGGGGTTTGTAGCTAGGCAATGTTTGCTTTTTAATGAGGTCAAATGTAAAGTCCTGCATTCTGGAAATAAGGACACAGGCTGCATCAGCAGGACAGGGACTAGTGCCCAGACAAGCAGGGCTCCAGGGGAGGACTGAGAGATTAAGGTAAATTAGGGCTTCTTGTCCAACACTGTCGCCTAAAGGTACAAGGATAATTCTGGCTGGATAAAGAAGGTAATTGCAGCATTAGGAATGAGATGCTCTTATTTCTGCTCTGGCTGGTAGGCGAGTACTCCTGAAACCTACGTCCATTTCGAGCTCTTAAGAAAATGATTGTTGACGTGGAGGGGGCTTGGAGACGAGGCAGGAGAGCACTGCATAACAGAGCCTGAGCGAGGAGAGAGGGCAGGCAGGGGCTGGTCCTGCTGCCCTGCCGGGGCCTGGCTGGGGCAGCCCGGCCGGGAGCCACGTGCTGCAAGGGCTCGGGCAGGGCCCTTTCCGACCCTGTGATCTGCCCACTATGCTGCATTTCTTCAAACAATCCCCACTGCACTGCTGGGGGATTAAAAGTGTGTGACCATGCAAGAGGTACTTTCCCCTCTCTAGACCTTTTGGTTTTAAGGACATGTTTGCTTCTATGTCCCCCACTCTGGTCTGTGCACACTGGACAAACCCACGAGTTCATAAACTGGGCAAAAATTGGCAAGATTAATAGGTGCCTTTTATATTTCTTCTTTGGCCCTGCCTTTTCTTCCTCTGTAGTGACTCAGAGAGAGTCCACTGCAGCCCTCAAACAATAGAAATATTTAAAAATCATCCCCTTTGCTTGGGTGAACTATAGTACAGCAGCAATTGTCATGTTCCCTACAAGATCAATAATACCCTGCAGGAAGCTAAATTGTCCTTTATTAATCTGATGAATTAGCCTGATACAGGGAGGAACAGATCAACAGCATGGAAAATAAATGCATGCCCTACAGCAAAGTTTGTCAACTATGGAAATGGAACTATCTTTCCTTTTCTCCATAACAAATAATCTTAAAAGTTAGGCTAGGAGACCAAAGTGACTTCTGAGGTTTATCAGTGCTGTGAGGGTAGAGAAACTCACCTCTGTCTTTGAAGAGCAATTACACAATCAGGCAGAGATGAGCGGGCTCCCTGCTGTGCTCCGGGATTAGGAAGCCTGAGTATCTTCCTCCTTACCTTAATAGGGCCTGGTTCAGCAAGGTACTTAATGCACGTGTTTAAGGATGGGAGTCATCCAGGGGAATCTCAGCTTTATCCCTGCAGAATGAGGAGTCTGGAAAAAGAAGAAATGAAGCACCTCAGATTTCCATCCTGTACTGAAGAGGCAAAAATGAGTTTTACAGTACGGGACAGAAAGGAGCACATTTGAGCAGGACACGGAGGAGGTAGCAAAGGCACTGTGCTGTTTTTCCCTGCCACATGAGGACAAGCCGCCCATGAACGTGTGGGCTTTTCTCCGACCACGGCCATAGACCATTCCTGATAAAATGTGCTAACTTTTAGGAAGTCTGCGCTTTTCTCTCAGTCTGGCTCTGCTCCCACTGGCAGGTTATGCAGCGAGTGCTGGGCCGGTGCCTCCCGGAAGTGTGGGGGCTGCTGGCTGGGATAACCACTAGTGTTTATTTATGGCAATGAAACAGGAATTCAAATTTTTATTTGAAAAGTCTTAGAGAGCTTCTAGTTTAAGTTGTCAGAAAACATCTGAAAAAAATTGTCACCTTTATGTTTTGAGGATGCATTGAGACCGTAAATGGTTGACCATGGCAAACAGGCTTAATAGATATGTCCTTAAAACTGCTAATTTTAGGAAATGATGTTGTTCTGAAAGATCTTGAGGCAAAAAAAAAGTGCATGGATTTCAGTTTACTTCCCCAAGAGAGCTGAGCTATATTTTTGCCAATGAATGCCAGAACCTGAGTCATAGACTGAAATACTTGGGTCTGTAATGTAGCCTTATTTCCAACTTATTTTTGGAAACCTAATTCAAAGAGTTTATCACTTTCAGTGTCAAATACCCGCCCATGCCCTAGACCCACCCCTGTAGGCAAATAGTTTTTGGAACCTTTCACCTAAAGCACTGAGTAGCATTAGGTAAACTGGCAGGAATGAGGAAGGATTTTAGCTGTGATAGCTCCACCATAGTCTTCTCCCATTCTGCAGGCCATAACTGCAGTGGCAGGCACGCTTGATGAGAGTTTTGTCTCTCTGTTAATCTATAGAGTCATTTGCAGGTGAAAAAGGAGAGCTCTGTGTATCTGTGTATGCATTGAAAAATTAGCCTTTTAATACTAAGCAGGGAGGTTCAATCGTGTTCTTAGATGAGCATGTTTTAGGATAAGATGCTTTGGAAGCTTCTCATTGTAACTGTGATTTATTTTTCAATATTTTTTTTCCATAAAGTGATATTAGAGATTAAGAGGCATATATTTTACTTGATGGTAAGAAACTGAAGATTAAGGCAGGGCATTGAGAATGTGTGTGCACGAGAGATGGTAAAGATGACTCATTTCTTTAATGCATTCGGTGAAAGCTTAACTGAAAGAATAATAGATGAGAGACAGGGCACGACTGGTATTTTATTGTCAGATGCTGAAAAGTGACATTTCAGACTCTGGGGGGGGAATTCTGCCTGGGTTCTCCCATTAAGAGTGCAATTTGTTGTATGTGAGAGAAACGGATGGCTAGGAGATGGACAGCCTTTCGTGGTAGAGCAAGGAGGGAAGCAACATTGTCCCGACAGGGCTTTGACTTGTAATAGCAAGTCCTGCAAGTGCCAGAGGCCCCTTCTGAGAGCAGGATCCAGGATTAAGTCCACCCCTTGAAGATGGGCTGTGACCACTCACATTAGCAGGCTAGTAGAGGGTGCCACCAGGCTCCCCTCTGTCATGGCATCTCATTAAAGGAGACAGTAAAATAATCCAGAGGGGCAATAACCACTGGCCTTTAGTTAGCTGATTTTATTCACCAGTGCAAGATCTTTGTGATAACAGCATCCACCATTAACTGCAGCAATTGTTATAGAGATGGGCTTACCAATTAGTAAATAACAATTGGTGATTAGCGCAACTAATGGAGTACCCTGCTTGTCTCCAGGAAAAAAAAAAAAAAAAAAAAAAAACTGAAATGCTGTCACACTACTTCACCCTGTGTGTACAGGACCCTCTCAACATTGCCTGGAGCTGCAAATGCTAGTGTTTCTACACCTCAAATGTAAAGGGGACTCTCAGCCTCACAAGGAGTTACCTTAGCCCAGTGTCCCAGGTTAACAGGAGTGGATGCGCATTGTTCAGCGGAGGAGTTGCTCAGGTGTCCTCCTGATCGCTGCTCGACGCACCAATGCGAGACTCTCTTCTTAATACCCTTAGGAAAGGAGTACATGACTGTGCTCTGGTCATCCTCATAAGGTCATTCTTCCAGTATTTTCAGGTGAGTTTCAGTCCATTATCAAGTATTTTGCAAGTGAATCAATTATTTAGTGAGCTGGGTGTTTGTTTGCAAATTTTAGAGAAAGGGGACTGCCCTGCCTCCACAAGACTTCCCCCTTCCCTTTGTTGATGGGGAGAGCACCCAAAGCCTCTCTATTGCTTTTCTACCATCTGCAGCATTGGCAGAGCTCGTGCCCTTCAGCAGTTTTGGTTGTTAACTCTTTGCTCGCCCATCAGCCTCTCCTCAGGCCTGCACGCGGGGCTGTCCGCACTGCTGCTGGACGGGGGCCTTTGCAGCTGCTCCCATCCACGGCCGCCCACCAGGGCTCCCACTGTACTAGCGCTGCGTGTCGACAAGGCTCCGCTCACAAAACGAGACGATTAAGTGCAGTTGTAAAATGTGCCCAGTGAGTCAAAGTGAAAACAGGTGAGGCACTGCTAAGATAATGGTAAATTACCCAGTTACCAAAGTCCTCTTGCCTTCTGATGCTGTTTCCCACCAAAAGTCATGCAGGCCACATTAGAGGCTAGAAGCAGTGGGGTAATGGGTACTCTTTGTTCAATTGCTGCTGTATGTGTTGGCCCAACTCGTATAAGAAGGGGTGTCCCCCTGCTTTGTGATCTGGGGTATGGTGCAACCTTGAAAACACATGGCAGGAGCAGGAGGCAGGGAGGAGATCCCTGCTGGGCGGTGTGGGACAGACCAAAGCCGGGCATCTCCTCTCACCATGAGAAGGAAGAGAAGAGAAAAAGAAACAAATGGTTTCAAACCAGCCTGATATATTGGCTGTTTTTTTATCCCCAAAGTCCATGTGCCCCTCAGTTTCCCCGCTTTCTCCCCTCGTCTACACCTAATTACACATGGAGTGAGATGTTGACTAATGGAAGATCTGATCAATCTCCTGTGAAAATCAGTGGCAAATCTTCCCCAGTGCAAGACCAAGCTTCAACGAGGAAAGCATTTCTGTGAACCAGCAAAAATATGTGGGAGAGAACAAAAACAACCTTCTTTGTGGTGATTAGGCGTTAAATGTGTTTGTCCAGAGACCTTTGGTCCAACGCAAGTGGAAAATTGTAACCTTTACTGAAGAGCATGATCCAATTCAGTGGGAGGTGACAGGCTGCTCCAGATCTTGTAGGCTTTAACCCAGGGGCAGGTTTGTTTTTAGGTCTCATGTTAACTAACTTCTCTCTTGTTTAGAGAGGGCAGCGTTACTGGAAGGGAGGATATTCAGCCGATCATCTCATTGGGCCACTCAGAAAAATCGCCGCAGTTTGCATTAAGGGCAACCTTTCTCACACATTACATTGCTGCCATTAATTGTCTTGACACATGATTAGTACCTGGGGGCAAGGACATGTCCCTCTGCTGATTGGGCAGGGGCGCATTATTAATTGTGTAAACTGGCTCATAGTCAAAGGACACAAACCAGCGATTACAGCCCGTGTCACTGCGGAGCTGATATTTGAAGCAGCGCACCAAGATTTGTGGTGCTGTGATGCTCCCTTGTCATCACAATATTATTAAGATTTGCTCAATGCAACACATAAAAAATTAGTCTTTAAACCTGACCCCCTTCTTCAACAACAAGTCCCTTTATAGTTCTGTTACTGTGCTCTATACTCCCACTTACAGTGCGCCTTCTATTTCTTTTTGCAGACACAAAATCAGACTGAACAGCACCAGTGACTTTTCCTTAGTTAGTAGGGAGTAGGTAAGAGTTTTAGACTTGGAAGATGTACCCCCGACCTTCACTCATTCTGAACTGACATGAGGTCTCATTTAGAGATTTTTTTCCATTTTTCTGTCATTTTGAGAAGAAAGAAGTTTATGAAGGATGGACCAGGATTTAGCTGAGCAGAAGTAAATAAGATAAAAATAATGATTATTTCCTAGCATTTACTCTTTCTGCATCCCACATAGATTGAACAATTTTGTAGCTATTGCTATGCAGGGTCCCTTCTTAGTATTAATTATCATACAATGCAATATAATTCAAGTCTTGCATCCTTCAATGAAATGAATGCTAAAGTACTTCACTGCTGATTACAATCTGCATATACCAAGGAGGGTGCTCTGGAGGTGGCACCCTGGAGGGATCTGCAGGACTTGGGCAGGAGGGGAGACAGAGGGTGCTGCTGGTTGCAGTGACCAAAGTCAAGTGTCATGGGACGGTGGGGATATGTGAGTTTGCAATGTGTCATGTTGGTTTATTTCACACCGATATCATCAGCTGGGCCTCACAGTACTGCTGTTAACCAAGGTTCCATGCTGTTAACCAAGGTGTATTTCCATTTCATTGTGTTTATTCGTAGTTTGTTTCCAGACTCTGGTGACACGAACCGCTACGCGCAAGCCCTTGGCTCTGCCCTGCCCGCGCGGGACAAACTGCGCTGTCTGGGTGCAAGGCAATGCCGACTGCCCAAACGCCTCGTCTTGACGGCATCGCACTCCATCCGTGTTACACTAGGACTAGGAACTGCACATACCGACTTTTCGGAGTGACACCTAAAGGGAAATATGTGTTATGCTACATGCTGTTATTAAGTGCCTGAGGCTCAAGCAATCTTTTTTCCTGCCACTATTGATTCATTAAGCAGCATATGGAAGTATTGTAGTGCCTCGTATTAGGTCATAGTCCCCTAGCTAACCAGACACTAATTTTTCTTCTTCATTTTTATTTCCAGTGTTTTGTGTTGTTGTAATGAAGAACAGATTGTGTAGGACACAGAGCACCTCTTGAATTCTTGCTTTTCATCTTGTGCGTTATGGCGGAGGCGCGTGCATCCCACTCTGGTGGCTTTTGTGTATGTGAAACTCCAAAGCAAGGCTCCTCCATCTGAGAGTTACTTGGCTTACACAGGGTTTGAAATGGAGAATGAACACCTCAAACTTAAGAAATGCTTCATCTGCTTGCTAAAGCTGATAATTAAAAGAAGTCGTTTAAACACAACCCCGATGTGTGTTTCCTGGGGTAAGGTAAAATGCATGCAAGCCCAGAGCAGCAGGACAGCGTGCTTGGTGCCGTGCAAAGGCGGTCAGTGCTGGGGAAAGCTGGTGCGTGTGGTGCATGTGGTGCAAAGAGGGTCAGGGCTGAGGAAACCTTGCAGGCAGCGCAAAGATGGTCAGGGCTGAGGAAGGCTTGCGTGCGGTGCAAAGATGCTCCAGGTCGGGGAAAGCCTGCACGCCCTGCAAAGATGCTCAGGGCCAAGGAGAGCTTGCGTGTAGTGCGAAGATGGTCAGGGTCAAGGCAAGCTTACACAGAGGACTCGGCAAGGCCTGGGGCGCTCCCTGTGCCATGTCATTGCTGCAGAGGTGTTAAGAGGTTGTGACACCAGGGTTTTTGCAGACCCCTCATGCTGCACGTCTTCATGGTGGGGACGTGTCACACCTTGTTTTTCAGTTGAGCGCCTCCGTTCTTGTGTCAAACCTCACAGCCCCAGGAAGGAAGCTCAGTAGCAGCTGCCCAGCCTGAGCGAGGGGCAAGGGGAGCGCGTGGCGCTACGGCCCCTCGCTCACTATTGCCCTGGGGCTTGGGGGCCGGAGGGCGCTTTGCTCAGCTTGGTGGACGAGCTCCTCTTGGATGGGCTTTGGCAGCAGGCGCAAGTCGGGGGACAATTTTGTAAATCAAACAGATGCTTCTGGAGAAAGACACCACGATCTTTCTATCACAAATGTCCCTGTCATACACGGTGAGGCTTCTTTGAATGCTCTGCACTTCAGCCATCCATCAACAACAAAAGAATTGAATGTATTAACATAACGTTTGTAAAAATAGTTGAAATAGTTTAGGTTTTACTAACCTAAACTAATAGTTTAATTTTTTTACATTTTGAAACGGTTGCAATCATTTCTTGACTATAATGAGAGGGTTTGCTAGGTGAACAAAACGAGACTAAGCCTGTAATTCCTGACTACTTCTGCCAATGGAAAATGCCATAGGCTCACATACACACATGCATGCTAGACACTGGCAGTAATGCATGATAGTACTGCAGGACTATTGCAACCTCTATGGGAGAGAGAGAAGTTCTTTCTTTAGAGATGTATATAGATGCATCTTGCATGGAGGGATCTTAAAATATTCCACATGTATTTTTCAGAATTGTTTTACCTGAAGCGTTCTGTAGTTAGTTGTGGTATAGCAGTGTTCATTCATTGGCCTCGATGAAATGTGTGTCTCTAAGCACACAAAACATGCACCAGAAGGTGAGGGACACATGCCCATCATTAGCTTGGTTGGTTACTTTAATTCACAAGAGGTCTCATCCTTCTATTTGTTCTGTAGCAAATTTAAGTCCTTCTCCCATAGAGGCAGCCTTTAATTGCCTATAGAGTTTAGACAGTGTTTGGACGGGGACCATAAAAGTACTCTGACAAATAAGGAGGAGTACAAACACAGCCGTGCCTCTGCGCTGCCCTCCCTCTGCTGCAGCTGTGCTCCTGAGCCTGCGTGTAGTATATAACAGTCGGAGGGGACACATTGCCTGTCATGGGGAAAGCGCCGGGGAAGTTAAATATAGAGAGAGAGGCACTAACGCCACCATCTCCGGTGGACCAGGAGCTATTACTGGAGAACTGGCTTTATTTTTTATAGATGTCTGGAGGTTTCTGTTTCCTTGAAGCTGTGGACAGTACAATGAAGCCGTAGGAGGTAATGTTCAGTGAGGGGAGGAGAGGCAGAGGAATAGAAGAGTTTATACTAAAAGGGAAAATGAGCTGGAGAGAAGGAAATAAATCTTACCCTTAGGCAGTAAAAAGGTGGATTCACATCATGTCCTAGTGGATGCCATTTTCTGGAGAAATGGTCGTATCTACTAGCAGATGTTCTGGACTGCAGTGCTAAAGGTTCATTGCACTGTTGCTATGCTGCTCTGGCCTTACTTAGTTTCGTATTTCCTCTATGAAGAAATAATCTTCTGAGTGGTTTTAGTGTGTAATTTCCAGTGAATGTAATCTAAAAAGGCTTCAGTGAAACATCTCTTTAGCCCTGGAAGGAAATTAGAGGAGTAAGAGGTCAAATATTAGTGATCTATTTTTGTGTTACTAGACTTCCTCCGATCAAGGCAGCAGTGAATATACTATATTAATAGAGTACCAACTGTGTAGAACAAATGGGTTGTGAATTTTTTACACTGATTTTTTTTTTTATAGCAATACTATAAATACTTTGTCCCTACATACTTTGGCAATGGAAGTCAAGAAGCCAATGGAAGTCAAGAATGATGTTTGAACCCATGTAAAGAAACTGCATAATCTTATCTCCGTAAGAATTACTTTGACCTTTTTGTGACTGAACAGGAGCGTGGGGACCTTTCTTAAGCATCTGCCCTTTTTTCTTAAAGTGGATGATTCTGTTACAGACCCTTAAATGGAGGAGCTTCACGCCTGGGCTTATGCTATGCTTACCTCAGTGACCTTAGTCACAGGTCTGGGGCACTCGCAGCCAAACAAAAGTAAGCCATGATCTCTCTCCTTCCATTACAGCTGTTAAGAAAGGAAGGGACTAGAAAGGTGATGCTCCAGGACGCTCTGCGAGTCCAAAGCCCTGGAAGTTAAGAAGAGTCTTTCCATTGAGCTATATTCTGGATAAGGCTAAAATTCAAAGGCAAAAGCATGTGTCTTGGTAGTTTTCTTCTCTTCTTTTCTTTTTTTTTCTTTTTTTTTCCCCAGTGGCTATACGATTTTTTCTGTTAAATAACATAACATCTAGATTTACTTCCATTCCTGTTACTCCTATTTGCCTTTCCTTTTGTCACATTTTTCAGTTATTTTCCAGGTTATGAATATAAATACTATACAAAATAAGTAACATTAGATTTTCACCTTTGTGATTTATGTAAAAACTAGGGGAATTTTGGAAAACTTAGGAAAGAAAATAAAATGATGACTGAAATCTGTCAGAATCATTCCAGTGTTTATTAGAAATTATAGTTGAAAGCATTTCAGGAAGAACAGTAAGACAAGAATTTAACATGCAGAAGGAGAAATTTTTGAAAAAGGTTTGTGTCAAAACTAATTAAATGAAAATTAAAATTAGAATTGTATTTAGCTTCAAAATTTGCTCTAAAATATCGGGGGAGGGAGGGGGCATTCCCCTCCCATTTCATTCATATTCGATGGAAAATTCACTGGGGTAGAAATAATAATAAAGCAGGAGGTTCCAGCAGTGAGGCAAGCGCAGGAAGTTGCAGCCGAACACCTACGTTTAGCAGCCCAGCGTGGACGTGCAGCATTCAGGTGCTGCTTTTCCACCGCGGGCCTCGGTGCTGGGGTGGGAGCCCCACGGCCGCTGCCTGCGGGGCTCGGTGCAGCGTGCAGGCGGCGGTCGCCTTTCGGGGCCAGGCACCCTAATGTGGCACCTCGAAATGCCCCTGAACTGATGCCTTCCATACACACAGACCTAATAGGTGTCTTGGACAGCCCTGAGCAGGCTTATGAATAGTTCATAGTAAAAGCTTCCTTGGAGAGTATAAAAAGCAATTAAATCTTAATGGCTCAATGTTTACCTTTTATTTTATTTTTTTAAGCTACAGGTTGGAAAGCCTGAGTGCAAACCAGGCAGCTGTGGCTCCTGTCCTTGCTGTGATGGGATTTATGATAAGCATGGAGCAAAGAATGCACCTTATTTTGTGTGTCTTTTTTTTTTTTCATTTCTACGTCCATGCCCACTTAGATGTTTAGGCTTGAATGGGAGGTTTTTGACAGCTGGTTTTCAGGAGCTAGTCCCACATACCTGCCAGCCTTGCTGGGGCTTTTCACCTTGGTAGGGACTTGGGGTTGCCCTCACTGCTAGCAGCCTCTCAGAGGTCTGTTATGCTAAGGCAAGTGGCAAATTTAATCCCCAAGTTAATTTTTCCTTTTGATTTCGTTGAGGTGTTGGTCTGTCTCCTGCTCTCACACCTAGGCACTGCCAGCTTAACTTGAGTGTGACCCATGGGCTGGGACGTCCACACCAAGGGTGGCCAGGGTAGATGCTTTCTTTTCAGCCTTTGAGTGATGGTGTCTGGGGCATTTTTATTTATCTTACGATAGAAGAGTGTGAATCACAGTAGTGCAGTCATCCTCATCTTGTCCGCTTGCTCGCCTGGACCCTGACATGAAGGGTGAAGCTGTGCTTGGACACGATTTCCCAACCAACAGGGCTGCCGAAGGACACCAACCAAGAGGGAAGGGTTCCTCTCCAAGTGCACGGGTGCGAACACTGGCTCTCAAAGGATACCCATCTGGTACTGACTGAAATCAGTGACCTGGAGCTGTGTGGATCCTCTGCACAACCTGCAGTCTTCATCTGCTTGGCTTCTAACATTTGAAAAAAGCCTATATGTGCCACCAACAACTGCCTTAAATGCACAAAACCGTGTCAGTGATAGGAGGCATCAGAGCCCCTCTTGGCATGTAAATATTGCTGTCTTGGCCAGCTCAATTTCATTTGCTTTTTGCTCTCACTGTATTTGATTTAGCTTGTGATCAATAGTGAAATGAAAAGGACATGTGGGTTTAGTCCACCCACAGACTTTTGCTGTTCTGCCTGGAGCTGCCGAACATGCAGAGTGCTGCTAATCTGTGCCATTGATCAGAGTGATGTGGGAAGGGTCTAAGCAGAAGGCGAATGCTGGGTAGTCCTTGCCTAATGATCGCTGCGCTCCAAAAACACATGCTTCCTGTTTTCTGCTGAGAAACGTTTCACCTGCTCTTGCTCTTGCTGCAAGCGGGATAGTTTTACTATTGATTTCAGTCAGAGCAGGATAAGACCTACTTGTCATTTCGATGTTAATGTAGCTTTTGATATGACAGTACAGCCAGGCATGGTCGAGTCCAATATGAAGTTTTTTTTCTTGGTCGGAAGACTATTGCAGTCTTTCACTGATGAGAAAGGAAAAAGGGAAACCAAAGCATTTTGCAGTAACTGTCAGGAAAATAGGTATTTTAAAATATGTAAGCACCATGTATATAGGTGAGTGTGTATACACACACACGTCTTTGGTTCCATTTCTTTGTTTTTTTTTTTAAGACAGAAATGTAATTTCTCTTGTTGCTGAAGCATGTGAAATAGGCCAGAAAAGCAATCTGTTTATACTCAGGTAAAAAATTAAAGAGCAGATTGTGTCTGTTTTGCTGTCATGTTTGTGATATAAGCATGCAGAGAAATCCAATACCAATAAGCTTTCTATACAAGATATTAGGAGAGGGTGCAAGTGTGCATGTGCATTTCTCTGCACTGAGACCAATGTAACATCACCGCAATAGATTTTGAATGATTTATGAAGTGAAAAATCTCTCCTTAGTGCAAAGAAGGAATAAATGCAGGACTGTACTGAAATATTTGCTCTAACGTTTGGTTTAAACATGGTCAATAAACCATACCAAGCCTAAAAACTTAAGAAAAAAAAAAAAATCCACTGTGTTTTCCTGTTGCAGAATGGCTAAAGGAACAGGGACATGGATCATGTGAAGCTCTCAACAACCATGGCCTTGATTTCTAACTCAGCTAGGCCCCTGGCATAAGTTAGGCCTTAGGTTTGCAATATAGAGATCTCAGCATGTTTTTCAGAGGCACGGTGACCTTGGTAGTCTGCATAAACGATATCAGCTCTGCAGTTATCCAGAGTGTGAGAAAGTAGCTAAGTTTCCTTGCTGCTATGTTACCGTCCTAGTGATAAAGGCTCTGTTTAACATCCAACCACTTATTGCTAAAGGTCTGTTAGTAACCAATGAGCTGGTGACAAGGAGGCTCAACAGTTACTGGATGTTATATACTCTGTGTGTGCTCTTGCAAAAAAAGGAAGTTCTGCCTTATCACTCATACTGGGCATACTGCATTTCTTCCCCGCACCCTCTCCCAGACATATCGGGTTAATCCTGGAACTCAAGAAGAATCCACGTCTAAATTTTCCCTGTGTGCTGTTAGAAATAAATTTTGTCTGGAATTTCAAAATATTAGGCACATAGGTTAGAAACAGGAATTTGAACACAGTTGCGTTTTTACTTTGCCATGAGCAATGTTTTGTTCCAGGTGAACAGTCTAAGAATAAACAGAAATTGGTAGAACTCTATAGGATGACGAGGTGAGCACAGTCAAAAAAAAAAAAATCTGAATTATGCAATAAGCATCAGAATCAAATGCTAAATATTGAATTCTGTATTTATGAAGTTTTGGCATGGAGCAGTTTCTCTCAGCCTACAGATGATGAGTTATGTGCTTGAAAGGAGAGACTTTGCTATAGTTTATAGGTTGGTAACCGCAAAGCCATTTAGTGTGTGCTTCCAGGGCAGGGGAGATCCCTCTCACCTTGCGTGTGTCATCAATATCGCAAGGAGGGGATTGTGCACTGGTGAAAGACACTGTGCAAAATAAAAATACAAGACAAGAACGGCTGGAGAAAACACTTTGCCATGTGACTCCTAATATTTTAGTGAACGTTACTAGGGGAAAAAAAAAAAGAGAGAGAGAGGGAAGTGGCTTGACTTGGGAGAGTAAATACTTACACAGAGGAAAAAATAATAGGTGCCAAAGGGTTTTTGACTTAACTCTGGAAAGTTTAATGAGAGCCAGCGGATAGAATCTGGAGCCAGGCAAATTCAAATTGCAAACATGACCTACATTTTTAATAGAGAGTGCAATTAACCACCGGAACAAAGTACCCACCAAGTAGTGGATTCTCTCCTCTTGATGGCTTCAAATCAAGACTAGCAGCATTTCTAGGACATAAGCCTTACTCAAAAATAGTTATGCTTTAGTCAAACACATGTTACAGGCCTCAATACAGAGGTAATTGGGGAAATGTAATGGTCTGTGATATCCAGGAGGTTAGGCCAGATGGCGTAATGATCCCTTTTGGCCTCAAACTCAATGAATCTCAGAATGAATATGAATGCTATCATCAGGATATGCATTTGAAATAATTGCAGGCAGAGATTAGACACAAAACTGCATATGGTTCCAAACTGAGAATCTTTCTTTCCCTCCAGAACAAAGACCCTTATTTATGCTCGATCACATGGTGCTGTTGTAATTCGGATAAATATCCATTAGGAACTAGGATAGGCCAGCAGCAAAGCAATTTTAACTAGTGTCTATGTGCATGTAGGTGTGAAAGTCTAGTTTTTTAAACTTATGTTTCTGACTTGCTCACAGATGAATATATTCAGGAAAAGCTCCAATGTGGACATCTACTCCACCCTAAGACTCTCTTTGGATGATTTAGCTCCATCTACTTTGAAGCTGATTAAGTTAAATCATAGAGACACTGACGTCCTTGTTCCCAAAGCAGTTGGGTGCCTAATGCTCATGGCAATCACTGCATTGAACATTTTTACAGGAAAAGGTTGATGAAAAGTAATAGTAGAAAATGAAAAGGCGCAAGCTACTATGACTAGTTTTGCTGATGGTGACATTATCGCAAATCGCATCTCTGCTTAGGTAAAGCACATGCACATGCACCTGCAAAACAGACAGCTCTTGCAATGTTCTGGAGAAAAGAGTTTAAAACACCAACCAGTAAAAGAAACCACATTAAGATACAGATAACTTTTAATATGATTTTTATTGTGCTATGTAGCTTTCAATTTTAGTGTTATCTCTCTCACAAAACATTCAAAACAACTGCACAGGTAATTAGCGAGGCCATACAAAGGAAATAATACTGTTAAAGTTCAGTGAAATGTCATCATTTATGGTATGTATGTATTTACCTGTGCTCAAAAGACGAAAGTTGATGAGTAAAGAGCATGGTTTCATTCATAAAGGTCTGTAATCTTTCCATATCCTTAGTCATCCCCCAGAATCGATACTTACCAGGGGCTTAAATCACCCACTTCCCAAATGATGAGAATGATTATTTTTTAAATCTCTGAGCACTGGACGGAAATCCTCACAGTATCGCAGAATCACTGATTCTCAAGCAGGGTCACCTAAAACAGGGTCTTGAGAAGAGTCATCTTTACGCCCTTCCTTCAGATACTTACACGCATTGATAAGACCCCCTCCTCAGCCTTCTCTTCTGCAGCTGGACAGCACCCACTCCCTCAGCCTCTCCCCTTTGTGGCCCTTTGCTGGACTTGCTCCTGTGTGTCCATGCCTTCCTAGGGCTGGGGAGCCCGGCGCTGGACACAGCACTCTGGATGTGGCCTCACCAGGCCTGAGCGGAGGGCCCGGATTGCCTCCCTCCACCTGCTGGCAACGCTCTGCCCAGTGCAGCCCACGAGACCAGTGGCTGCCTGTGCCTCGAGGCACATTGCTGACTCGTGCTCAGCTTGTCTGCTAGAACTCCCAAATCCCTCTCCACAGAGCTGCTTTCCAGCAGGTCAGCCCCTCATCTGGACTGGTGTCCGGGATTATTCCTCCCCAGGGGCCGGACCTGGCACTTCCCTTTGCTCAACTCCATGAGGTTGCTCTACCCGTCTCTCCAGCCTGCCCAGGTCCCTGTGAGCGGCAGCACAGCCCTCTGCCGCGTCAGCCACTCCTCACACTTCTGTATCATCAGCAGCCTTGCTAAGGCTGCTCCCTGCCCTTCATCCAGGCCTTTAACAAAGATGTTATACAGTATTGGACCCAGAACTGACCTCTGGGGTCCACTGGTAGTTACTGGTTGAATAGCAAATACGCCAACAGAATTTTACATGACATTTGAGGAATTAATATTTTGAGTTGGGAGATTTCACCTAGGACTTACATGTGATTAATTAATAATGATTCTACAGGTCCTATATAGAGTAACCAATGTTTTACTGAATCTCAGTATTAGTTTCTTACGTGTACAGCAAGTCCACATAAATATCCATTTACAGACATTATTCTGTACAGTCGTTCTGGACATTTTGCTAGATTATACTAAAAATAAAAGTGATATGAAATAATGAAAATCATTTTTAAAGGTAGTTCTGTTTAATGTGGCTTTTGACCATTTTTTTTTTTCAGAATCATTGCAATTGGTGGTGATTTTGAAGCTACTTATCCAGCACCTCTATAGAGATGGCATTTAAGATAATACCACTGCATCAGCAAAACTACCAATTCAGGCATTTTAGTTTTATCTTGCTTTATAGCCCTTTATACAAGGCCTTCCTATAACAGTTCTGCAGTGGCATTAACTTCATAAAGGTCCTGCAGGTCATTCTTATTTTCAGTCAAATAACATTATTTGAGGATTTTAATGATGCTCTTGCATTAGTGTTGTAATATCTAGAATTGTTATAAAATCCAACAATGTATGAAAATGTCATCATTAGGGGTGAATGAAGCAGTTCAGTTGAAAATGAAAATCAGCTCAAATCTTTGCAGGTGTTCAGAAAACTTGAGGTGATTTCATTTTGTCTCCCTCACTTCCATTTCTCAGGCATATTACAAGTTCCCATGTCTGGAATATCATCATAACTGATTTTTATAGACAAAAGATGTGCTTAGAACTAATTATGTAAACTTCAGTGCAACATTTGTTATAGTGCCCAATGGGAAATTATTACCTAAAATGCAAGATTAGTGCAAAAAATGAAAAGTGGATAGGCAAGTGAGTAGTAGGAGAAAATAAGTGTTGAAGGGAAGGTAGAGTTTGTAAAGCATCAGTCTCGGGCCTTATACTGCTGCCATAAAAAAACAGTTGTATGCTAATGGAATTTACCAGTGGCATAAAGGAGGGAGACACTGTTAGTACAGAGACAAATAATTTTCTACTAGGAAGAAGTGGATGACCTTGAGGAGCGGAATAGAATTGGATGAAATTCATAAGGATTTGAGCGCACGCTCCCCTTGGGCTTGTTAGCCAGGGTTCTGCTATACCTGGGTGCTCAGGAGATAAGAAATGATCAAGGAGGGGACGTAAAGCATGCAAAGCAAGGCATTTTCACCAGACTAACAAAGTACTCGTAAGGGTATTTGAGGCACCTGGTGGGATTTAGCCCACTATTCACAAATTCTTCATTTCACTTTTGAGAAGCAAAGGGAAACACTATTAGATTGACCATGAGATGAGAGAGCCCTAACTATGAGAGGAGTTTAGGAAAAAGAAGGCTGAGAGAGGGCTTTATAAATAACTCAGGGGCCTAAGCCCCAGGAATGGAAAAATGTCTATTTAAACTAAATGACAACATTGGCACAAGAACAAATGAGCACAAATTGGCCATGAATAAATTTAGGTTGGAAATTGGAAGTATGTTACCAAACAACAGAGTAGTGATGTTCTGCAATTGCTTTCCAATGAGAACAGTGGGAACAAACACTATGACAGACAAACAAGACAACAACAAACCCCAAGCTACTTTTAAGAGAGAGTATAATGAGTTGCTGAAAGGGATTATATGATGTGTTTGGCTAAGATAGCAGGGAGCTAGACTTGATGACCCAAGAGGTCTATGCAGGCCTATCTTTCTAAGCCTGTTTTTCATGGCCAAATATTTCAGAGCACTTTAAAGTACTTCCTTTCCTTCATGTATATTTTAGATAAATTTTTCATAGCACACTGCAGGGACTGCTAACTTGACTGATATAGCTGTGGCCAAAGCTGTGGCGTGCATTTATACGCTGAATGTTCTCCACACCAAGCAAGGGAAAGAACCATCCAGGATCCTATAGGGCTAGCCAAGGGATCGTTGTAGAAGCCGCACATTTCCCCTGGAAGGCAATGGAGGCAACATCCTGCCAAGTAGCAGCCCTTCGGCCCTTGATTCTTGGTCATTTCTCCTACTCTCCTGAGCCTTCTGCTGTATTTTGCACTTTGCATTCTCAGCTCGAGTGAGTGCAGCATTGTAAAATAGGATGACAAGCAACAGTTCTCTTGACTTTTGTTTCAAAATAAGTGGATTAAAAATAATACCAGCCAGTGCGAATCTGGCTGGGTTCCAGCTGTGCAAAGTTGCAGTGAAGACAACTTGATTAGTGCAAAGGAGGGCTCCTCCAGCCTTGGTCGTACAGTGCAGAATAGTAACAGCAGTGTCACAGAATCTCTCTCAGACCAAGAATCACCAATGTTATTAGTTGTGGAGCAGTTTGTGTTGCGCTTTCTGCCTTGACACTTAACCTGGTGTCATTTGGCACATGGTTCAACATTTCAATTACTTCTTAAAACCTACATATTGCCTAGTCAGTAGGGCATTAAGGGATTTGTATGGATGCACTGGCATCAGGACACAATGGTGAGAGTTTTGTGGCTTCTCTGCCTAGCGGAAGGCAAGTGCAATGCTTACAGCCCTCTCTCGTTCATTAATAGGTGCTGCGTCATCAAGCTCCTGCAGAGCCCTCAGGTATTGCTGTGACTCCACAGTTAGGACAGCTTCTTGCAATCAAAAGTTTCATGATTTTCTACACATGCCTTGGTTGAAACCAGTGAGTGGGAAAATGACGCCTGTGACATTGGATGACTCTGGTTGCTTTCCTTTCCCGCTAGCAACATGCATACTTCCGAAATCAACTGATTAATATTGAAAATAGACTGAGAAATGAGAAAGTTAGATGAAATCCCCCAGAGTACAGGTAGTTTGAAAAAAGAGGAAAGAAGTACGCAGCAGCTTTGAGAGGGAGTGTTGCTTTGCTTGTACCTTGTCACCATGCACATTAATCCCATTTACAGTAGGAAGTAGTGCTACTTTGTTGTGCAGATACTTGAACAACTGATTTAAAATATTAAGCAGGAAAAGCTGAGTCCCCAGGTTCACCTGAGTAGGGTAGTAGAAAACTATGTAACAAACCTGAACAGCCATAAACAGCAGTAGAAGTTGACCATCCCTCTTAATCTGAGATCTTCCTCAGCCAGCGCAGCTGCTGTGGTCCCAGGCAGGAGGCCGTCCCCGGCTGGAGGGCGCAGCAGGGGGAAGCCGCTCCCTGGGCCCTGCGAAAGCAGTAGCTTTGCCATTAGTGACCGATGCATTGCTCTATGGCCAAGTTAACGATGACGTGTGGGGCAGCAAATGCCCACCCTTCAAAGTGAAAAACTGCAAGCAGTTTGAAAGAATATATTGGTAAGGAAAAGCTATCTTGAGGGTCATATTTGAAAGATAAACAGTCTGAGAGGATCCTGAGAAAATACTTTGATTGATGGAACCCTTAAAAAAAAAAACTTATTTTTGTTTTTTTTTTTCACTCTTTCTTCCTAAGCTTTCTGTCCCAAGACACTGATTTTTCCAGCTGGGAACGGTGCTCTGCGCCCATGTGAGAGGATTTTTTTATTTTGTGCTGCTGCTTTTGCTCAATGCTGCCTCAGTACTGCTGCATGGCGCCACTCAGCCTCAGCAAGTAGGCTCTGCTGTCCCACGAGTAGAAATATCAGGAGGGAGAAAACAGCTTTGCAGCCCATTTGCAAACAGAGCCATTTGCAAACAGGAGCCTGTCCGCGGTTTCAAGCTGCAAGCGCGTCACGGAAACGTGCGTGACCGCAGGAGAGGTCCCTTTTCCATCGGCGTTCCTGGGCTCCTGCTGCTGGCTGCCGTAGCACACGAGGGCTCCTGCTCGCCGTGGGGCTGGCGCCTCCGTCGCCCCGCGGGCTGCATGAGTGAGCGGTGTGTTCGAAATGGCGCCTCGGTGCCGTGGGTGGAGGCGCGTGAGCGTGTCGCAGCCTGAGGAAAAAAATATAAAGGAAGCCGTGCTCTTTCCTCACTCTTCCCTCCGCGTTTATCTCACCGCCCGCCCCAGGAGGCCCTCGAGGTGTGAACACATCCTGTTTACATCTACCGTTGAGTCACAGCTGAGGAGCAGTTGGAGGCACCGGCGTGCGTGAGCACCGCACCGCCGTGTCCCCCGCGCCGGGGCAGCGCCTGCGGCGCCGCGCGGCCATGGAGTCCCTGCCCGTGTACCATGGCGGCATCACGCGGGAGGCCGGCGAGAAGCTGCTGCTGGCCTCGGGGCTGGACGGCAGCTACCTGCTGCGGGACAGCGAGAGCATCCCGGGCGTCTACTGCCTCTGCGTGCTGTGAGTAGAGCGAGCCGGCGCCCGCGCCGCCTCGGCGCGTCCCCGGGAGGGCAGCGCCTCTCCGCGCGGGCCTGGGCCGGTCGCTCCTCGAGCTGGCGCCTGAGGGACCGGCCGCGTGCAGAGCGACTGGCGGGTCACCAGCCGCGCTCTGCAGGAGGGCTCCTGCCCAGCCGCGAGGGAAAATGTCTCGTGTCTGTTTGCAAAGACACAAGGGAAATGGGCTGTAGAACTGCGCGGGGAGGGCTTTGCCTCACAGAGCCCGCGCTTTTCAGAGGCATCAGCCTGAGAGACGGCAACCTGAGAACATGGAGGAAGGGCCACAGGGGCTGCAGTAGAGACCGGCTGGGTGGATTGAGGATTGCGCGTGCTGCTCCTCGACCCCTTGCTCTTGGTCAACTGTCTTCTGCCTCTCCAGGCTTCGTGTGAGCACCTCCGCGTGCTTACCCATGTCGCCACCTTCTCCTGGTTTGGGCGGCAGCGGGGAGCAGCTGCGCCGGTCACTGCTGTTCCAGGCCGGGACTTGCCTTCCCTTGGGGCGCTGGCGCTCGGGCTGTGCGTCCCCCTGCGACTGGATGTGGCGTAAACGGCCACCATGCTGCATGAATGGGCAACAAACTAAGCGGTAATTCATCAGCTGGTAAAAGAGATGGATCGGGTGTTCTGTCAGAAAGGGGGGAGAGAGGTTTCTGTGGCAGAGCTTTGGGACTGCAAAGGCATCGGGCCTCATTTTAATGAGGCATTTTAATTGCCCTACTTTTGGCAAAAGCTGAAGCATGAGACGTCCTGAGAGTGAGTTCTGTGCGATGCAGTGCCGTTGTGCTGAAGGAGCAAAGATGTGTCTATCAAGGCTAAATAGATGATTGCGTCTTATTTCAGTTAAAAACTGAAAGTTGGGGGAAGGAATATGAGAGAAAATTGTTTTCATGCCAGCAAGAAATTCCCTTACAGATAGCAAAGAGGGTACTTACTTAGAAATACCAAGCAGAAAAATGGAAAAGGCAAAGTCATAGGTCAATCTTCCTCCAAAGGTCTTGAATACATTTCAAGCAATTTGTAATTAGCCCTGTGTGAGCATTGCAATTCCTGTTCTGCAGCGCAGTAAATGGGGACATGTGAGGGGGTTATAGGCGACCACAAATGCACCACCACCTTTAGGGAAAGGGCTTTCTGGCAGAAGAGGTATTCTTTCCTCTCTCATGAAAGTAGAAGGTGAACACTGCCGCTAACAAATGCTTTACCTCAGCCTGTACCAGCAAGCTGGAAAACGAGAAATATGAAGTATCCTGAGATAAATGAAAATGGAATAGCTGTGGAGAGAGGTAAGGAGCTCCATGATTCCAGCAAGGGGATAGGCAATAAAAGCAGAAGCCTTTTTAAATAAATATCAGAGGAAATGGTGATATATCGCCTTAACTCTCAGAAGATGTTCAGTGCAGGCAAAACACTAAGGAATTAGAAAAAGGGTCAAGCAGAATGTTACAATGCTGCATAAAACAGAAGAGCCTAAAATAAGTCCATTGTCAGTCTAAATCAGGATGTAAGTGTATAACAAGGTCTTTCGTCAGCACACAATCAGTTGGGACTTTTTGCTGTATTAATGGCAATTTATGTTCTCTAGGATGAAATTGCTTGAGTGAAATAAGATACATAAAATAGGAAGAACAGAAAGGTTTGTTAACTATGGGTCTTTTCAAGCTTTGGGGAAAAGAAGAACTAATTCAATAAGGAAGAGACTCATACCTAATTGTTTCTGGAAATTATGGGACCTTCATGTAATATCTCTGCACTAAAAAATATTCCTGATAAATATTATGCAGGCTTCCTGTAGAATATAGGTTCTTTGAAATGTTTTGTAGTTCCTAATGTATGAGGGAAATGTTCAGTAGCATTTTGGGTAAGTCCAGCTAAGAAATTAAATGAACTATGTTACTATGACTATGATCCAATATACCTGGTTGAAAAATGCCAGCATTGAGTCTCGGTTCCAATACTTCTTGCTACTTCAGTTCAGAACATTGTGTAAGAAATAGATGATACAGTAAACAACGTATCACACAATAACTTCAAAGACAGTTATCATAAAGATACCAGAAAATGGTCTTAACGCTGAAGACAGCAATGACAGTTTAGAGAAATGTGTGCTATAAACTAGAGAAGTGCTTTAATGGGCAAAAGTTTACTAAAGCAGAACACTTTTGTAAAGAAACTGGAAGAACAAGTAGCAAAGGCCTTCGAGATGTATTCAGTTGAGGAAGCTAAGCCTGCATTTGGCAAAATAAGGCAATGGACCCAAGCCCCCAAACTCCAGTCAGAAGAGTAGGCACGGGGTGCCAGGTGACAAGCATGTACGGGCACGAGAGCTTTCATAAAAACCAAGAGGGAAACATGCAGTTATTGCATTCTCTGTCTCTGAAAAAGAAAATAAAAGAAAGGATTTCTCTGTTGCTTTATACTTCTGTAGAAATAAATAGTTAAAATGATTAGGAATGACAAAACTTTTCAGAAATTTATATTTCTGCCCAGGATCTGTGCTGAAGCTCACTCTAGGAATACCCAGAAATATTAAGATCAGACAATACATGTATTTGCTGTGTGTAGTCACTCTGCAATGATCTTTCAAGTTTGTGAAACAAAGCTTGTAAGCCATTACATAAGTCATAATGAGTATCAGAGCTAAACAAAAAATATACATATTTCAGGTGACAATTTGTAATGGAAATGAAAATGTCATGAGAAAGGAAAAGAGAAAAACACTCCATTTTCCAAAATCAAAATATTTTCAGTGTGTTATCTTCATGTCCCTGCACTTCCATGGAAATACAGCATAAAAGTAGAACAAAACAAACCCAAAATATTTGGGCTCCCCAGAGCCAATGCTTAGGATGTTTTTTTTCAGGGAAGGAGAAGGGAGTTTGAACAAAAGAAAAGAAACTTTCATCCAAAAAGCCATTAAATGAATGTTTGGAAGCCCCCGCAGTGCCTAGCATGAACTCGCAGGTTGTGAACCTGGCTCCCCCAGCTGCAGCAAGAGGCAAATCCTGTGACAGCTGCTGTGGGGTTGTACTCAAGTAATGTCGCCTTTTTCCAATTTCATATTCATTTCAGAAGAGGATGTCACCCCCTTCCCCTCCCTTGGGCGCCCCCAAAAAACCCTGACATACTTTGGCAGCCTTCGAGCCTCCTCAGGCACTTAGTGAAGGCAGCGATGTTTACGACCAGGCTCAACTGCCTTTTGTTCTTCCAATTAAAAGCAGAGCCCTGACCTTTAGAAGGGAGAAGAGTCAAAGACTTCCTGCAGCCCTTGCGGTTGACACTGATTTTACAGGGCAAGCATAAAAAAGACAGGTAGCAGCATAAAACCTGAGCTATGGCGATGGGTAACCATGGCAGGCAGGGCCCTGGCGGTTGAGTGCCTGTCTCGAAAGCGCTGCTTCCTCCTATGTACTCTTTATTTTTATTGAACGCTGCTTTCTATTGCCCCAAGTTGGTTTTTTTTTTTTTTTTTTTTTTTTTTTTTGGTGTGGCTGTGGCAGAGCACCAAGAACCCACTCATTAATATTTGAAGACCACAATAAAGCTATGCATAGATGAATGTGATGGCTTTATTTTGCAGCGGGGACCCCCTGGGGCTCGTGTAAATGCAGGTGCTGCCTGCAAAGTTTTGCAAGGTTCCTAAAATCAAGTGCTCCCACGATCTTCACTGTATGAATACCATTATTAAACTAATAATATATACTGTATGCATGTTGCTCACCATGGTTTGAACAACATAACAGAGGCACACAATGATTGCACAGAAAAGCAAGAAGTTTTTTTGCTGTTCTTGAAAGCTGGGATAGAAGAAATGTTTATGCTTTAAAAAATATGTAAGTCCTACTTGTAAACATGTTAGATACTTTATGCAGTACTCCAAGGTTTTTATATCAGAAACTGATTGTTCCAGGGAGCTTTCTTTACTGCTATTTTTCCCTCGTCACTCAATACCCGTCCTGACATTTTTAGCACCCTCAGAAATCCTCTGTGCTTGTAGCTCCTAATGAAGTCAGTGGGGGACACAGGACACAATAGCGGTGGCTGGTGTGGGAAGCAGCTGCTTAAACTGTGCCTGAAAAAATGCATGAATAAAATAACTGAGAGTACTGAAAGTGCCACTTCACAGATGGATGAGTGCACATGCAGAAACAAGGAGCTCATGCTTGAATTGGCCGAGATAAAGCATCTGTAGTTTGGATCTTAAAATTCATATACTTGAAATGTTAGTAGTTTTTTTCAGACCTTTAAATATTTCTGAGTGAACGTTCACGTAAACATGGCATCCTTGTCAAACCGTATGTTCAGATTATTTGTTTGAAATCAACCATTCATGTACTGCGCTGCGTTCAATTTGTGAAGAATAATCAAAACCTGAAATAGGAAACTGTTTAGAGCTCTTGAAGCAACAGTAATCGCAACAGGAATAGGCTGCAGTCCTATCAGATTTTACATACGCTATTTTTTCTGTCACCATAACCACAGTGCTCAAGTTCAGGCAACGTGCCGAAACTTTCTGCTGCAGCAGCTGGATCAGCTGTGCAACGTGAAGGTGTAATACACACTCACGAGTGGCTTTCAGCTTAGCATATCTTTTGTTTTCCACGTAATATTTCTGATGGAAATGGCAGACTAATTGCATTTATTATAACACTGCATATCATCAGTAGCATCATTTAAAATGTAATTTGGAACAAAAGCTTCTCTCTGAGGAGGAGCCCCTCAACTCAAGGTTGCTGCTGTAAATATCATGCACTATTTTCTGCTATGAAAAACTCTTACAGCACAGTGATAAATTTACTGAGGTGAGCTCCTGCTCCTTTCAGCTCCCTACTAATCAGAGTGAGCTTTGCCTTTGCCAAGAATAGCTTTTCAGAGGCTTTCAGATATTTCAGTGGATTTTCTTGGGAAGATCTTAGAAAGGTAGGTGGTCTGAACAGCGGCTAATCACTATACAAACCTAGAAAGAAAGGGTAAAATCACTGGAGAGCAGAACCTAGACTAGCTCTATCATCATTTAACAATCTTGAGTTTTAAGTATTTACTTTGAGTAATGATTTCAGGTGGAGGAATTTTATGGTCGGAGCCTTGCCTGTCTTTCTCTGAGAAACACAAGAAATCTAACTTGCAACTGCACCAAATAACGCCTATTCTTTAATTATTCCTGAATTATTATTAATATTTCACAGAGATATGAAACATGTTTGCTTTATAATATCATTATATGGGGAACTACTGTTAGCTACAAATTTAGCTCAAGGTGAATTTTTTTGGGGGCCACAAAAAGTAAGGAAATCAGCAATCCAAAGTTTAAATTCAAATGGGAGTATATGGGGAGCTACCAGGTGGTAAGCAGCAGCAGCTGCTGGGCTTTTCAGATCTTGTAAACAGCAGTTTAAGCTATTTTATTCACTCTTGCTGACACTGAACGTATAGCTTGAGCATCACCTCAATGTGCGTGCCATTTCTTCAGGCTGGGTTAGAGGATGGGTAGTAATTGCTAGGTTGCTGTACCTATGCCTGAGACCTAAACAAGCCAGGAAACAGACTGCTTGTCAACCAGAAAATGCAAATTCTGGGACAGAGGGAAGAGCTGTGAGCTTAAATCGGATTTTCTCCTGCATTAGCTAACAAGGCTTTTTGACCTTTCCATGATCAACAGACCAAGCAGAAGCATAACAATTAAAAGAGGGAAGGAAGCAAGCAAGCCAACACACAATTTAGGACTTGACAAAGTTACAGACTGGCTCCCATTGCCGTATTTCACCCCTTTATGCAGGGGCTACTCAATGGCCCTTTCACTGTGCGGTCCAAGGGCTCAGCACAGAAAAGCACCTTTTATTGTGGACACCTGCTCTGTGCACAAGGCAGGCTGGACTGACTGTGTCGTCCTTTTGCTGCAGGGCCGTGGTCCGTGCTGGTGGCTCTGATCACAGCCCTGCTCCTCATTTCCTTGTCCAGCAAACACGGTTGCAGAGCCCCTTCGCTTTCCTTTCCCACCACCACCCTTCCTGTCTAAGATCCCTAGTCTCAGCTGAGTTCCAGTTTTCTTTCCCCCAAGCGCAGACAGGTGCCATCTCTAGTGTGAAGTCGTGGAGCTGCTGTAGCTGTGCACCCAAATGTGGTCAGAACAGTAGAGCTGGCGGCTGCCAACCAGGCTCGGAGGCCACCACTACTTGGGGCTCTCTTGGAGACAAACCTTCGTTCAAGCAAATTTTCAGTCTTGCTTTAACAATTGCACAAAAAAACCCCCACCATATCCCCCATGCAACACCTGGAAAACATGTGGAAAATACGTTGTTTTTCCTGACACCCTCATTTGACCTCTCCATCTTTCTTCTTCACTTCAGGCTGAGGTGACAACCTTGTACAAAAGGTCAAAAGGCACCACCTATGGGCCTGCCTAGCACCCAGGGCCATTACTCACAAGGTGCATAGACGGCTCATTCTTAAGCAATATTGTCCAGCTGAAATCCCCGTGTGAGATCAGGATACAAATGCATCAGGTAAGAAGAGTTGATTATTGTAGTGCAAAGACATCAGAAAAAAGAGAAATGTAAAGAGAAAGAAATTGATGTCATTTATTGCTGACATTGCTTTCCCCCCATCTCTGTCTTGATCCCTTTACATTCCATTTTGGAGTCAGAAATGAATACAAATTAGTTTAATAAAATTTCCCAACTGAGATGCAAAACATTTGGAAGTGATTCTAAAATGTACCATGCAGCTGAAATGTCATGGTTAATTTTAAGCTGCAGCATGTGGCTAATATCCTCTAGCAATTTCAGTGGTGCGGAAGATTATAATTATTCACCTGTTAAGGAAAATACGGCTTTAGCAAGTCTGATCACAGTTGAAAGGCAGGAGTGGCGAGGACAGGTAGAGATGCTGTCTTGGTTTGTCATCTGTGAAAGATGCCTTTGTAGCTCATTGGGATGAATTATCTGCCTATAAAGAAAAATACAAATGTAATCCAAAGTGGACTGTTTCCTGTCGTAAGAACTTTTCCTAGATTTTCCTTTGACAAAGTTTTCCTAAATATAGTGCTGCAACAGAGGTGGTGGTCCCAGCTTGGTGCCCCCAGTGGTGTAGCACAGCCTTTGTTATGGAGGCGAGACAATACCTGAAACACTTGAGATGAGAGAAAAGTCATCAGTGGTGACTAAACCACTCTTTTTTAAGTGCTGCCCAATGCTGTCTTTTTAGCAAGATTTGTTTTCCACTTTGCCTCGCCAGCATCTTCAAGATGCACCAGCAACTTCCACCTTTGATGGGCAGTCTATAGGGCTCAGGTTACCATGCTGCTAATTTGCGACTGCGCCCATTGCTTTAGCTTCACTGCAGGACCTTTGCGATAGCAAACCGTGCTGTAGCAGAACCCAGGCCGGACAAAAGGACAGGCCTTTCGTCAGGTCCTTGCCTGGACATGAGAAGCTTCTCAGAGAAACGCAGACAAGCGGCTGTCAGTGAGAGGCCGCCTGAAGTCCTCCTCTCGTTGACCGGCTGCGTCTCCTTCGCCTTGGTCTTCCCTTGCCCGAGGAGGAGAGGTCAGGTCTTGGCTCTGTACGGACAACAGCCTTGAGACACAACCTGTGAGGGGGAGAGTGGCCACCAGCCCATGGGGACAGCTGTGCCCAGGCCACATGGTACTCGGGTTACTGGCTTGAGCAGCTCAGTTTGCTGCCACCAGGCATGGGGACAGCCTGTAAATGAGCCTTTTTCTGTCATGAACTGAATAAGCTGTAGAAAACTGAGCCATCCTCTGACAATGGCTGGGGAATTTCCCATCTCCTAAGACCTAAGGGCCGGTAAGTGCACTTTTCTTCTTGCTTTCTCCAGGTGTTGTCTCTTTTGCTAATTGGAAAGCAAGTGTTCTGCACAGGCTCAATTTTTAATTTTTTCTTCTGATTTTTATTTTAAGAAAAATAGCTTGTTCCTTCTTCAGCCGCACTGATCTCAATTTATGTTGGGTTGCTTAAATCATAAGATACTTCTCATGGGAGCCTGTGCCCATGTAAAAGTAAAGAGATTTTTAGCTCATCAAAATCACGTCACTCACACACTCAAGGTAGGAAGCACTTTGAAGTGGTAATGAAGTAAGTTCCTGCTGTTTAACAGACAGTTTTGATAAGATCATATTCGTTATGGGAATAATTATCAGAAGTGCCTTCATTTTGTGGAAACAAAGATCCTGGCAGAAAGTGTTTGGTGTTCGAATGGGAAGACCTAGTTTTTCACGTTCTTAACAAAACACAGCCCCATTCCTTGGTCCATTTCCTTGGAAGAGGCACCCACAGAGCGCCTGTGTCATCTCCCTTTGCACAAAGGGGCTTTGTTTACTGACGGCTTCGATGCCAACAACAGATGAGAACACTGAGTTTTTCAGCTTACGCACTCTAAACCCCCTTCATGCCTTGCAGTCTTTCCTCCTCTGGGGAAAAAGTAAAAGCAGATTTGCCAAATCAGTTGAAGCTCTCACTTGTCACTGGCAGGGCTGTGGCAGCAATGTCACATTCCACTCAGGCTCCACATTGTGCTCAAAATGTCCACATCCTCGTTCCTTTTTCGCTCGCAGATTATATCTATATTATCGTTTGTGCTTTCCTCAGGCTTGAATGGCTTATTTACAGGGTTTTTTTAATGCTGAATAGGTGTCTCTATCCTTGGGCCCTGAATATTGTCTGGACTTTATTCTTCAGCTTGTCCGGCTTAGTAGACTCTTCTGGCAGCATGTGAAAAGCCATCAGACCTCTGAGCACTCCGGTCCCTCCACCACTTCAAGTCATGTGCTCTCTTAGGAAGAGGAAAAGACAAACAACAGATGGTAGTTTTCCAGGCAACTGAGCTGTTTGTGGAAAAATCAGATTGTAAAGCGATTGAGCACTTGGAGTGCTTCAGGACAACTAAGCACAAGCACTGGTGATCTTCACAGGGTATTAGTAAAAACAGGAGGCAAGAGAAGGGGTTTTAGATTTTACAAGTCAGTTCTCTTGATTTTGAGGTTTGGAAAGAGAAATAATCAGGGCGATGGCCAAACACTCATTCCGATGAGATGGGACAAAATGCAAGATTGGATTTGGTATTTCCGTTTACCCTGGTGTAAACCACCCCCCCCTTATTTCAGTATCCATACATTGACTGACATCTTCCATATAATAGGCAGCAGGATTGCTGCCTTGTGATTTCTAGAAAGATAATGTGAACATTAACTACTCAGGAGAAGATGAAAATATGTGTGATATATACCCCAAATATGAGGATATTGCATCGTAAGGTGTGGTACTGAAAGATCGTCTAAGGGCTATAATGGGAGGCAATGGCTTCTCCAAACGTGAACTTGTCTGGTGCCTCTCTATGGATGTGCTTTAAACATCATAGCTTGGGCTGTGTCGTCAACCAGCGCGCCCATCCAAGGGTGGGACATGCGTACAACCGTGGTGTCTGTCTGTGTCGGCCCCTTCCACCTCTCCATAGCTTGTCCATGAATGGCACGACCAGGCAACCGGATGCTTCTCATGCCCATCTGGCACCAGCTGGGGACTTGTGGCTCTGCAAAAATGCTCCTTAAAAAGGGAAGATGGATGAAATTGTGGTGGAAAGCTGAGATTCCTATTGGATGGATGTCCCCCTGCACGAGCAGCAGGGCAGCTTTGCGGTGATGCAGCAACCAGCCGTGTCCCTGCAGGTCGGACAGGAGGGACTGTGTTTTGTGTCCCAGTGGCTCTGCACTAAATTGCCAGTGGGGAGCAACACCCACAAATCGGAGCTGGGTGTCCAGCTCCCACTTTGTGGTGGTGGAGCAGTGTGACAACTTCCTCCCTGGCTAAATCTTGTCACAAAGCCCTTTGCAGGGGCTGCTATAATGACTTTTTAATAAGAATTTGTCCAGGAGCGATGACATGGAGTGTAAGTAATTGCAATCTTAGGGTGTCTGCGTCATTGATCGTGTCTGCTATTTTGTAGTAACTACTGTAACACTGTGTATAATTGGAAAATGATAGAGTATTTTTCTGCTTTCTTAAGAATAAAAATTGATGCTGAAATAGCGAGTGGTCCCTAAAATCCTGCTATTGCAGGCAGATAATCTGTGAAGTATAAATAAATACACTTTTTCTTGTCTGATATCATCTCCACTAACGTTGCACCCATGGAACTGTCACTATGTCCCTGCTTTTAAGCTGTAGCTTTGGGTATTGGTGTAGGGTTTTACCATGTAGATCACTCACTATCTTGGGTTCTTAGGAGCAGCAGCACTCACTCTAGACACCAGCAGGTCTTAGGACTTCTTATTCTCAACAGTCTCTAAACAGATTAAAAACAAATAAGATTTCACACTCTCTTAAGGTCCAGGGACTCTTCTATCAGTATTTGAGGATTGGGAATGTACTGGCAAGGCAAAAAGTAGTTTACCTGTATTTTTGTGGTTCTAGCTTTCCAAATAAATTACTACACTCATGGTATTGCTTCTGGGAACATCTGCATTTAAATAAATCACATAGCAGCAGTGTTGTCTAACAATAATGCAAGTGTTCTTTTTCCAGAGAAGTTGTGTCATTAAAAAGACATCACTGAAAAAGTAAAAAGTAAAAATAAATATGTTCCATCAGGAAAAATAAAAATATTCCATCAGGAAACACCATCGTAGTCATTTAAACTGGAGTAACTGAGTATCTCTAAAATTGATCTGGATAAAACTGGTTCCTCTCATCCAAAAAAAAAAAAAAAGGAGGCTTGAAGACATCTTCTGAGCTACATCTCAGTTTTGCATCTAACTAGAGCCCATATGGATGAATTTATTAAGGAAAGGTCGGTCTCCCACTTACCAGAGTGTGCTGCGTGTGAAACCTGACAGAATAAATGACTAGCAAATAATAAATAATATTTATTTTTACAGGCATCAAGGTTACGTCTATACCTACAGGGTGTTCAAGACAGATGAAGGGTCCTGGAGCGCTGAGGTGGGTGCTTCTCCCTGTCCTTCTGCAAAAGCCTTGCATCCTCTTCATGTTGGTATTGATTTCATGAAGTATATTCAAATTATTCACATTTCTGCATAGTCTCATTTTCATTGAAGGTAATTGATCTCAAGTGAGCCCATCATCAAGATGTCTTGGTGCCAGTTCTGGCAGTCCTGAGCTCGTAAATTTATTCCCTGTAACGTCTCAGCTCTTGCATAATGCAGTAGTGCGTTGTTTTGCATCATTTTAAATGGCAAAAATGCTGTACTTTTGTAGTTTGACAAGCAGCTTCAGCATTTGGTTCTCTTCTATCCATCACATGTGTTACTGATGCCAGAAGTCTAAAGCAATTCAACTTAAAACACTCACCATTTTAAACTTTATTTCTTCTTCAGATGAATCATCATTCGTGTAAAATAAATATCGGACCCAAAAACATACGTGCATATGCACTGCTTCCTCTAGGATAGCCAAATCTTGACACAAAAATGTGTTTTCACCTGTGTGCTAAGCAGCTGGTGATTCCGGTGTGCACAAGCCTATTCACAATATAGACCTTGCTGCAGAAGCAGTGTGAATGTTAGTCGCTGTTTCTTTTGTGAAGGTCTTGCTCTCCCTTTGCAGGCAGCCAGCATATTAATTCCTAATTAGCGGCTGGCTTGCACCTTAACAAACACTGAGTTGCAAACGATAAATAATTGCTAAACGAACAGGCTTAATTCTTTGGCTGTTATTGTAACAGAAGCATTTGCAGTGCTCTGAGAGACAAGCCTGATTTCTGGGATCAGTCAGACCTGGGGGTTTTAGTGATTCATATTGCTGCAGAGCTAAAAAAGGAAAAGAAAGGTGGGATGGGTGCAGAGGCGGGGGCAGCTCGTGGCTCGTTGGTGGGGCGGGGGGTGCCGTCCGTCCGTCCTCCCGCCCTGTGTGATGTGTGGGCCCCGTGGCTTTGCAGACGGCGCCCGGCGTCCACCGGCGGCTCTTCCGGAAGGTGAACAACCTGCTCACGGCCTTCCAGAGGCCCGACCAGGGCATCGTGACGCCCCTGCAGCACCCCGTGGTCACCGAGGGCAGGAGCAAGCGCCCCGCAGCTGCAGGTACGTGAGGTGCCCGGGCCGCCCGCCAAACCCTCCTTGAGCTTTGCTGCAGGGGACACCATCGATGGCACCCGAGTCCTGCTAAGGCGAGCAGAGGGTGGCTTTTCCAGGGCCTCTCCAGAGCAGGAGCCTGGCGCAGCTCCCTGCAGCCGTTGCCCAGGATGCCAGCAGCATCCTGGTTGGTAACAGGCACGGTGCAGCCAGCAGGGCCAGGGAAGCGATCAGCCCCCTGTACTCGGTGCTGGTGAGGCCGAACCTCAAATACTGTGTTCAACTCGGGCTCCTCCCGACAAGAACATTGAGGTGCTGGAGCCTGTGCAAAGAAGGGTCTGAAGCCCTAAGGTCTGGAGCACAGACCTTATGAGGAGAGGCTGAGGGAGCTGGGGTTATTTAGTCTGGAGAAGAGGAGGTTCAAGTTGTGTCAGGGGAGCTTCAGGTTGGACATTAGGAAGAATTTCTACATGGAAAGAGTAGTCAAGCATTGGAACAGGCTGCCCAGGGAAGTGGTGGAGTCATCATCTCTGGCAGTATTCAAGAAACATATAGATGAGGCGCGCAGGGACATGGTTTAGCAGGTATGGTGCTGGGGGGCTTACGGCTGGACTCGATGAACTCAAAGGTCTTTTCCAACCATAATGATTCTGTGCTTCTATGAGAGCGACTGTCGTGCTTGAGCTCCTTGCTGCCGAGACACTGCCCTCACCTCTGCGCGCTTGCTCTCCTCAGGGAGGAAGGACGGCCACGGCTTTCACCTGCAGCCCTCATGAAGACACCCTCGCCGCACGTGCGCGTGCGCGGGGCCCGGCTCGCCCTGTGCCGTGCCCTGCAGCAGACGGGCCAATGTGACGGTTAACACAACTCTGTGAGTTTTCATGTAACATTTGCAGAAATGTATATGTAACAGACTTTCTAGCTCAAACATAACAGGTTTCAAGTTTCAAAAAAGTTTTGAATTAGTTTTGCTTTTTTAAAAATATATATGAGATAAAAAAAGTCAACCACTAAGCGCGTAATGTCTTTATCTTTTTTTTTTTTTTTTCTTTTCTCTTTGTACTCCCAAGTACAAGTACTTTCCACTTCAAGATTAGTCCCTATTTTTATGTGACAACCTCAGACTCAAGTGCTCTGGTTGAGATTCCTGCAGAACTGGGCCAGGCACCGTTCTGAGGCCCATGTCCTCACAGAAGTTGCTTAGGGGATGGTGCCCCTGCCTTGGGCGCCGTGTGTATGTGGCAGGGATCATCTGCCTTTGCTGCAGCTGTGCCAGGAGCGCTCTGGCACTCCAGGCTCTCCTGCCCTGCAGATAGGCCACTCACTGCCTGCACGGGCAGTAGCACCTTAGCACCTTACTGAGCACCTGGGAACCACCATGACATAGGGACCATTAGGCTACAGGGAACATCTAGTTCAAACCCCCTGCTCAAGCAGGGACAGCTTGAGCATGTGCAACCCTGTGCCATGCGCTCTAGGTGTCCTTGCTTGAATGGGAGGGAGATTGAACTAGATGATCTCCAGCAGTCCCTTCCAACCTCAGCCGTTCTGTGATTCTGCGATCCATGTTTTTTAGCTATCCTTTTTATGTCAAAAAGAGAAAATCAAACTGTATACAGCTTAAAGAAATAAATTATTTTGCATGCTCTTTGCTCTGCCTTTCTTTCCCTAGCCAGGTATTTTGGTGTGCTGTGGCGGCTCTCCCCTAGGTCACACCTCCATGCATTGCTGCCCACGGGGGTGTCACTGGCGCGAACTGCCTTGCCAGGGTGCTGGCATGGCCAGATGTGTGCCTGCCTATGGGTGACTGATATACTAGGGAGCCCCACACACCATGATCCAAACCCCTGGCTCAACCTCACCTGTGATACTGTGGGTCCCCATGTTGCCACCTGGCCAAAGCAAATGGGGAGCAGGCAGGAAAGGGGCTGTAATTGCAGTGGTTAAGCAGTGTGAGTCCTGTGCAAGCAGCATTTAGCTTTGCATTTGGTAAGGCTGGACGTTCTACTTTGTTGGTTTTGTGTGTGTGTGTGTGTATGTGCACACGTGCATGCGCATGCCCTTTGTCGTGACATGCAACCTGTTCCCTGGGAATCACCATTGGGAGCAACCATCTACACGAAGCGGGGACAGGTGGAGGGCACTGTTAGGACATGGTGGCAAGCACTGGTCCTCACTCCATCTTTTTTTATGGGCAGCTCTCCGGCGCAGCATCTTCCCATCCCTCCCGCCGCAACGCTGCTGCACTTGAGCATCGCACTGCACAACCCGCAGCGGAGCCAAGATTCTTATCTAACTGCAGCACAGTGGCAGGTCGAGCTTGGTTTGCTCTCTCACAGGGTATTTAGAAGCTACTAAAATTTATGATCGTTACGTATTTCAGCACACATGAGCTGCAGAGGTGCTGAGCTGGGAGCACCGAGTCCCCGTGGTCCTGACAGCCCTCAGGTGATGACGTTGCGTCCTCGTGCGCTGCCGCCTTGCTCTGGAGCTCTCCCCTTGCCTTGGCCACACACAGGCAGCCCTGCGTGCTTAAGATTCCTTCTTGCAAGTGCAGTTGTGATACGAGCAATTGCTCATCACCACCTCTCTGAGACAGGTCAGGAAATAGGAGCTCCCAATCTTCATTGCTCTCCATCATCTCTCCATCCATCAGCAGTCCTGGTCAACAGGGGAGGTCCCAGATGACTGGAGACTTGCCAATGTGACACCTATCTACAAGAAAGGTTGGGTGGAGGATCCAGGGAACTACAGGCCTGACCTTGGTATTGGGAAAAGTTACGGAGCAGATCATCTTGAGGACAATCACACAGCATGTGCGTGACAACCAGGGTATCAGGCTCAGCCAACATGGGTTCATGAAAGGCAGGTCCTGCCTCACCAATCTGATTTCCTTCTATGACCAGGTGACCCGCCTAGTGGATGAGAGGAAAGGCTGTGGATGTGCTCAACTGACTTTAGTAAGGCCTTTGACACTCTCCCACTGCCTTCTGGAGACGCTGGCAGCTCATGGCTTTGACAGGGGTCCTCTTCACCGGGTGAAAAACTGGCTGGATGGTCGGCCTGGAGGGTGGTGGTGAATGGAGTTAAATCCAGCTGGTGACCAGTCACAAACGGTGTTCCCCAGGGGCCAGTGTTGAGGCCTGTCCTCTTTAATATCTTTATTGATGATCTGGATGAGGGGACTGAGGGCACCTTCAGTAAATTTGCAGATGACTCCAACCTGGGAGGAAGAGTTGATCTGCTTGAGGGTAGGAAAGATCTGCAGAGGGATCTGGACAGGCTGGATCAATGGGCTGAGGCCAACCTATGAAGTTCGACAAGGCCAGGTGCTGGGTCCTGCACATTGGTCACACCAACCCCATGCAGCGCTACAGACCTGGGGCAGAGCGTCTGGAGAGCTGTGTGGAAGAAAAGGATCTGGGAATGTTGGTTGAGAGCCGGCTGAACATGAGCCAGCAGTGGGCCCAGGTGGCTAAGGCAGCCAGTGGCCTCCTGGCTTGCATCAGGAACGGTGTAGCCAGCAGGACTAGGGAAGTGATTGTCCCCCTGTACTCAGTGCTGGGGAGGCCACACCTCAAATACTGTGTTCAGCTTGGGCCCCTCACTACAAGAAAGACATGGAGCGTGTCCAAAGAAGGGCAACAAGGCTGGTGAAGGGGCTGGCACACAGACCTTATGAGGGGCGGCTGAGGCAGCTGGGGTTAGTTAGTCTGGAGCAGACTCAGGGGAGACCTTATTGCTCTCTACAACCACCTGAAGGGAGGCTGTAATGAGGTGGAGTCGATCTCTTCTCCAAAATAACTACTGATAGGACAAGAGGAAATGGCCTCAAGTTGCACCAGGGGAGGTTCAGGTTAGATATTAGGAAAAATTTCTACATGAAAAGCCTAGTCAAGCATTGGAACAGGCTGCCCAGGGAAGTGGCGGAGTCACCATCTCTGGCAGTGTTCAAGAAATGTGGATGGGGCACTCAGGGACATGGTTTAGCAGGTATGGTGTTGAGGAGCTTACGGTTGGACTCGAAGAACTCGAAGGCCTTTTCCCATCATTATTCTATGATTGGGCTTTGCTGCTCGGGCCCCGTGGTGCCTGCACAACTGCTTCGTGGCAGCGTGCTGCCACTTAACGAGCAACTCCCGCGCTCACATATTTCTGATGAAACAGTCGCCCGTGTGCAGAGTTGAGTTGTGATTTTGCGTGCAGTGCTATGAGAGCTACGTTCATGGGTGAACCAAACACTGCAGGCGACACCCCTCGCTGCCCTGCTTTTTGCATCAACCCGTGCTGCCTGAAGCTGCACCTGGGTAGCGCCTCAGCACCCGCAGGGAGGCGCTTCCTGAACTCAGTGGCGGCATCCCGCGTGGTGGAAACACAGACAATATCACGTGTCGTTAGTTTGCACCTTTATTTTTTAAAAATGAAATAGTCAAAGTACTTTTTTTTTTTTTTTTCCCAAATATCGACACATAATATATTAACTTTCAGTATTTACAGCACGTTGCTGGGATGTCCTTGTAGAAAAAGCATGCTTCTGGTCTGAAAGCCAGAGCAAACCTCAGACCGTTTCACTGCAGCCATGTAACACAGACCTGTACAGTACCCAGTCACTGTTCAGCACAGGAGTTAGAGCAGGAATAAAAAAAAGGGGAACCTAGCGTCTCCTAGCAACAAGGCTTGGGCCGTTAGACCACAATTTCGGTAAGATCAGAACCTCTAGCCGGCGTTAGGCAGAAACCGAAGATCTTGGCATACGGTGTAAACATTTTTACTTCTCATGAGAAAGCTGAAAGGAACATTGCTCTGACACACAGCGCACGCCACGCGTCTCTCCCGCTTTTATTGACACTTGCCAGAAGAGTACGACGACTTTAATGTTTTACCATGGTTCATACAAGTAAAATACTGTCAAGGACACAATCTGATATACTAACATTTATTAAGAGGTTAAAGTCCACCACGAGAGCTAAGGAAAATTCGGTCATCGTCAAAACATGTTTCCTTGGACAGACGGTGGCCGATGACGGATGCCGAGACAAATCCACAGCGCCAAGTCGAGCTCTGCCGGCACCAGTTTCTGTTGAGAAGTGCTGCTTCGTACAGCCTGTGCCCTGGAAATGCTTCGCATCAAGGACGGGTTCAGAAAGAGTCCACGGTGGCTGGGGAGGAGCCCTCGGGGTTGTCCGCGCGGCTCCGTCGGTGGCTCCGGTGGCTCCTTCACCGTGTGGAGCCCACGGGATCTCCCACCAGGACGCGGTGCCGCGTGGGGCCGCGGGGCCGGAGCCACCCGGGGTGTGGGGAGCCGTGGCAAAGAAACAGAGGCCGCGTCTGACTAGCGTTACAACTGAGAGGACGCTGAGGAGCTCCAACTAAACAGCTAGAATGTGTATACCGAGTTGCACATTGACCAGTTCGTACATATTTATTTGGCTATGTTCTACATATATATCTATATATATATTTATACCTTTGAAATGTTCTAGATTTGCTAAATAAATATGAAAGCAAAGGAAACGTTATTTATATGCACTATTTGTTTGGCTGTCATAAAAAATATAAGCTATCTTCTCATGGTAGGGACTCTGCTACAGGATAGTGTGCAATAGTGTTTTTTTTAACTTAATTTGTGTTTTTCCACTTTTTTAGGACCTCATTCACAGTGCAGAATGCTAGCATCAAATTATCCAATCTAATTGACAAGAAGAATTTTCCATGCCATTAGTAGTCTTTTTGTTCTCTCATTTGGGTCTCTAAGCTATAGTGCAAAAATCAAAAAAATAAAGAAAAATGCAAAAACAACACTCAAAAAATTGGCCTAACTGCCAGGGAAAAAAAAAATGGAGACTGAAATATTCCCTGCCTCCATCTGAGGTTGTTCATGGAAAAGATGGTCCAAAGCTATTTGTTTGTTGCAGTTCTCATCAGTCACTACTGGCTGGCCCGTGTTGATGCACCACCAGTCTCCAGTGCTCCTGTACAAAATATTTGCTTCTTTTGAACTGTTATCTCAAGATGACATTTATTTTTAGCTTTCTAAATTCCTGGAACTGTTATAAGGAAGCCGCTTTTTTTTTTTTTTTTTTTTTTTTTTGATTACAGGGCCATGTAATATCACGTGAGTCTTTATATCTTTATATATCAATATTCTTGTAAGAAATATTCAAAAATGTACCTTAGAATGTCTACCCAGGACCTGGGAAATGCCAAATCTACTTTCAGAGACAAACCTGTAATACATTTCACTCTTTGACCTTTTGGCATAACATGAGAACAACTGTAATCAAGGCAGTATTAAAAAACACAGCTGTAGGTAATACAAAGTGCATTTCCTGCATATAATACAAATATAACTTTAAGAAACTAAAGGCACAAGCTAACTAAATATGTATTACATACTAGAAATGCACAGTTCAAGGTAATTCTAAGAACTTCAAATATTTGTTTATAATGGATATTTAAAGCAGTTTGAAAATGATACTTCATTAGCAAATTGCAAAAAAGTATAATTGTTTAAAATATAAGTAAAATAGACTCTAATATTGACATCTTGGATCAGTGATAAAATACATCATCACGTTTATGAATGCACTCTCTATATACAGTTCATAAATTATTCTTCCATTGATTAAAAGCATATTAGAGGCTCAAGGACTTCAAAGGTCCATTTTTAGGTTGGTGTGGAGGTATTCAAATTCTCCATGATTTTATGGAAAATCACAGAAATCAGAGCTATCAAATGTGGATGTTGCCAGCTCCAAGTTCTGTACCATAGGTAGTGATGAGCCTGATCCAAAAGTGCAGATTTCGGCCCCAATTCTCCGCCAGGTCGGGGAGCAGAGGGTGCCCTGGGGCCAGACCTGGCTCGGCCCGACCCTGCAGAGCAGCCCCGAGGCCACAGCTGATGGGCGGCCACCTGCTCTGACCGTGCAGTGCAGGCTCAGCTCCAACGTCGGCTCCACTTGCCCAAAGATAAGGGGAAAAAAGGCAAAAGAAAAGAGGAAAGAAATGCAGAAAGCTAAAGCAAGTACTTTGTTGGCTTCGGTAAACACGAGCAGAAATTGTTTCAGTGTATTTGCTGTGTCTCTTTTGAAAGAAATGTGCAATAACATCACTGTTACGGATACACAGGCTCTACAACAAGACTTCTAGCTCCCTCTGAAAGTCAGTAAAGGAAATCTGCTTACCCATCCCACCCCCAGGTGCCTCCACCTCAGGATAATCAGGTCTTTTAAAAATGACAAGCTGAAAAAAGGATCTCTTACTCTGCTATGAAATAACTGTGCAGCAGCACATGGTACCTTGGGAAATAAAAATTTCTGCCCATGCAATATAATGTTTTTCTGTACGCTCTAGATATTGAGCTGAAAAGTGAAGAGTCATCTCCAAAATGCTCTACGTTTATCAACATATTTACTATCCACACTTAGGTTCATCAACTCCCAACCCACCAATCTTCTTCAGACTCGAAAAAAATGAGTAGTACAATAGGTTTATTAAACTGAGATGGAAACAACATGAGGCCTAAAGCCAACACTGCGATTTACAGATGATCTGGGAAGAGCCCCGGTCTGAGGGACGCCGGGCACACTGGTCCTGCAGGGCTTTTCACCACCACTGGCACTGCAAGAACCCTCCCGGCTGGGCAACAGAGGTTGTCCCAAAAGCACCGAGTTGAAGCCCAATCCAGAGAGGCTCCCGTTGGCTTCAGTGCTACCAGAGAAAGTTTTGTCCATCTCTGAGAGCGGCTGGACCCCAGCAGTGCCCTGTGACACCGCACACCTCGGCCGGGGCACCAGGCAGCTACCCCAGCGTTAGCAGAGCCAGCGCCCACGGAGGACCTCAGGAGGGAGGTCAAACCAGACACGACGTGGTCACCGAGTGCGCGGGAGGTGGCTACGCCGAGCAAAGCTACAGGTCACAGGGGACAGGCTTCACGTGCTGCTGCCTCCAACGCAAGCTGGGTTTTCCAGGCTGGGAAATCCCTGGCACCATAGCTTGAAGGGTGACATGTGCTGGGCTCGAGCACAACTAGGCACTTCCCGTACCCGGTCTGGTTTTTGCGTGCCACCCCCTGACTCTATGGGACATCTCCCTGGCTTAGCAGCTACTTGGGAGAGACAGGTTGCAGAACCAGGCTCTATAATCTTCTAAATAACTGGCGAATTAAAATCAGTAACAAAAAGGACGTGTTTCTTTAGCAGACAGCAGAGCCCGCCGGTCTCGGGCACCGTGCGCGGCGGTGCGGGGCGGCCCTGCCGGCGCGGGCGGCTGGTGCTCTGCCTTGAAACCTTTGAATACTGCCACACGAGAACTAAAAATCTCCACTGTCATCTCTCAAAGAGTTAAACGAACAATATTAAAATACCATCTTCTGTCACATTTAAAGGCAGTTGGATATGTTTTTTTCCTCTATATTTATATATACAGAGTTCTGATCTAGAAAAACCAATACAATAAACCTTTTTATGTTTAAAAACAGGCAGTCTTTGGTGACGCAAAGGCAGAGATTTTCTTCGTTACCTTCTGCCTATTTCACTCTGTCTCATAAAGTGAATATTATTGGCACTGTCAGAAAGTTCAAGATACTGCTCCACAGATAAAACAAAATATCCATCGTAGCCTTGTACCCGCCCAGTGCTTAAAAGCTGCTGTTTCTCCCCATCTGTCCACGCCCTAATCCCTTCTTCCCCTTCCTGTAGCCGTCTTTGCTCCTTAGTCCAGGCCTGAGCAACCGCTCTCTGCCTGGCTATTTCTAAGACATGGTTCTTTTCTTCTTCTATGGTCGTTCCATACCGGACATTAAAGCACAGCGCGCCGTGCTGGAGCTGGATATCAGCAAACCGTCTAGTCCTTCCATTTATCACAGAAGTCATCTGGGACACAGTGACGTTGACACCGTTCTCCAAAATGCGTCGTCCACCGGTGTTGCCAATGAGCGCCAAGTCTTCCTCCAAAGACCCCAGCTTGATGAAGTAATGGGTGTCGCGGCCCTCTATGGTGAAATGCAGGTTCTCCAGATAGTGAGCGTTGTTGAGGATGGCAGCAATGCGCCGGCTGTCCTCGTTAGCAACACCTATAATGTCCGCTGTCACTAGACCATCCTTGATGGCAAATTTGATGCCTTTTCCAAAAACTGAAGGAATGGCTGCAAACCTGGCTTGTTTCACTCCTTCGTAGCACTTGCCATCGCTATACCGGGGGGTCATAGGCAGCTGATCCAAAGATATAAAGTTCCGGAGTTGCTTTTGTAGCTCACACTGAATACCAAGGATAGTCTGGAAAAGAAAATGCCAACAAAGTTAAAGTAGAAGAATTCTGAAGTTCCTTATAGTGTTTCATAGACCCTATAAGACCCTCTTAACTGCTCAGGATGGATCTAAATCTGCTTGCAAATCACCATTCACAAATGCAGAGCTTGGGTATAATGCACAAGGCTTCTAACTGCCTCGGGTATTGCTTTCTGTCTCTTGGGCTCTTCAGTTTCCATGAATCAAATAACTGAAAACGTGTTTATCACAAATAGTATTTTCATGTTTATTCTTTCTTTTCTTCTCCGGCTCCTCCTTGAATTGTTATTTTAATGGCTAGTCTTTCAGCTTGCAGGCTTGGGGAAACTCAAATTCAAAGCTGTACCCTGTCATGTGATTCCAGAGCAATCACTTGGTCTCTGTGCGTCTCGTTATGTCTTCTGTAAAATAGCAAGAACATCTTTTACAGCACATTCCTTAAGGAAAGCAGACTGTGAAGGTCTCAAGACAACAGAACAATAGGAACCAGGCGAGTACATAAGATCTGTAGATCTTACTGCCCACTGAGGATATGAAAATCCCACTTCCAACCATCTGTTTTCTCTTTTAGCACTCTATCTGTCACTGCACTCTTTCTGTGCCTTTGTAGTATCTTCTTTAACCTGTGAGAATTTTACATGGATGTGCTCCTAAATCTGGAACCAGCTCGGACCCTCCTTTGCACTTTGTGCTGTCACCTGTGAATGGGAAAGGTGTCTCTTCTCCCTCTTGTTTTTAAAATGTATTTTGTTCACAGATGTTCATGTGTTTACATGCATCTTTCTTGGTAGTTGGACCTGTGGCAGTTTCATGGATTGCTGGACACTGATAGCTTCTCTGTGGCTATTCCTCAGGCATGATAAGCCCTGGAGCCAGGTTGAGCATTACGGATAAAAACCAGTCCTCCCCTCAATCCCCCCACCAAATTCACAACAGCAAAATTTCTGGTTTCCTGCAGAAAAGTTCTGCAGAGGAATAGGCTTGTAAGTTGCACTCTTGGTGATTGTGCACATCCTGCTGTGTCACCTTTACGATCCAAGGTGAAAACGTGTTGTTTTCATTTTTTGATTCCACAAAATTTGCCTAATTTGTTCAATTTTCACACCAGCACTTTTACTCTTTCATCTGTGCTGCCCCTGTGCATTTTGCAGGGTTTCCCTGTAAGTGGGTGCAAGGTTTCCTCATCATGTTCCTCCAAGCTTATCTGTACAACCCTGCTGCAAGGTCAGTAAGCAATGTGACAACACTTAGCTTGCTTGCATCATCAGACTGTTTGCCTCTCAAGTTGCAATAAACTGCCACATTGCTTCCATTATTTTCCCAGAAATGTTCCTAAATTTAGAGTTAGAAACATTTGAACAGCCAGAGTCTTTGCTAACCTTTCCAGGATCCCACTCTTGGGTTTTTGTTTGAAGCTGTAAAAGTTCGTATGTTGTCTCCAAAGCTTCTATCTCTGGTTTTGGGAATCCAGGTAGTACATTGTGCAACTGGAAACCGAACAGCTCTAGCCAACTTCCAATGTCTACAAAACAAAACAAAGCATCCTAGCAATAAGGCACGTAAATCTTAGAAATGACAGCTATGTAGAAATAATGATTTTACATCAATTTATGTTTTCAGCACTTGTTTCTGCATTTACTGAAGAAAACAAATGATCTGATTAAAAAACATAGCTGTACTGAAATCAATAGTGTACCTTCTTTCTACTTAAAATGAAAGAAAAAAACACATTATGCTGCCTCCATTCTTCTTCTGATTTTGGCATGTAGAAAAGCAGCACACACAACTATCTATTATTTTATCAATTATCTAAAGGGCTATAGAAAATAGATAAAGCTCCATATGATAGTAGAGCCAAATGGTAATATTCTGATGAGTGCAAGTGACTTCTGAAATCTCGGATTCATAAAGGAATTTGATCCAATACTGTATTTTCGTAAGAAGTATGTTACTTTTACCTGTTGTATACTTAGCAACATCCTGGATTCTCCCAACTGGGTAGTTATTCTCAAATGAGTAGAGATTAAATGGCTGTGGGACAGTATTCAGGTGTTTCCATATATGATGATTTGGTGTTGTCCACCGACCAGCAATAATGTCATAATCCCTTTGGCCCAGATGCACTAATTTAGTAAGAGAATCATAGAGGCCTCCATGAAAACCAATGATAACCTGAAAATCTGGATTTGTGTCCTGGTAGATCTCTCCATAGGGAGTGTACAGGATTTCTTTTATGACTTGGCCCCGACTGCTGAATACAGCTAGAGGTGTTCCAGTATTATCGCAAGCAACATAATATTCTTCTCCACTGCTTAATTCCATTGCAATGAGATGACCTTGAAGATCATAATATAGGGATGTTATTTCTGAGCTGGTATGATTGTACAAGTGAGTAACTCTTATTGGGTTGGAGAGATCAGCATAGAAGAATTGTAAGTGTTCTCCTAGACTTGATTTGCTTGCAACTCGTCTTCCAAGACCATCATAACAGTACTGCACAGTCCAGCCAGAAACCTTGTTGTAAGCTTTGCTCAGCAGACCATTAGAGTTGTACTCAAAGATTTCATTGCCTCTTTGTCTGAGAAAACCATCTTCATCCATTTTATACTGAATTTCTCCAAGTCTGGTAATGCGGTCTCTAAGATCGTATCTCAGAGGAGTGAGGCGAGCACTATTTCCATGACTCAGCAAGTTGATGTTGCCGTTAAGGTCGTAGCTGTAACGCCACTGGGTTTTATCATTCACAGACACAGTCTGAAGTTGGCCATCAGCATCATATTCATAGAAATATCTTGTTATATTGGCATCTACACCTACACGTATATCGCAGATCACCATACGGCCCATATTATCATACTGGATGGTCATCCAGTAAGCGATAGATTTAAGAATTTCATATTGTACTTCAATCACCTGGCCATTGGCACTAAAAATTTTGGTATGCTTCATCACACTGGTGGTTATAACTTGGTTTAAATCATAATTAATGACACTGAATTTCCCAAACTGTTCGGTCCTACCAGAGACATCAACATAACGGTATAGATCTATGGGCAGAGGTGTCTCGTTTATCATGGCCTGCATGCTTGTGACACGGAAATTGTTGTAGCTGTAGTCAAATCTGGCATTTACAAGCCCTTCTTCACTAAACCTGAAGATCTGGCGACCAATAAGTGGACCTGTGCATAATAAATTGGGGAAAAACAAGCAAAAGAATGAATTATTTTTACAGTATACTTACAAAACTAGCAAAGACACCTATGCACTCAAATATACCCCTGAGTCTTGGTAATACTTGACTGCCTCAGACTGTACCGTTAAGTACGAATATGTTAGATTATTCTCTCACAAATCTTTATTAATGCTTGCTCTTCAAAATTTTTATATTTTATTAACATTTGTTTAAATTAATGTGATTTTATTCATAATTATGATTTCTGCTTATTTACAAGATAATTCTAACTTGAATTTATTTTACATGGTGCTTTCCTTCCTCATATAAACAGTTCCTTTGAATTTATATGATGTTATGGTATAAATAGAGAAACTTGAAAATACAAACAATAAAATAACTTGATTTAGTATTTAGCAAATATCTACACAGCGGAATAAAAACAATCAAACATTAGAAGAGCTATTCCATACCAAGCAATAAAAAGAAAACTGCGTATTTCAAATGGGACAGCTATATAGGCCTGCGGACAGAGACCAGAGATATGCACACATATTCTTCTACTGAAACATAAAAATAAGGACTTTTATATGTAAAAATAATGGAATTTCATGCCAGGCAGGTGGTGTTAGCAGAATCAAGGCCAAAAACTTCACCAAAAGTAGTCACAGTTACACCAACCTGTTTGTCTGTATCTGATGGTGCAGATGAACCCATCGTGCATTAAATGTATCGTTTTAATAACCCCAGAAGATTCCTCGTAGGTGAAGGTGACTTGGGTCGTATCATAAAGAATCTCGGACAGCCGGGACTGTTTGGTGTACTTGTAAAGGACTCTGCGCCCTGTTCCAGGATACAAGGTTTGCAGAAGGCGTCCATCCCTGGTGAAATCTTGTATGAAGGCAGCGCTGCTGTCGGGTGGGGTGTAGATGTTGCGGTGGTACCCAACGGAGAGCATGGTCTGCAGGCTGTGCCGCACCATGCTCGGCATGGTAACCGAGAGCAGGTAGCTGGACTGGTCGTACTCGAAGATGTAGCGGCGCTGGCTGTGCAAGAGGAGCATCACCGACTGCAACCAGACAAGGAACGGCAGCATCAGTGGTGAAGCAAGCAGATGATCGTTAATCTAATGAGTGCCTGAAGATTAAGGAAACGCTGAAACAACCACCCACTCCTGTAGTGTGCTCTTACTGCCTGCATGACCCAAAGTAAAGCTCCAGGAAACCTGGCCATCAGTGTGGCTCAGAAGAGAAAGGGAATGATAGTAAGTCAAGATGCAAGGACCCCAAACTGGAAGGCAGATGTGGCTCTCAGTAGCATTTCAGCCTCATGCTGACTTGCTGTGTTGCTCTGAAATACTTAGGTCATTCTCTCAGGAAGCAAAAACAGAGGGAACCTCTCCCTCCTATGCACAGGTGGAGCATCTGTTCCAGCAATGGTACAGATGGTGTGCGTGAGGTGTTTAGCTTTTATTGGCACTGTGCATATTTCTAGCATAGATGTGCACCCCTGTGTATCTTCTACGAAAGGCATGTTGCCTCTGGAGTCAGAGCAGCCCCGGGCTTATGGCTGGATCAAAACACGCTGCACCTTCCTTGGTGTAACTACTTCTACCTCTGGCATTTTGTATTTTATAAGAATATAATTTCTGCACCAGAATTTGAAAACTGCCCTGTGTTGGTTATTCATGGCTCATGAATGCACCTGGCTTGTTTTTTTATTTTGGCAGATGAATGTGCAAGCATGGCAGACATCTTTTCTTGTGCAAATTCAAAATCTGCATTCTCTAAACCCTTTCCAGTAGTCATGGAATGCAGAGCACAAGCCCAGTGGCGAAGTGACCCTGTCGAAACAAGCACGAGGGAAACACAGGGGGAAGACCCATGGGAGAACGTTGTAGCATTTACCCAGCTCTAACAAGCGTCTCGGCTGTACTTGAGCACTGAACATCCCCCCCACAGCATCCAAGCTTAAATATAGCTCTCAGAGTGCAAAGTTCTTGGCCCAATTCTAGTAGGCACGTGACAAACTTGTGCCTTTGCACAAATGAAATCTTACCTCAAAAACCTACAGGAAAAAAATACCAAGGGCTCAGCCTGCAATGGGTTAAGTAACTCTGGCCTGTGCCGTTGTGCTCTGACAAATGCGCGGGTGCCTCCTGCAAGAGCTGGAGAGGGGCTGAGGCTCAGCCACGCTCCCCGCGCCCTCCCCAGGTGTGTTTCCTCCTGCCTTTGGCCAAGGCCATCTGTCAGCTGCACGCGGGCCAGCGGGCACCGGCCCACCCCGCTCGCGGGTCAGCCAGCGCCAGCCGCCGATGCGAGTCCCTTCCACCGAGGTTTTTCTGACCGCTTTTTAGCTGGTCTGCCAAGCATTTTAACATACACAGTGTTTGTTTTATTTTCACCTTCAGTCCCCGGTCCCCAGCCTGCAGTAAAGCACCAGCTGAACTCTCTCCTCGTGCTGATGCGATGCCTTGCTCTCTATATACGGCTCCCGGGCCTGTTTTTAAACTGTCTGCCATAGACAGAGCATGAATAACGAGATCAGAAACATCTCTAATATAACTTTAGTGCCCCTGTGTGCCATTTTTGCAGTATTTTGTGGCTTTTCCACTTTTGCTCAGGATAGTAAAAGGACAACACTAAAAGGGTTGGAGACTTAATATCCTGTCGATAGTATCAGAGGATACCATAAAGAGAAATGAAGTAATTCCCTATTCACCCCAATAAGATTACAATAGATTTTTGAACTATTTACCCAAATTGGGCTCTAATTGCTTTAAAGGATTTCAGAGGGTAGTTCATAAAACACCCCAAACTCTGACATTTTACAAAAGCAACTGGAGCCAGATCCACCACCTCCGCTTGCTGCCGCACACTGTATCGGAGGGAAGCGCTCGCGGGAGCGCTCGGAGCGCCGCTGGGAACGTGCAGACGTGCGGCGCGCGGCCGCTAGATGTCATTTCTGTGCAGCGCGCACGGGCCGTGGCCCACCTAGTTAGTGGGGCTGTCAACAGCAGCACTGCACACCTGAGCTTTGACAGCTCAGGGGATTCTATACGGCCATTGAGTAGTTACTGAGAGGGACCAAAACATGGGAAGCTCAATCCGATTAGTAAAACCCATTTACAGTATCACTATCGTAGTGCTTTTAAAAATTTGAATTATTGCGACTAATCTTGGAAAAGAGAGATTCATGAAGACATACAATTAACTCGCAAAACGATAATAAATGGAAAAGTAAATAACTAAAAATTGGAAGAGAACTACATAATTGATTTTTTGATAAAAGGAATCACTTGGTCTCACAAGGTTTCGGGCAACCTTTAACAATCATTACATAATTAATGCAATGAGCTATTGACTGTAATGGGGCCACAAAATGGTATCTTGATGTGTAATTTTGACAAGAATTCATTTTTCTTTGTAGCAAACACTGATGAAGGCCCACTAAACGGCTGGGAGATTATGTCCATGATGTCTATGACTTTGAATAATTTTAATGACAAGTTACAGCCCCAACCAGGTCTGCGTCCACCTAAACCAGGATGCCCTTACCATTTGCTACTACAAGCACAGGATTTGCCCCCTTGTGCAGAAGCCCAGCATATCAGTTTTAAGTTACATAACTTATTTATAAGCCCATTATAAGCTATGGACAAACAGGGTGGTTTGGGAAGATAAAAAGCATACATCTTTCCAAAATCACGGTCCATTAGGCACAAAGAAGAAATAAAAGATTCTCTGAATCACACTGCCCAAATATTTGAAAGCTGTACTAAATGCCTGTTTAGGTGCATTTGCAGAAGGGCATGCAGACAAAAGAAGCCCTGAAAAATTTATCTGAAGCAAACTTCTGAAGTTTCTAGGGTTTGCCAATCTTGTTAACAAGTGCAAAAGCCATCGTGCATGCAGACAAGGAAGGAATTACATTTTTTATGCATTTGCCAGCGTGAATAATTTTTTCTCTGTGTTAGATTCAAGTTTTTTGAGGATCAGGCTTAAATACATTCAAAATAAGTACAGTAAAGTTTATCTGAAAAGTACACACTTGGAACTTTTAAATATATAAATAACTTCAAAGTCATTGGATTTCTTGTGTGTAATACCCCGATCAGTTTTACCTCACCTGCCCCCTTCTATCCTTTCCCTGTGGTTAACAGGTTCAGAAAAAAAAAAGTGTTGCAAACTCAGGGTATATTGGAGAGTCTAAGTCTGAGCTATTTAAATAAAAGCTTAAGAGGACACTCTTTGAATAAAAATTCACACAAAGTTCTGAATTAAGAAATACAGATTGCCTTTTATGCTTTGAGAGAAAAAGACAGTATCAAATGAGATGCTTCAATGAGATGATGCAGTTCTTTCTCAGACTGCACAACACTTATTCCTGCATTTTTTGACTACCTACAGATATAATGAAAATTACAGTTATTTACATTACACATAAAGCCATTTACACATAAAGCCTCTGCAAAAGCAGAGAAATAATTGATTTCATATAGGTTTATTTTTTCACCTGCTCAAACAGCCCTCATAAATATCAGAGGAATCTTCTGCGTAGGAACAGTCCTTTTTTTTCAGCATAGCACTGAATACCTACACGCTTGTAGTCATTGTCTCATGATTTTGGCATAATCTCAGTCATAATCTCATAACCATATTCATTATTCTGTAAATGTCTTAAGTCCTCTTGCTAGATATGTTTATAACATTGTTCACAATGTAGTATCTGCATAAAAACAAGTATTTTCACTTTGGTTCAACAATTCACTTTTAAAATTATTTACCTTTTCCAAATATGTGTAACTCCATATTTTACCATCTGCCCATGTTCTGGAAATTATGTTCCCACTTGGATCATATTCCATTTTCTCAGTCCAGGTTCCTCTTTGGATATAGGTCACTAATCCGGAATGTGAGTAAGTGATATTGACCTCATTATACTTGCTGATGGGTGACCACAAAATTGGGCGTCCTGTCTGGTCATACATAATCCGAAGGGTGAATTTTCGGTGATCATCATAAATCTTTCCTGTTCTGGTTACATGATCAAAATCAATGGATAGCAGATTTCTATTGTGGGCCTAAATACAAAGATACAACAAGGTCAGAAAAACAATGCATATTAATTACATACAATAACTGCAATTAAAATGTGCAACAGTTTAACAGTATAATTGTGAATTCGGTGCTTACTAAGGACAAGAAAACTGAGAAATATTCTCATGAGAAACAGGAGGACCAGTTGCACACGGAAAGAAAGCGCGATGCTTGCGGGTCCCCACGGTGCCGCCGCTCACGGGTGCCCTCCTCCTCTGTCCCAAAAGCAGCTCAGGGCCGGGGCTGGGGCCAGCGCTTGTCCTGCCTGCGAGGCCAGTGCAGCTCACACCGGGGCGGGAGCGCTGCTCCGGCAGGAAGAGGCCAGCCAAATGCTGAGCCAGATTCCCAGAGACAACATCTATTTATCCGGTGCTCTCATCATCTGCCATCTTAAATCATGCAAGTCACTGGGCAGTCACTATTAATATTAAACTCCATTTAAATCAGGGTCATAATTTAGGGAACCCTAAAATATTGTTTATCGACCTGTCTTTTTCAGATCAAAGCTCATTGTATTAACTCATTATATTTCAGCATCATTGTATTAATCTATTTCAAAGAGTAATTTGCAAGGCAATTCCTCGCAGCAGAGAGGATGCTGGTTTTGGTGCTCACACAGTATTTGGTTCTCACCAGGATATGCAGGCATAGCTGGAGAGTAAATGGTTAAGATGCCTGTTTAATAATTCAAGCTGTGATCATATGGTGGTAGTAATTAGAAAGAACATTTTTTCTTTCCTCTTTCTGTTTTTAGATACAAAATAATTTGAAAAACTAGAGGAAGCAGGTGTTCTTTCTTCAACTACCATTCCTGTGGTTTTATATGCACACATGTCTAACTTTAATACTGCTCATTTACAATATCTGTAAAATACCCACATACCCCTGTGGACTGCTGTAACTATTACAATTTATGTTCTAATGACTGTTAAGGAGCACAAGTAAAATGTGATGCTCAGTTCAACTATATTTGCTTGTACACAGTCTGATAGAGGAATTTATGATAATATATTTATTTGCAGACTTATTGCAATTTCTGAAAAAAACTACTGGTGGTAAAATGTCTGAAAAGCAAGCAGGGAATACACCCTGGCTCATATTCATTTATTATTTATGCACAAATTTTTATGTTTTTATTGCTATTATTATTATTATTATTGCAGGATTCAGACAATAAATAGGAAAGCACTGAATACAAATCTCTTACAATCTAGATTTCAGGAATGATACAATCAGTTAGAATGAAAATAGAGGCAGAATTAGCAGAGAAGAAATTAAGAGTAGGATTTAAAAGCTCACATAGTTAAAATAGTTATGTGTATATTTTATTATTTCCTTTGCGTTCCATATTTTATGTCTCATTTGTTTACTTTCTTAAACAAGATTCAACTTGAAAGCTAATCTCAAAGCAAAAAGGATAAAACATGGGCACCAGTCCTCATCTCTATGTTTCTCCGTGCTTTCTGCAAGATGATTCCTCCAGGGCATCTAAAACTTAGTAAGGTTCTCCTAAGAGAGAAGGGAGCTCATGCAGAAGCTAGGAAGAACGGGTTTCTAAAAGCTACACCAGGGCAGAATTTCAACTGATGAAAACAGGGAGAAAATTCAGTTTTCAGTAATTTGCTAGTAATAATGCTCGTGGTTCATAAACAGATACATTTATTACACATTTTAAAACATTATCTGGCTATGCTTTCGTGAGATTTAATGCCAGAAATTTTGCAATGCAAATAATCACACAAGTGTATAATTCTTGAGCTTAGCTCTCAAATCTAAAGTATCTAAAACGTGTAAACTGAAGACTATTATATTACTTCCTCGTCTGTATTTTGATTTGAATGGAAGTAAATTGATACACAGTAGTTCCTCAGGGTACAGAGGAGGTCCTGTCATTAGGATTACTTTTAAGATTGGCTAATAAAAGGGAATAATTTCTTAAATACTACATAGCTATCAAACATATCTATCAAAGTCTATTTTTTGAACTGAATTGGGGCCAATGCATTATCTCCATTTTGTTATTTAAAAAGAAAAAATAGTACGCATAAATAAGACCAGTGAAGCATCCAATTTTCAATTTAGTAGATATTCGCTTAAAAAAACCTGGACTGCATCCAGTGCCAAGTTCCTTCTAAGTTACGCAAAAGACAGGAGTGAGCAGAGCTGAATTCTAATCAGTTTATTACTATGCATCATGCTCGTTGGTTTTAACAACAGCCTTTGCTTCATTTTTAGAAGTCAATTAAAATAGCGATTCAATTGATAAAAAAGAAGTCTTGCTAGATTAAGACTGATGTTAAATGCCTGATCGTAGAGAGATTTATTATTAATGTAAAATGCATACATGCCTACAGACTGTTTTATATACTTTCAGGAAATACCAGGGCAGGCAAATCTGCACTTAAAGGAAAGCTGTGATTAATTCCCATTTCCCCCATTGAGTCAGATACTGAGATCGTTAGATGTCTGCTCTAGCATTTTAGCTAACGTACTCATTTTTACTCTATTTCTGGAACAGGGAATTCACACCATGCAATAAATTCAGTTTAAAACACAACTTCTACAATATTTTTCAGAACTTGTTCACAGTGGCCTCTTTTCCAAAACTGATTTTATACTAACAGGATGACATCCTTTCAAGATGTCTGTTAATTGTGATAAAGAATTAAAAATGTTAGGAAGTGGCAGAGAAAGAAAGCTTTCTTCTTTTCAACTAGGTCATCTTTTTCACATTCCCAGTTACCTGCTTTCTAATTTATACCTCTAAGCACTCAAACCGTTTGCTTCAATTACTTTATCAGGACTGATCTCTAAGTGACATCTTTAAGCCTTATTTTTTGAGAAAAAAAGCTTTTTTTCTTTTTCAGAAAACTCTCCCACTGTGCTGCTTTTTTTCTTTAACTGAGGGCTCCTGCAAGTCTGTTCGTTTCCACTGAGAACCGGTCCAACGCCCAGAGCTTTTTCTTACATATATTCTCAAAGTTCAGCATAGTACTTTCATACTTTATGCCCTACATTGCACACTTTCCAACACACTTCCTATTGTGCTAACCATGGCATATTAAGTGCTTAACTTTATTTTCAAAATATGACTTACTAGAAGCTTTCTGAACAAGGTCTCACCAGAATCTCCTCCAGCACAAGGGCTTCCACCTTTTCTGCAGTACTCAAGGATTTGTCAATGATAAGCCCTAAATCTCTTTCACTATTAGACCTATTGCTTCAAACACATGATATGATGGTAGTTTTGCTACTGATTTCTTGTATGTTTTCTTTTATAACCAAGTCATCACGGAGAGACAGTTACCTCAAGTAAATGCTACTGCTACTTTGCCTTCCTCTCCAGCGGCACCGCTCCTTATGCCTCCATCAACTCCCTGCTTCACTGGCACCCCATGCAAACGTCTCAGCACTAAAGCTGAATGCCATGAGCCACCTACTTCACCTGTCCTCCCACGTCCTCTTTATTGGCCTCAACAGGCTCCTTGTCCCTTTCTCTCATCCATATATACATGGCATCTTCTGTGCTCAGAATACTTCTCCTCCTCCTTTCCACTATCAAGGCCTCAGTTACTCTGTCCCACCAGGTGTCTCCAGCCCTGCCCCATGACGGCCCTCGGCCCTTGGCAAGAGATGCTCCTATAGCTCAGTCCAGTTAAGGCTAGGGAAAAACTTGTCGTATAGGCAGTTCAGATATAGTTCTGAGTAGAGACGGTCAATCCAAGTCCCCTTAATCTTGGGTGGGTATAAAAAGACAGTTGGTTTTGCAGAACCAACACCCAACTGCTGGGCTGTTAGTGGACACCTTTGGTGGGGCAGAGACTTTAAGAGAGTAGCACATTAAAGGCACTCGTACACTGCACATCGTGTCACTGTGAGGATGGCCAAGGGGGAGAAAGTCTAACACACTAGTGGTTCTGTGCACCAAGAGGCTGACGGAAAGGGCAATCAGGCAACTTCTGGTTTGCATAAGTCTTGAAATATTTTGATGAAGAGGTGCATTTTAGGCCTGCAGCCAGAATCCATCTAATCCTGAACAATTTGTGACTTTCCTTTCCCTCTTTTTTTTTCCTTGTGGCATGCAATATTAAAAAACAAGGAGAAGCATGGGAAAATGTGTTAAAACAACCTGTAATCAATTTTAGCAATAGAAAATATAAATTACATTATAGGAAAACTGTGCAGAATGCAGTATTACATGAGTATAACTGTCAGGAATAATTTGACCCTTGCAACATAAGCAGAACAGATGACTGACTAAGTAATGCCCATTTGAGACTTTTGTTATGCAACACCCTTAAATAAATAAACACTATGAAGTTGTTTAAGCACAAAATCATACAGAATGCATTGATTATGTAAAGTGAGCTATGGAGGCCATAACTTGGATCCTGCCATCTTGTAGCACATATATTTGCCACTGTAATAGATTAAAGGGCTGTTTGGCGGCATCCCTGGCTATGAGGACTCATGCTGTGATGGAGAAGAGGCAAGAAAAGGAAGGTCAAAAAAACTAAATGAAGCCTTTTTCCATTTGCAAGATCCTTATAAAATAATTGTGACTGTGAAGTCTGAAAGATGCTCTTTCAAATGGGTGGTTCACACAGAAGGGACAGTCTGGTCAGGTTAGCCAAGCCTGGCGTTTTGGAGTCAGCACAACTGAAAACTAACCGGATGCACTTTTTGAATAGTAAAACCTGATGATCAAGAGACAATCCAGAGGTTTTAACAACTAATTCTACTTAAAACTATTTCAGAGCTAACAGATGTATTTTAAGAGATATAACTATCCAGACAGATTATAGTAAATAATGCAGTATTTTTAAGGCTAAAATAGGTAGGGGTAGTCCTACTATCATTACAGGTGTTTTCAGGAGTATTCATGTGAAAAAAATGATTTCTTCAAAAACCTTTTCAGCAAGGTAGCAGTCTCTTTGATGCCTTGCTCTAGCTAATTAAATGCTGAATGTTGACCATCTGTCATTGTAATCTGTGAGTTCTTGGGAAAATAAATATGAATCACAGATGCAATGTTAAAATAATTCTTTGCTAGAGCCGTATCATAACCCGGCTCGTGGGAGTGAGGAGGTTTGAAACTGCATCACGGGTAAAATGAGGAGGTAGAGGGCAACATACAGAGTCTGGATATATGATGAAGCTCTACATTACTGCCTGCAGGAAATGTACAGGCCAGGACACCTGGGGTGTGCCCTGAGAAATCACCTGCATCATGCACAGGCTGGCACATGCTACTTCCCCCAGAAAAAAAAAAAGGGTAGTGAGATCTGACAGAGACAGAACCTGGTTCCAAGTCTGCTGCTGTGCCAGAGTAACTATGCATAGTCCTTTGCTCACAGCTTCTTCCAAAGACATAATTAAGTTCTTAGTTGAAAAGGAAGCAGAATAAAAAAAGTAATTATGTCTTCAGGTCAAGTCTAACAACGAAAATCAAACAGAGATCAAACATCCCTGTGAGTGTCGGTACAGTTTGGTTTTGAAATTCATGGCTGGGGCCCATCATTGATACATACTTTCCATTGCAATTCTTATAAAGTAGAATATTTCAACCTGTTTTTTGTTCAGTGGCTTTCAAAGGGAACACTGCACTTTACACAAGAGGAAGTCTTACCCTTAACCTTCTCTCAAACGTAGAGATATTGCCTTTGGTCTGCTCCCTCCTTTGCCTCCATTCAATAAGATTTGAGTTATGCTCTCCAGGAAGGGAGATATTGCACTTTCCTAAAGTGGGGCTGACGACTCCTGCTAGAATATGAGGCTCTGTGTTAAGAGTGATTTCCATTCCACTGGCAAAGGTGACTCTCAGAGACCCATCTGGGCTGACCCGGTAGATATTCTGCGTGTTATCTGTCAAAAAACAACAACCAAAACCAGGAAACACAGGAAAGTTCAGATCTACAGCTTTATAAAGCAAATGTTAGACGCAAAAAGGGTTTTGTTTGCCTCTAGTTTACAGACAGCTGAATACATACCAACTGCAGAGTGATTTTTGCAACCTGTAACCTGCAGGTCTTCACATCTGTAAAGAGCTTTTTTATTACGTTTGGCCTGATTATTTCCACTGTGAAGGCTTCCTGCAGCAGACAGAAAGAGCTTTTGCTTTCAGGCTAAAAATATGCAAATTCGTAAGCTGGTTTTGACCACCGATATTCTGATGATTTTAGCATGTTAGGCCATGCTAACAGAATATCACACTGTCTAAAATGAATGAATGCACTGAATATCTAAGGTCAAGTATGAAAACTATTTTCACAAATGTCTAGGATGACAACCAGCCTCCCCTTCCGGTGCTTTCACTTGGTATCACTGTACTAAAAAGGTCTCCTCTTTACCATAAGTAGCAGGAGACAGAGGGTACAGGCGCAGTGGGGACCAGCTACGGGGCCGAAGCCTCCTGCACGCAGGGCACTGGGGAAAGAAATGTCCAGGTCAGCAGCGGTGCCCCCGCAGCACCTCCAATGCCGCAGGGCTGCGCCACGGAGCACCGGCACCTCCTGTCCTTGTCTGTTCACTGCAGTCGGCAGAGGCCAGGGACGGGCTTGGGGAAAGTCGCTGCAGCTCAGCTGACAGGTGGTAACTCGATCCTGAGTCTGTACACTTAGTGCTAAACCTTCACCCTTAAAAGATGACTGAATACATGGCACCTTTCTGGCTAGCAACTATGAAAAGGATCCTTCATTTGGCTCGTTCACATAGAAGCAATTGGTGTAGCTCTTGGGGCATGATTTTATGGAAAGCATTTGGCCATGTCAGAAAGTGAAGGTCACAGTCATTGCATTAAAAGAGACATAGCGTCTGGTATTAAGATGTCTGATTGTGTGTTTACAAGATGCTTCATTACAGTTTCACATTCCATATGTGAGATATGGAGATATGGAATTAAGCAAATTATATGAATTCATAAGCATGAGAGCCACAACGACGGCTGTTTATTTTTGGTGATGCCTGCAGTGCGCTAGGCACTTTCCTGAGACAGAATGTGGTAACACCTCAACCTTCAGAAGCTGCATATTTAAGGACAAACATCATCATGCAGTAGGCAGCTGAAGCAAACAGCAGATGCAATCACCCAAACACTAACGGATGATACAATGCTATAATAAAGCGTAATTCTCTCCACTTATTGAGTGTCTTCTTTCTAATGTATCAGTGAAGAGGAAGGAATGAATGCCATCTGAGGTGAGCTCTTCTTTTTTTTTTTCTATAGATTAAAAGCTGAAAGAAAATATCTGTGAGTTGCTCAGGGTTAGAAGGCTTTTCTACAGCAGCTCTGGAAGCAGAAATACTACAAGGTTTGCAGTGGCCTACTCAAAACCTCATCCTGGCAGCAGGCACTAGTAGATGTTGGCCGAGCCTCCGTCCTTCCTGCAAGCCCTGCTGCTAGATGCAGCATGGCTAGAAGCAGCCGAGCAAGGCACGGCAGCGTTGTAACGTCAGTGGAGCACGTCACTCCTTGAGCAGTATTTCCCAGAGTAACTAAATTCAGTCTACTGTAGGCCATTCCAACTCCTCTGAATATTAGAGGATATACAGAAAGTTCGGAGACACTGGAGATTTCAATAAATGGAACCTATCTGCAGAACTGAGCACTGCCTAGGAGGAAAGGAATTCACTAGTGGTTGGTTTCTAATGGGTACCCCAGGAGAACTGTAGCATCTAGCTGTTTATATGGAAGCAAGCAAAAAAAACAAATGAAGCAGCTTTAGTCTTTTTTAGTGAACAGTTATAAGCACAATAAAGTCTAGAGCTTGAAATGCAATAATTAGGGAAGAAGTAACAGAAATGCCTTAATTACCTTGTTTTAAAGTATATATTGTAGAGGTAGCTGAGAAGTTTGTGGCTGTGATCACATTTTCTCTGTTTGAAGTATCAAGTTCTACTCTTGTCAGCTTTTCAACATCACTGTGGAAACTGCTGACTTCACCAGTTGGAAATGTTGCGTTGGTCAGATGGCCATCAGAGTCATATCTGAAATAGATGACATTAAAGAGCCATGAACGTACATTACTATTACTTTGCAGATACTCCTAAGAGAATAAAATAAAATAAGATAAAAAAAAAAAACACCAAACACCTTTGTCAACACTTGGCAGTAAGTAAAAAAGAAAAAATGGTTCATTTATTCACTCAAAATGATACATTAAATTCCCACTTAGTGATTCTGGATAAAATATAATTGGAAATAGCATGAGATGCCAACTACAGGATCCAACCCCTTCCAGCCGTTTCAGCACCCGCTCGTGCAGGTCAGGGCTGGGCCTGCTGCGATGTGATACAGGAGGGTGGCCGCTGGAGGTCACTCGGCGTTCAGGCAACCGGCCCACCCTGGAAAAGGGGTTTTCTGACCTGAAGGTTAAAATAAATCCAGTTCTAAGACTGGATTTTGTTGCTGATGGTTGAAGCACACAGTATGAATGCTAAAATCAAGGAGGACTAGAAGTGTAGCAATCATGATTAAACTGGATTGAAATTAAACTGGATTGAAATCTGCAGTGATTAAGTTGACTACATGGTATTTACTCACATGTGAATTCCCATGGGCCTACTCAAATCAACAAGCAGTTCTCAGAAATCACAGCAACAAAATATAAACCACCACTTTTTAGTTAACCTACATTTCACTAGTACTATAAAAATACTTTCTTTTTGAGACACTTATGAGTCAGGCCATGTTACGGAAAAGTGAATAACTAATGCAAGAGATTTGGAGCACTGTCTCCAAAGGGTATTACAGTTCTACAGAAATGTTTGTTCTTTCTGATGGTTCACATGAAACACAATACAGAGCAATGCTTGCTGCTTGATACTGTTACATATTAATGTCTCCCATCTTAAAATCTTACTGATCCTAACACATTTTATTAATTCAAGAGACCTCTCTGATACCACTGATCCATTTGCATGACTAAAACTAACTCATGTTCATAAGGCTGAAGCCTATTTGTGCAGTTAGAAAAACATAATTAAGATTTAATGTTTTATTAACTGTCTCTCCTCATTCACAAAACAAATCCTCAGCTGGTGTATCAGCTGGCATAGCTCCAAAGCCTTCCAATTCATATCAACACGTGACCTGGATTGTCCTTCACTTCAACATGTTGGCATCATTTCTTTAGGTTACTCATCTCCCCCTAATTAGTTAGGCAAAAATCTATATGTCACAAAAAGTGTTTGGAAAGAAATACTTTCTCCCCAAAATAATTTGGAAACAAATACCCTCTCCAAAATATATATATATAAAAAAGAGCAGCTGTTTTTTCCACAAGAAATACTGGAGAAAGAACTAGTGAACATCTTGCATTTGTTGACAATTGAATCCATCAAATGTTAAATATAATATAGTGTCTCTCTCTTTCACTTCCTACTGCATTCACATACCATGCAACTTTTTTACACAGCATCCTTATGCTGGCTCTGTGTAAACTGACTGGTGTCCACACCTGGGGATGAAAATTGAGTCAGATCCCTGATTGTCATCATTTAGAGAATGCCATGAGCATTGGTCAGCTGTATTTCATTTACCACTTTATCAAACAGATAAGAGAACTTGCTGGTCTGTCTGGACTCTCCACCTAACCACAGAAAGATTCCCAAATCCTATTTTTTTATGGCATAAAAGCAGCTAGTTTACTGCAATGTTTGTGTCCACAAGATTAGGGGTCCATTTCTGCTAAGGATCCAGCTTGCTGCTAATGAGAAGACACAAAAACTTCCTGCGTACCTGAAAAATGGCCTAAGTAGTTACGGATGGCAGAATGCTCATCCACTGAGCAATTCTGATGAGATGGTAGGACACATGTCAATGGACCTTTACTTGTGGTCCTGATCCCACTGACTTCAGCGAGAACACACAGCTCAGTGTCTCAGTAGCGAACCTACAGCATGACCATCTAAAGAGTTTTTTAACTCCAGATTGCTCCAAGAAACCCAGTCCTTTGAGGACAGATTCTGCCACCTTTCACATGATGAATAGTAGTATACTTGGAATCAATTCTTGCAGAGCAATGTTCTGCCCATACTAATAGGGGTAGAATCATGACATATTTCTTAATGTTAATTTGGGGCCCAGTTATGCCACTGTTAATCACGTCAGTGACCATTTAATCATGCAAATAATTGCATTGATTTCAATACTCACATGAGGAAGTGCTCACCAATATCTAAAATGTACACTTGGGGATATATCTTCACAATCTATTTGCATTTCTATGTGTAGCATACAGTTAAGAGTTATAACATTTCAAAGGGAAAGCAATCTAATTAATTTTTTCAGAGAGTTGTTTCTTGCAGGTGTTCCCTTGTCCTTGATTTAGTAGAGGCCTAGTGCCCCTCTCCCCTTTTATGGCTTTAATGATCCAACATTAAAAAAATCTGAATGACTGAAAATTGTACATTAGCTGTAATTTTATGCAAGAGCTCTTTCAGAACTTTCATTCCATCAGATTAGAGTAGATGGATGACAAGTACTTTCGCAGGTGGCTTTCTACCTCTTAATAATGTCCCTCTGTGAGCGAATCTGACATATAGGTAGATATTCTGAACAGTTCATTATCTTTGCTCATACTCCCAGGTATGTGCGATACGTGTTGTTAAACAAACTCATCCCTGTTTCAGCTTGACAGGGCCACCGGTTGAACTTTTAGATGTGAATGCAAATCTAGCTTAAAAGGGAAAGATGGTTTCAAGCAATCTCCATGTTGCTCATATGGTAATTCTCTTAGCTCCAATATTGTGTTGATGTAGGAACTCAGGAACACTCTAAATATTGAAGTAACCCCTTCAAAACATCTATTTTTCAAACCGAAAACAGATGTCAGCTCAGAACGTGACCCATTTGGAAAATAACGTCTGGTTAAAGAATGACTAAGGACCATCACGCCCTGCAATCTACTTGCAGCAAAAGCTGGGAACCAGCTCCTGAAAACAGCCCTGCTCAGCACAGCGCTAACTGCAGTGAGCTGTCCCTCTGATTGCAGCAGGTCAGAGATTTTGTATCTCATTCTTTCAGGATATTGCAATATATTAGAAAGATGAGTTAAAATTTTGGACCAAATAATAAACATTAACGGCATTACTTCATTATTTGATTCTGCTGCTGTTTTTGTTAGGATATTAACTGTAGTTCTGACAGACCCAGAACAGAATGAAATGGGGACACCCATGGGGAAACCCAGCCAGGGAGACCCAAAACTTCTCTTGTCACTATCGTGAACCCATTTCTGTGAAGACAACAACTCAGAAAAACAAGGGACAAGGAAAATCACAATGCCAAACAGGCATCTGGCAGAAGTGCACAGATGTACGGGCTCTCTGCAACCCGAAGCATCACTGAGGACTGTATATTATACAGCCTGCAGTTAAGCTACTGAGTGTGTGAAAAATGTTTAATAAAGCAAAAGTTTCTCACGTCAGTCATAAGTGTTGTATTATTTTGGAATTTGTTTTCATCTTTAAGCAAGTTCTTCTCAGAAAATGAAAAATCCTTCCAAGCACAGGTGTTTTCATGTGAAGAAATCTGTGTTATATACAATGGGAGGCACTTGCAAGAAGGTGACATCCTTTAAAAACAAGATCCACTGTATTTGAGTCATACTTGAATAAACAACTTGCCAGAGGACAACAGGCCTAAGCAATAACTGCATGAAATGATTTGAACTGAATGTCAATGGGACAGAGCAAGAATAGCAAGATTAAACCCACCGAGAAGCGCATGACTACAAATAATCTGCTCTAACACTCCCATCTCCTCAAGTGACAATCAAGGCCTGGCAACACACGGTGTTCAGTATTTTAAGAAGTAATATGCATGACTTAGAGCTATTGTGAAAGCTTTCTGAAAGCATCACTGATTCATAGTCTGGATTGATCCCATCCTCATGTTGTGATTTAAATGGGTCACTCTCAGTGCTGAAGTTATTACAAACAGGCACGTATTTGAATTCACTTATGCATGTAATAGGTGCAGCCTGAGATCAATGTTAAAACAGTACCAGGACAACAGTGAGCTATGTTTTGCTGCATGATAATTTAAATTTCTATTAGTAAAATGCCTGATAATGAGGACTGCCGCAGGAAGACCCTTGTTTTCCAGCATATTGACAAAAATGGTCCTCTCTAATTGTCTATACTTATGTTAACCCTGTTAATTTAGTCTGTCTTTGGCAGAATAATGGAGGGCAAAATGGGAAAAACATCCCCTTCAATAACAAATCCCATGCAATAGGCAATAGTCTGCCCTGCTTTGATCCTCCTTGCATGGTAATAAAATATAATTCTAAAAATCTCTGATGATGATGACTAATCTACCCCTCTAGGGGATTTACAGAGTGGTTTACTTCTCCTCAGTGTGTTTTCTGTTCACATATCACCTGGATCACTTTTCATTTTAATTTTTGACCATAAAAGCCCTATACCCTACAGAAAGCAGGCATTATTATCCTCTTGGAAGAGCTCTGAACTAATAGCAAGATGTTAACATAACATTTCCATCAATCACCTGTCACATCCTCAAACAGGGATTAAGATAATTTACTGTAAATAATGAGAAGCCCTGACACATCCCACCTCTTTATAAACCAAATGTGAACTTTTTCTTGGGTTCATTTATCTCTGGGATTGTACTGGGATGTGTTCACTGTTCAACAGCTCTTCTAAGGAGAGTGTATTCAATCGCCTTTGCTTGCCCTTCGGAAGTCATCAGGGTTCTCCTGAGTGTTTCCTTATCAGGCCATTCCCAATCCTCTTATTAAATGTCCCTTTGTTATTATATATCCTCTTCACCTACGGTTAGAGGCCATTCCACCCTTGCCTTTGAATAGTGCTTCCTTGGAGAGTCTCTCTTTTGTGACACTCCTTTCTCTTATGAAAATATTATGCTTTTATATATATGTGTGTGTGTGTGTGTGTGTGTGTGTGTGTATGTATATATATATATACTACTTCAGGATTTTTGCAAATTCCTGCTTCATATTACATCCTGCCCCCTCTTCTTCAGTTACAAAGAAATTCCATAATCATATTTTCATTTAGAGAAACAGGGCTGCACAAATAATAAGGTGCAAATGAAGCATAATTTCAGGTAGCCTTTCCTACACTTAATGGACGCTGCTTACAAAGCTTTCACATTAAGTCGGTCTTTGCCACCTTTGCATTGTACAAGCCTATATAGCAGCACTGCGTGTCCTCTACCATGCAGCATTAGTAGCAGGGAATCTTTTTAAATTGCCAGAACTATCTAAATAAATGTCATTGTTCATTTTAAATAGCATCCTGAAATCAGACACTTAGCAGCGCAGACTTACTCATACACAGTTGTCCATCCGTTCTCATCGCTTTTGGTTGCTAAAAGTCCTGTGTTTCCAGGATATGTCATCAGTGCCAGGTTGTAGCCTTGGGCATAAACTCTTTTGAGGACACCATTGCTGCTTATTGTGAGCCAGTACACCTGGCCTCCGGGGACCACCAGCCACAGGGGCAGCCCGCTCGTGTCTCTGCGAATATGAACTGAATTCCCATTGCTGCTTGTGATCGTGCCAATATCCCCTTCTGCGCTGTAGGAGAAATTGTAAATATAGTCCCTGGTTATGAGGTTGAGCGTGTGGAGGTGGGTTCCGTTGATGGTGAACTGATAGAGCTCCTGGTCTGCCGGCGATGCAATCTCATACATATTCATCTCACTGAGATGAGCCTTGTTTCGGCTCACCGCACGGATGCGGACGTTGCCAAGGTCTGCGACGTACAGTGTGTCGTCGGGGGAGACTGCTAGAGAAGAGGGTGCTTTCAGCTTTGCATCTTTGGCATATCCACCATCGCCTAAAGCAGAAACAGCAAGTATTTTAGTAATCTGTAATGTCTATATTTTACTTGAACGCCTAAGCCTGCCACACTGCTTCTGTTCAGTATCATTTATAAGTCAATAAAACAGCACCTTCTTTCAATGAATTAACACCCCACTATAGAAAATGGTACAATTTTAAATCAGTCTCACTGAAGACAAACAACAAGATACAATTATTTCCTTTACCCCATTTTTGCTAACTCCCAATCCCTGCTGGTCAGGGGGTACTGCATGGCAAAATGTGAAAGAAAAACAAATTAAACAGCTGTAGTTTCATTCTCTACTTTTGTCTGTTGGCCTACAGTAAGAGTAGGATCATGATATAAATAAATCAGAGAGAAAATAAAAATTCAGCTAAAAGGACAATGGAAGCACAGATTAGTCTATACTTATTAAAACCGCAACGCTGCAGGAAAACAATGAAAAAAATAGCCAAAAAGTACTTTGAAAAAAAACATCGCCTTCAGTATCACTTGGTAGTTCAGATAGTTTATGAGTTTTAAGGTTAGAGCAGGACATTTTCATGATCATGAGCACCGACACGCGTATCAAAAGATTTTGCTGAGCAGGATTTTCTACAACTAGCAAGAAAAAGTATTAAAGCTCACACCGAGAGAAAAGCACATTACTATTTGAATTGCTCTCCTTCCACAGAGAAATTAAATTTGATGTAGATTTTGAACAAAGCCTTGGGAATGCACAAATTAGCTGGTGCTTCTGACAAGCTGGCCATGCCTTTCACCAACCTGGCACTGGCACAATTACTAGATTTGCCATAATTCTTCATTTTTCAGCATGAGAGAAGATTCTTCACCCTCTTTCCTGTTTGAGCAGGATCCTATTTAACACAGTTCTACCATATCACTATCTGAAGGCAGCATCACTTAGAAATGCACATGATACTTGGATTATCGTTACAGCACTGTGTCAGGAACCCACCTTCTCTAGAAGACAATTTACATTTTTTTCCCTCTCCATTCTCAACATATTTAATGTTAGTAATTAACCTTTTATTTGAAAGGGGAGCCCTAAAAATTATGCTGACATTACGGAGCTGAACAAATGATTCTCACAGATGACAAGGTAACATACTGCACTTGTCTACATGCCCCATTATGACATAGTATTTTTATGGAAAAAAAAAAATTCACAGTTTGGACCTGGCATTGTTTGAGCCACTTGAAAACATACAAAAAAGGAGGAATATTAACCATTATGCATTTGCATCATTTTGATTGTCGTACTGTATGAGTCAATTGCCGGGAAGTCATAAGCTTTTGTTCTTCACTGGATGTGGTTACCGTCTTTGGTGAAAAGACCAGTCTGATCCATCAGCACCTAGATGCAAGCTGCGTCGGGGCTGGTGCCGTCCTGAACGTGGGCAAAGCCAGCACAGAAAGACAGACTTGGAGCTGCACATCATGCAACCTTGGTGGCAGAACAGTAAGGCCACTCTGAGATTCCTCCAGTGCCGTGAATTAAACAAGGCCATGAAGGTTAGCTAACAAGGCTGCAGCTTTCCAAAGACACTCGTCATCTGTCCTTCTCTTTGCTACGCTACTGATTTGCAATCATGCCTGGGGACATCAACAGACCAGCGACTGGAAAAAAACGGCATTGCCTCACCTGAGAAACAGTCACAGTTAGGATCGATCTTGCAGTCACAGTCTGAGGGGGCTCCCGCAACTACGGAGATCTCGCCATTGGTCGTGACCTGCTGTATACGGTTGATCTTTCTCTCATCCGTTTCTGCAATGTACAGGATGCCACTGTGAGACACAGCGATGGCTCTGGCTGACTCCAGGGTCGAGTGGATGGCCACCTTGCTCACGATGAAGTGATCGATGCCTGGCACCTGGCAGTGAATGGGGCGTCCCGCGATGATCCGCACGCGCCTGTTCTCGGAGATCTGCAGAACGATGTTGTTGTCCAGGACATACAGTGAGTTATCTAGTGGGTTCACTGTGAGGTCCGTGGGCCACTCTAATCGCACCTGGAAAAAATAATTGTTGGAAGACAGAGAAGCAGAACAAAAATGATTAGGTCATTAGAGCACTTTTACTCAACCACCTCTGATCACCATGGTATCCAGGCACAAAATGGATTCATCCAGTGCTGCTTCACTTATACCATTAATTTTGTGTGGCTAAGTAAGTTTTAAAAAGCATACTCTTTGTAAGGTCCAAAGTCACTGTGGCACAAAACTTGATTTCAAAAGTAATTTCATATCCTCTGAAAGGTATTTGAACAAGCCCATTAAGGTGAGAACTTTATTATGCTTGAACACTCAGGCAACATCATGCTTCATGTCGTGCAACATCAGCCGGAAATTTTTCCAAGTCTGAATGTTATTGTACCAAGGTTGCAGTCAACACTGGCAGAGTGTCAAAGAGCTGAAAGCAGTCAGTACACTACCCCAAAAGGAAAGCTACATTGCAGAGGGGTCTCATGTGTCTCCACAGTTTATTCAGCAAGCTGGAAATGTTAGTAAGACTTCTACGTCGCCTAACGTATAAGCTTGTTAATTCTTTGTAATACAACAGCACACAGAATACCACTCTTCCTGCAGCACAGTCGTGGATTAAGAAAATTCTCCCTATTTAAGACTAGCCTTTTGCCTTTTTCCATGCAGCTGAGAGTGACAACCAAGCAAAGTTCTGCAACAAAAGCTGTAAGGATGACCTCCCTCTCCTGATCTGTCGCATCAGGATCTGGAGGACTTAAATGTGTTCCCATTAAAGGGGAGGCAGCCTCTCAATTTGCATGAAAGCAAACAGCGCGGCTGCCGACGCCAACCGCAGCACGGACAGGCCAGGGTAGACGTTCCTCCCGCTGAAGTTCTGCGGGCTGCGCAGGACGGCTGGACAGGATGGACAGGGGGCTGGTGCCTCTCCCCAGCTACAGGTCGGTGCAGGATTTGGACTGCAGCTTGTGTATGGGAAGATCAGAAAATGACTGAGCCACAGAGAGAGGCTATTTTTGTCTCTCACAGGATGCTTTGCTTGCTATTTTTTCTGAAGAGATGGCTGCTTTTGAGTGGAATTTTATGGACTCAGTATTTCAATCAGCAGAAGAAAATAAATAGCAGGCTAAAATGCATTGTTTTTCATATGCAGTTATCATAGAAGCTTCTGTTATTTCATTTGCTGATTTTGTTGCTATTCTTGTTTATTTTTCCACTGCCCTAATTAAAAGATCTATGATTTTAGAGGCCACAGGCGCTAATACAAAGCTCAACACCGAGGAATAACATATGGTGGAGAATGTGGCCAGGCCATCCCGAGCCACCTGCTTGCCTGAGGTCAGCTCAGGCACCAGGATGAAGGCCAAGTTTCTTCATTTCTCAAGCACCAATATTTCCTGAATAATCTCATTTCCAGAAGTACATTTCTGGTTTGATAATTCTTTCTATAACAAAGTGAGAGCATTGTGGTTATTCTGTGTTGCCCAGTGTGGTTCCCTGGATGCACCAAACAGTTACAAAGGCTCCCTGAATAATCCAATAATCCAAGTTCTCCCTACACCATTTTGGTAGACAGCATCATAACTGGCATTAAGAATAATGCTGTTGGGTTCAAATCTCTTCTGTAGCAGGTGGTTGAGCCATTCCAAATGATGATAAATGCAGTGAAACAGTTGGAAAGAGATTCTAGTCATAAAGGTGCCAATTTCCATGGATGCATGTGAGTGCGTGAATTCTGCTGCATGGGTTAGGGCTGCTTTAGATATAGCTGCTAGTTGATGCTTTCTTCTTTGCACCTGAGATTTTACTGAGAAGCTCAACAAAACTATGCAGGTCGCATAAAACGTCTAAAAGTGTTAAACTTGGAAAAAAAACATTTGTAAGATAACTGTAACACTGAATATGTGATTGCTTTATCAAAGTAAATTTTTAGTGGAAAATATACACCAAAAACATTAGCATCTCATTTACAGATCACTCCAGTGCAAAGACAGTCTTGATTAGCCATAACTAGATTGTGAGTGATAAAAAACTTTAGGCCAGACCAGACTAATTTTGCCCTAAGGACACTCTATAGCAGCTGCCACACCATAGTAGCTGGTTTTACTTTACTGCCAGCCACATTGCCTTTGCCTCACAGAATAATATAAATAATGAGAGAATAATATAAATTCCTCTCTCTGTGCAAGCATATTTGGTGTCCTTGCAGAAAAACAGAGACTGACTTGGGCCAAAACAACATTTTTGCATGGTTGATTTGAGGCCAAGTCTCTTTTTATGATGGAAGAATCTTTTATGTAACTGTACGTTTCCCTTACAACAGTGACTTAAAACCTAAGAAGAGGCTCGATTCCTAACAGCTACAACTAGCTGTAAGCACATTTAGTTTGATACTGGTCACACAGTAAGCACAGCTGCATTATGATAAAAATAAATAAAATTGTAACTGGGGACACTAAACAATTTTCATTACCATACCTGACCTCTGTTGCCCAGCCCACTGTAGAGCTAACAGGAGATGTGGGTGCAGCTTCTCACTCCCAGGTTTGCAGCCTTCTTGGGTGAACTCACAGGTCAACCCCAGGTAGGATGATTAAAGCCAGCAAGCGCACGTCTGCAGAGCAGCGCACAGATAACAGCTGCTGCTCACCGCACGCTTACGCTAGTGCAAGGAAAGGGGGGGGAAAACAGGCCAAATAGGCCAATAAAAAAACAAATCAATACCAAACAACCCCCTGGCCATTTACGGAGGAAGAATTTTAAAAATTTAGACAAAATCTGCACTCCTCTTGTCAAGATGAGGCTTCACAGCAGTTAAAAGCGGTGCAAGTTGCGGCCGATTCAGCCCTTCCCAGCTGCCCAGGAGGCTGCGTCCTGCACCAGGGCACTTGGCTGCTTCACAGCTAATCACCTAAATCAGCTTAAGCTGAAGCGTAACTGCACCCTCCGGTTGACAGTTACCTTGAAAAGTCACTGGCTGTTTCTTTTCTTTTAAAGCAAGCTGCCCTCTGGCAGCTCTCTGTGACCAAACCATCGGTTGTGCTTCATTCAAACCCAATAAACATATTACAGAGAAAGACTTCAATTCTCATCTGATATGACTGTGCCCATTAAAAAGTTTTTCCAGATAAAACACTCAGGGTTAGAATATTAAGTCAACTTATATACTTTCTAATCTCAAGCCATACATTGCAAGCCCCTGGAAATACTCCTCTCTCATACAGTTTTTTTCTTACAACTCAAAACTGGGGTAGCTGCAAATTTCTGATATTTGATTTTTTTTTTTTTTTTTTCCAAGCAGCAAACAGAAGTGGCATTGGGGAATACCCCATTAGAAAAAGCTGACAGGGTTTGTTTGGTTGTAGGTTTGTTTGGTTGTAGACAGGACCTTCACCCTCGCAACTTTCCAGGTCACAATCCTGGTGTGGTTCACTGGAGACCAAACACATTCTACAGTTGAAATCACTGCAGAAACAAAGGAGCTCTTGAGTCATGAGGCTTTTTGCATGTAACTATTAACATATCAAGTTTTCTGGGAATTCTGCTTTAACTGTCAACACCAAAGCTCTAGCTATGTCTGATAATCAATGGCTGGTTTGAGAAGTGCAAAATCAACACCTACCGGTCTGGCCTTCCGATAAATTTTTCCATGTCAAGTGTTTTAGAAACACAAAGTGCACTAAAATGGGTTCAGTTTAAATGGGTTTTGGATAGGAAACCTACATTTAGGTAACTATATAATGGCATTTTGGAATGTTTGTTTCTTCCTTCTAAATATATACAAGTACTGGTTTGTGTGTATATATGTACGTATGTACGTATATGGTTTTGAAAACTCCTCATATTTTTCCCCACACTGAAAGTACAAGTGTTACAACTAAATAATTTTTTTTTTTTTTTTTTTGAAAATAGCACTGGTAGGACAGCATGTACTCGTGTGCTTCTTAAACATGTTCACACACAAGCACACACATGTAAGTGTTAGCTTGTGAAGAATACTGTTTTATTTTTGGTTTTGACCATATGGCTAAGACTTTCTGCATGTTTCGTGCAGCATCTTATGCCTCTGGCATTTTTGGCATTATTTTTGACAGATCAGATCAAGCAAATTCTACTGTTCCCCTCAAAGTAAGAAAAGTAACAAGCAGAGAATTATACTTGGCTACAGATGCAAATTTCAAGAGCTTAACCATTTGGATACAGGAGGAAATTTCACTGGGATAAGTTTCATTTATGATGGATTAAAAGAAGCTGCATAAATCCACACAAAGGCTTCTCCATTGCTTTGATTTCTTGCCATGCATTGCTTACGCATTTTGATTCATTTTCATGTAGCAGCATGAAATCCATGCCAAAATCTTTCTGATAGTCCCGAGTGATGGATCGCTTCCTATCTGCGCTGCTCAGCCCGAAGCGCTTCTCTTTATGCAGCTCTGTGATGCACACTCACAAACTTGATCAGTCACAAACTCCTCCACGTTGCTCTTTTCCTGCGACTTTGCATTTTTGCTTTTCCCCTCCGTACTCACTTGCAGCTGCACAGAGACCGAACTCAGCTCGCTGCAGTCGGACACAGGGCGAGCCCTCTCTCCGGGTTGCATCGCCTTCCTCTTCCCTTCGAAGTAGCTTTTGTTTCCTGCTTCGGAAAATCCACAGTGATCCAGTTCAGCTGGAGCAGACACTGCTACAAGCCTTACAGTTGTCAGACTCTCTCATTCAGCGTTGCCTACTGTAAAGCCCAAATAAATGAGTATTGTACATGGAAATTAGAGGGCCTCTCTGAATGAACCTCGTTGCTTGTCTCCCTCGTTTCACATGCTGCAAGCTTCACTGTGCTCTCCCCTTCCAGCCCTCTTCCTCTTCCACAATTTCTTTTTTATGATTTCTTCTGCTTCATGACTTCGAAGACGTTATGAAGAACCCTGGGTCTACTAAATCGATAGCAAAAGCTGATTTCTATGGGGGCAGGTTTCACATCATTTTCTTTTAATAATAGAGGGAATATTTTCCAGAATCACATAAGCCCACTGACTATGAAAATCAACGGGACTTGGATACCTAAGCCATATAAGTCCTTTTAAACATGGTACCATGGTTTATACAGGTTATGAAAAAAATAATTTGTTAAATGCCCAGAGGTAATTTACAAAGTATTTCTAGCAGCCTGGTACCTCTGAGAGGAGCTTGCTTAGATTCTTCAATTAAAATGTCTCAAAATAGAGCTTGAATTTGAATCTAACCTGAACACATCTCTAGTGCTGGCATGGGAATAGATGTCCTCCAAACAAACCTTTACAGTTAATGTGCATGATCAGAAGGAGGGAGCAGGTCTACATGGGAATCTAGTTAATGGAACTGCTCCTGTTTTGCCCTGCTTTCCACCTTGGACTTCCAGGCACCATTCTTGCTAAACTAGGCAGCATAAAAGTAAAACTCAGTGAATCTTAGCAAGTCCATAGAAGTTTTAGCCTCATCGTTCCATTCTGAGTTTAGATAGAGAAACTAGTGTGCTACCAAAGAGAAGATACTGAAGAGCTTTAATTGAGGCAGTTATTAAAAGCAGTTTGAGAACAGTAAGAGCAGCTAAGTATATTACAATGCCTCTTGGTAACTTTTGAGGCTTGTAAGAGCTTTGAGTCTGAAAAACGAGAGAAAGAAAAGATCCACAAGAATATTTCCAGCTAGTGCAGAAGGCAAAAGCCCTCCCAGTGAACAACACAAGCCATGGTGAATATATCACGCACCTACACTTTGTATGCAAACTCACTGTCCCCCGAATATTTCAATTTTCTTTTTTGAAATTAAAACCTTGTATAGATTTGGCTTAAAATGCCTGGGAGATTGTCTCTCTCAGGATCATGACTTCTCACAACTGTGCAGCAGCTCCTCAGGGCTTGTCTGACCCACAGCCAGGCAGAAAGGGAAACCAGAGGTGAACAATCAGAAACAGTTGTCCCGAATAGGAGCTGGCTGCACAGGAGACACAAACCTCGCCTCATCTGGATCAGAGCTGCAGAACGTATTCCCATGGGCACAAGAATGAACACCAACTTCACAGTGTCCACAACCTCCCCCTCCCAAGTCTTTTCTAGGACTTTTTTTTTTTTTTAAGAATTAGATCAGTAAACAGACAAAAAAAAGCAAATGAAAGGAAGAAGGTTTAAATAGATATTCTGCAGTTTACGGCAGAGCATCTTTCTCTGGCAAATGTCTACAGCAATGATACAGGATTTGACATTTTTTTAACCCACCCTTGGGTGAACTATCTTTCATAAACTGAAAAGGAAATAATGAAAGTCCATTGAAATAATGCAAGTCTCTCTACTTTGGCAGAAATCAGTATCACAGCTAATTGTTTTCAGGTCATGATCTTTTGCAACCTGTTTTTTTCATAAATATTTATACAATACATATTTTAACTGAACATAACCCATATAATTAACTAGCTACCATGGAGCACTGAAAGCAAACACCCACTGCTGTTTGTTAAATTTTAAATAGCTAATAAAAAAACTGCAGCATGTTATGCAGAGCAAACAGGATCCTGTATTCCAGGCATGTGACTATTACTTACAATGATAGGCACTTGTATGAAAGCACACTAGAGAGTGTTTCATCCTAGCATGAAACTGGAAGCAGGCAGCTTTAAATTTTTGTCAACTCCTGGCATTAGGTACTGCTGAGATGCATATTTGGTTATACAGTATCAGCTTGTTCCAGGAAGGCAAACAAAGATAACAATTAGGAGTAAAGTTTTCAAGCAAAATTGAAGAATATCACTCATGACTAACGCAATTCCCTCAAGGCTGCAGCACTCCCAGTGCAGACAGCAGTGCAGAGGCTCTCAGCCTCCCTCACCTCCAGAGACGTTCCAGGTTGTACAAGTGCACCTGAAATTAGGTTTCTAACAGGTTCATAATCAGGTAGCTAAATAAAATCTTTGATTATTCAATAGCTGAGCTCTAGAAAGGCCCAGAAAGGTTCCAGATATAAAAGGGCTCAGGAAAGCTCTAAAAACGAGAGGGGGAAAAAAGAAAAAAAAAAAAAAGCTGGGGAGTTTGAGACCAGCAGGCCCCTGAAGGGGTCCTGAAAAGCTACATATTTACAATGCCCCCCTAAGGGCTCTGGAGCAATAATAAAGCCTGCAGAACTAGAAAAGGCTGTCTAGAAAGGCTCTGACACTGCTCAGTACAAGCTACAGGAAAGATCCAAAAAGGCTCCAGCAAAGTTTATGAAGGGCAGGACCTGGTAGGCTCCGCAGAAGCCTCTAGCTGGGCTCCGGGAAAGGCTCTGAGACAGCTTTCCACCTAGGGAGAAGCAAACAAGGCTGCACAGCGAGACTGGCCCCAGATCTGCAAAGATTCTTCGAGTCGTTAGAAAGGCCCTTGACAGTGCTAGCAAAGCTGCAGATCTCTGGAGCCTCAATTCCCTAGGAATCTCTTGTGATTTCTGGTTCTAGAAAACTCTATGAATCTCTAGATTCCAGACACCTCTGGAAACTGCTTTTTAAAACTGCTACTTCTTTTTAATCCGTACCACAAAATCCAAAGAAGCTGAAGCAAATAGTATAAACTGTAAATCCTGCTGGATGGGAGTATGTGAAAACCGTTTCACAACTTAATTACTTGCTTATGGCTAGGCTTATTATACCAAGGTTTGACTATCTGACCTCTCCTGATTCTCAATATATCACTTCATAGCTCTTCCACAATGTTTATTATAGTTAGTGGTAATAACAGTTAAAAAAAGCTGGCTTTTTTGTCATCATTGATATGAACACAGAAATCGAATTCTGAACTGGCAAGAAAAATAGAATCTATTCAAATTCTTGCCTTACAAAAAAATACATATGGATGGCAGACCTAAAGGGTTTTACATCATATCATGACTTTCCCCAGTTCTCACTAGAGACAGCTACATGCTGTTCAGTTTCCCATTTTGCTTGGAGGGTTTGATTGAATGGCTATTGAGTGATGTTCAGACATTTACGATTTTCCTGCAATGTGACCTACATTGCTAAACTTCATAAATTTATTCTCCAAGGCAGTGTATCATTTTGCATGCCACTGCCATCCCAAAGGAATCTATCAGCAGGAGATGAGGCCCAGTTTGTAGAAGCTGAATGTCCTTCAGACATTTTTAGCTAATTTGTTTGTTATTGTCAGGATAACACACTGCATTCAATTCTATCTGTGTGTCTCTGGCCTAAATTTTGTAATACCTGGCTAAAAAAATAACCTCGGTATTGCAGGCCAAAGACGGATATGACCAATTTCTGTCTTGACAGAAACAACGGTAGAAAAGATGCACAAACAGAAACAATAGCAGGAAGAAGAGAAAGCAAGCATTCTGCGTTGCCATTTCCCAGGCTGCAGCTCCTTTCACACTACTTTCTGGTGGTTACTACAGCTTGCTTGCTTTTGACTTCAGCGGGCTGCAAGGATAACTCAAGAGCAAACTTGGTTCTTTTAGTAAGACTGGAGATGTCTTTAATACCTCCAAAGCAACACTTCTCGGTACTAAAATCCTTTCAGTCTTTGTTTATAACTAGCTTTGAGACCCAAGAAGCACCAAGACAGCAAGGGAAACAACACCCCATAGATTTCTCTCTTGCTGACATGCTTCGAAGCCCTGCCCTTTGTAAGCTGTTAGTATTACAGTGTTGTTTTGACAGGATCTACAGATTTTCAGATTCCCCTTAGCTGCTAGAGCAAATTGCAGGCCAGAAGTATCACTGCCCTGGCTTTGCAGAGCACCCTTAAGCCAGGAACTGCGTGGCAATGTTTTCACTCATGTCACAGTATCCACATGTTATTTTGCTCTTTTCATATGCAGCTGTTCAGTCTGTAGGTTTGTAAAATCCTAATGAACTGATTAAAGAGTTAAACGCCTATTCCTTTTCCCAATTTCAATGGTTTTATTCCTTTAATTTCAGTGACCTTTCTCCTGATTTATGCTGTTATCAAGGGACACCTGAAGGCCAAAGACCAATCCTCACTCCTCTAAGATGTGGGACAATCTTCCACTGAATTAGTCAATGCAACACTGTCTATGCCAGCAGCGTGACACGACTGCAGGAAGGGCAGTGCCACCTTTGGAGACTGCTGTGCTCAATTTCAAAGCTGTCCCAGATTCCACTCCGGAGAAGTGCCGGCATGGTTGCTTTACTCAACCTCACAGTGTGCGGTTTCCAAATGCCCAAATTTTCTGGGCAATGTGAAAGGCTCTGAATAGAGACACTAAAGAGCACTTTAAGTTAAGCTTGATTATCATTGTTATTTACTTATAGCACAACTGCTGCATCTGGGCAAGTTCTCTTACTCCACAGATTTGGGCAGGCCGGCTGCTGGGTCTTGCACGCTGCAGGGAGAGGGGCTGCTCCGAGAGAGGGGCAGAGCGGCACCAGCACCCGGCCTGGCAAGCTGCAAAACATACAGCATAGATATGCTAGCATACAAATTGCCCCTCTCCTTAAATAATTACTTATGTCTAATTATATCTAATAATCTGCTTATATCTAATTACTTAGATAAGGGTCTGTACTAGATGTAAATGCTGTATAGACATACACACACACACACGTATATAAAATACACATATAAACCTATATAGTTTTCATGAATATATTATGTCAACTGTGTTTCCTCAAAAAATGAAAAAAAAAAAGGATATTGTCCTCAATATATCTCGGCCCGCTGCAGACTCTCACCCATCTGGCAGCGCTACGCTAAAATTTACAACAGTGTAATTCAGCTCTGCAGACACAAGGCCTCTGCCACAAATAACTCACCAGCTAGACTCCATCACACCCAAGCAGGATTTAAATAAGAGAAATAATCAAAGGCTACAGGTGCACAAGGAATAAAAAGCAAAGCAACTGGGTGAGTGACCATTTCTTTCACTTCTACAGCTCAACAGTAGCATCAAATGAGACTTTTGTCAAGTCTCTCTACTTAGAAGCTCTGGAGTTCTTTTGTGATTAATAAAAAACAAATTGCTGTTGCCCCAAAGCAACACAGGAAGTTTATACTCAGGAAATTGCCCCATCGAACTATCTTCTCCCAGAGACCCAAATGCCTCCCACTAGGTGCGAGAGAAGGATCTGTTCTATGTGCATGGTGGATCATGAGGAGCGGCCTGTCCAGTCTCCTCTTCCTTAGCATGGATCGCCTGGAGCTCCCAGCATTCCCCCCTCTAAGAAAAAGGATGCAATTGCTGAAAGATTTGATTAAAATGTACATAGTATTTTACTCAGAAATAATGCATTATTTATGGCAGATAATTGAAACAAATTGCTGCTTTGCAGGTGACCAACAGAAAAATACCACTTGGGACTCTGAGGAAAGAAACTGCAGTGTGAATCCACCAAACTGTATCTGGCTTCTATGACTAACACTTCAAATTCAGTGATGGGATAATTTGATTAGAGTATAGATTAGCTGTGATGAAACCATCATGTTCTCTGTTTGATATTCTAAAAATCACATTATACACCTACAATTGTGATTCATGAGTTCTCACTCATTCTTCTCCACCTCAGGTCCTAATCCTATGAGCCTCTTTTCTCTCAGTTCCTGTTAGAGGGAGGCTGCTTAACCTTTCCTCTCCCCTGGGGAAAAAAAAAAAAAAAAAGAATCATTTTACCTTCTACCTGAAGAACCTTCTTAAAAAAGGCAATCAGCTCGGTAGCTTGGTTTTACTTCAAAATATGGAGCCTGGTGATTGTTTTTTTCCTGCAGGCACTGTTGTTATGACTGGAATCATTTCACATCTGTTCAGGATTCTGAAGACTAACAGTATATTTGGGGAAGGAACTCATTTTTGCAAAAGTTTGAAAATATCTTGATAAAACTCTGTTCCTTACCTAATTTTGTCTATTTTTCAGAAGCATTTTCAACACATCTTAGTATATAACAGTTCCTTGTTACACGCTTGCCACCCTTTCATTAAGCTTGTGAAAGCAACTGGTGCGAAGTCCCAGCTCCACTGAAGGCAGGGGCAGGCACAGATTTTGCTGACTGCCGTTCTGGTCAGCTGCTCTCACTTGTGGCAAAAACAGCTAGGAAAATTATGCAGCAGAGTAAAAAGAACCAGAGAAAAAGACAATTTTGTAATAGAAAAAAAAATAACACAGTTTAGGCTCTCTTTCATCCACCATAAATCAGAAAAAGAGAGTAATAATAATCCCCTTTGAAAAGAAAATAAAAAGCTCTGAAATCGTCCTATAAAGAATGATCTCAAAAATTCAAAGATCTCTCTCTATATATCATCATTCCCTTTTTTTGCATTTTCTTTTTGTTCACTGCTTTCAAGAATACATGTAACAATTGTGTTTATGCAAAGCACACAAAAAAAGTGGTTCACAGATTTGGAATATTTAAGATGCATTAATTACACACAGGTAGCACAGCATATCAAAAGCCTCACACATGTGAAGGCCTAAAAGTGAATCAACAGGAGGGTTACAATACCCTGCTACAGAGGAAACAAAGTGGTTGCTTTTTCATGGCAGGTAGATGCAATTAGAACATTAAACACCTAGTGCTAAAACGAATCAACAAGAAAGCATTTTGTGCTTTCTGCTCTTACAGGAATGCTGTACAGGCTACTGGGTATGCAGGGATGCACCTAAAGGGCTAGTGTCTTCCTTCGCCTGCCACACTAATGAATTAATCGGCTCCATGCAACCTGCTGTTGCTTTGTGATCACCGCTCTCACGCTGGCTTAGAAGGACTTTGCTCTGGAATCAATTCTGTTTTCCTGCTGGCAGTGGCTGCCCCCCTTCCTCCACCCTTCATCAGATCACATGTTTGTCTTTCATGTTTTCCTCTACTGCCTCCAAAAGTACTCGCTTAAAGTTATGTTTATGCTTTGTTTATTCTGCCAGCAAACCTTTGCCGTTGCTTTCAAGAGGGGCCACGGCGTCCCGTGAGCCTTTTGTTCTGCTCAACAGGCTTTCAAAATCCCATTTCAGCACACTGAGTCTTCGCAGACACTGCTGGGGAGTGCCGGCAGCACTTGTGACTGCGGGAGCAATGTCAATGTTTGCATTTTTGAGATAAAAACTACATTTTAAATCAATTCACTCATCTCTACTTCCATTTTCCAGCATTCTGTCCCTCTCTCCAGTATTTCAAGTAGTCATCAGCAGAATTACTGCTTTGCTTAATATCCACTCCTCCACACCAGTCATTCAAAGCAGGCTGCCCAGGACACGGCATTCCGGCAAAGGATGGCTCCCTGTCTAGACTCTCCCCTTAAAATCCCATTCTAGAAATGCGTCTTTTAATTCAACCTATGCAAGCAAATCGGTTACATAAGTAAAATTGCCACATTTTTTATGAGGGAGCAAAACATTCTGCAGCGTCACTGAGGTTTATCCAAAGCAACACAATATAGATAGATCCCTCACGTGGAGAACTGCTGAACAAAGGCTGATAAAGTGCAAATGTCAAGCAAAAGTCTTCAAATCAGACCTTTCATTTTGGAGCACAGCAGTGACAGTTATTAACACTATCAATCAGTCAGGAGCTATTGCTCTGGCACGGAGTCATGCCGCCTGGAATCGACAGCAGTGCAAGAACAAGGCCATGGTTACAGGGAAGAGAAAGCTCTCGGGATGCATTTGCTGTTGCATTGCAAATGTTTAGTCTGTACATTCGCAGGAACAGTGCTCCAGATTGGTTTAAACTCTTCCCAAATATTAAATGCTAACATTTGCACAGCTATAAATGACTTACGGTTCGCAGTGGTGGAAATTCAGCCCACGTATTTCTCATGGGAGGAAAGATACAGGATGAAATTGCGATGGCAGAAATAGTCGCTAATTCTCTCCTCAGTCTTCGCCACAGCAATGGAGGCAGAAGCAAAATGAAGCTTATCGCTCAAGCTGAGCTGGAAGTGTTTTTACTGTCTCACAAAACCTCCCACAATGTCAATATTACTTCTATGAACACTGGATCTAATGAAGTCTGGCTTCCTAAGGACTTCCGTCGCATGGCTGACTGACTTGAGAGTTTAATAGGGTCCAAGTACTAAATGAAGCCTTTTCTGTGAGCAGGGCATTTATTAGATCCTGTGTGGAATCTCAGGAGTTTAATAAAAGTAAGCTCATGCTGCAATATTTCCTTTCAAAAGGGCACTTTAGGTCTCTCTCTCTTCTAACTGGATTAATACTTTTTATGGAACTTGCAGGAATTTAATTACTGTGAAGACTGGTGTTCCTCTGAAAAATTTGGTTGGAATTGGGCAGAGATTTCAACTTACTGGGAGGAAAAGAACACTGACAGACTTTCACGTGCCTGGTGCTCTCATTTGCAATCAATACATGGGCTAAAAATTTTCTGTTTTCTCTGGGGATGTAGCTAGTACCTTGAAATTGTGGGCATTTGAGAAAAAGCGACCTAGAGATGCCTTTGGTATAGGTCAGAATCGAGCTTAAACTCACCAAGCAGGGAAGCAGAACAAGAACCCCCTCTCTCCTCCTGCTGCCCCTCTCCATCCCAGCCTGCCCAGCCCACCGCGACGGGCTGTCACAGCAGGCACTGGAGCGCCCGCCATCGGGGACGCGACCCAGCGCATCTCTGCTGAAGAGCAGAGAACAGCCCGTAGTGCGGTGATTGGAGGAGACCATCAGAATAACGTAGCCCAAAGTTCAGGTCCCTGGTTTAGGCACCTCCATACCCTTGCTATCCAGAGCAGGCAACGCTGCAGTAACTCTGTGTTCTCTTCAGCTGTGCTTCAGTTTGGCAGGAGGAAATATCAGGACCATAAGACCAACTAGCTCAAACCACGGGGCCTTCAGCTCAGATGCAGCAGTGTAACGTGCAGCACGGTTTGGTACTTAACATACAACCAAACCACTTCTACCCAACACACAAAGAATGGGATATCGTGAACTAGCGTAGTCAGTATTTAAATTCACAGTGCAAATGAGTATCACAGGGCCCTATTTGCTATTCCCAGAAAACTTTTGCCTTTCAAATCCAGCACTTGTTGATGAGCTCGTAGTCAGGGTTCAGAGACCAGCCTATCTCAGAGGATGTGCTGGACAGCTGACCTTAACCATGGTGTCTGCGAAAACCCTGGCACCAACGGTGAGTGTTGAGTGTGTGCCTGTGCAAGGCGTATTCATAAATCATGCTCCAAAGAGCCATTTTCTTTATATTTCCTCCTTATTAACCAGTTGAAAAACACTAAAATCACTCGACTTGCATTGCAGCCAGAAGAAAAAGTCATCAAAGTTTTGTACATGCAGACACAGTACTGAGAACACCAGCACACCATATAAATGCCTCACTGCAATGTCGTTTCCTTTCTAAATTCAGATTAACATCCTCACAGTGAAGTATGAGAGCAAAGTAATTAGTCAGACCTCGGTGGTTTATTTGCCACAACACACAATCTTCTTAACTCCAGCTGTCCTTCTTTCCCCCCTTATAATGCAGTGTACTATTGCACGCCTAAGAACAGGAAGGCAGTGAATAACAAGTACAGAATGATTAATACGAAGTGTTTCTGTCAGACTGATATTGGAATAAATGATTAAACCCTTTCATAATCAACTCATATATTCAAGCGAATGCCTTAAAGTGAAAGCTTGTCATTTATAGTAGTATTCCCAATGGACAGATATTCTGTGTGTTTACTTTAAGAGTACATTTTTGTATTTCTGTAAATCAAGAAATATTGATTTTAAGCAAGTTGTTGATTTTATTGTCAGAGCAAATTTACTTTTAGAGTTGATTTTATTAACCTACTTCATAAGTTCCTCTAAACATACAATTTGTGAGCAACCCACATTCTCTTGATGTAAATGATATTTGTGATTTAGTCAAAAACCAATTCAGGTGGAGATGGCCCAAATTCATTTTTCATTTATATTTATGCCACTCTGGAATAAACTCAGCAGACTTGCAAGGACCACGTAAAAATATAATTTTGTTATTTTGCTATAATTTCAGATTAACGTGATTGACTTCAATGGCATACGATTACTTTGCAGCTTTGTGATAATTGGCAATAGCCTTTGAAAGATAACTATCAACCGAATTTGATATAGTTAGCTTTTACAACCTTCATTCTGGGCATTCAGGGTTATTTAGGGTCTATTTTTTTCCATGCTATGTGAAAATATTAAAAATCCTGGATTTTGTGAAAAACCTCAGTATGACAAGTATGCTTAGCCCCCCCACCCCATTAAACCTATAAAACTAGAAATGGTTCAAGAAATACTTTGATATTGCAGGCTGTGAATAATGTGAATTTACCAATCACTGACAATTATTTAATATGATTGAATTAGTTTCAATTTTTTTTTTTAAAGTAATTAGATTGCTTGGCAACTTTTAGGGGTCTTTTATATGTCATCATTGATTATGTTGTTTAGATACTTATTGTTTTAGGGTATTTATCTTAAAATTGTCCCAATGTACGCAGTTGGAAAGTCCTGGAGCATGCAAGTACAGTGCTGACTTTATTCTGTGTCTGTGAAAAGGTGGTGTTGCCCCAGCAGAATGCCCATGTCCTGAAAACAACGTGGGGAAGAATGTACTCTATGACACAGTGATTTTTCTTACCTGTGATTTGGCAGAGGCCCTTCCTCCACGGTACTGCAATTATAAAGTAAACTAATCTAGATCTTTCTGGCAACTAAGCAACTCACCAAATAATTTCACTTTGTAACTTCTCATTTTAAAAATAAAATTATCCTGTTTTCACATTTGCTAATCCCCTTGCCACAACTTCTTCACTAAAAAAGTTATTTAGTGAATATTTTCCTTTTAAAAAAAGAATTGTTAAAAAAAACACAAAAAGAAACATCAAAATTCAGATTATTGGTACATTTTGTTTGGACATGAATTTGTTTGTTTGTTTGCTTTCGCATTTTGCACAGGAAGTGAGCAAAAAGCTGCACACAGACAAACACTCGTACGTTATGTGGCCAGCGAAGCAATTACGGGCACAGGCCTAGACGCGGATCACAAGGAGAAGCAGGCAGGGAACAGATACTGCGCCTGGCACCATTCCCTGCACCTCTGAGATCTCTAATCTGGTTACGGATGCTCCGGGCAGTTGGTATACGTATCCAAGAAATAAGTACAATGCGCTGCTTCCAAGAAATAAGTACAATGCGCGTCAAGCAGCGCTCAATCCCACGAGGCAGCACGGGTGCCAGCTCTGGGCGGCAGCAGGGATGCGCGGGCGCCGTGGGGAGCGCTGGTCCCTTGAGTGGGGTTGTGCTCCCCCCCAGAGGGACGTGCTATCCCACGAGCAGTGACAAAGGAGAAACCAAGGTGTCCAGAGTAATACGATCTTAAGACAATTACTAGGCTAGCTTAACCTCGGGTTTAACTCCAGATAAATCAGTTAACCCTGTTCCATTTTACATGGAATACTGAATTCCTACTCAGTCAGAATTTTTTTTGCATTCACAAGAACTGGCTGTGCAGTGACATATGAAGTGGAAGGAAGACAAGATTTTCTATTTTGATTGTAGTGGCAATAAATCCCAAACTCCTCTGGTGACTCTGGCCTCAGATTCCATCGATTGCCTCTGTGAAACCTGTTACAAACTAGCCCAAGTATCAACCCCATATTCTTTGTGTACCTGACTACAGGATCACAGGAAGCTGCAGCTGCTACTAATCAAATTCTACATAGATGCTCTTAATTATATAATTAATGTATAACTCTCTCTATATAATTAATACTATATAATTAATAATGCAGTATTTTTAAATTGTGTTCCTTCAGTGATGAAGAGCGCAGGAAGGTGGGGAAGGGAAAAAAATGAAACATGAAATCAACTACATTCTTATAAATTTCATACCTTTATGATGATACCTGAATGTGTGCGCATTTTTTTTTTTTTTAATTTTTCATACAGTTTGTCCCCCACCTTCAAGGTGATTAATTCAAGTATTTATCAGCAAACTGCAATCCCTTCCTTGTGGTTTTTAAGTGTTGCTCACTAACTAGTCAGGAGTAGCATTTATGTTTCCTCATGTTTCTTCATATCTGTTTATCGTTCTTACTACAAACTAGAGAGGTGAAGAGATGTTTTTAGCCCAACTTCTTTTACACTAATTGTGAAATAAGACTTTGTTTGTGAAAAGTACTTTGAGAAATGTATTGACATGCAGTAGCTTCTGTACAGCATCACTGTTTTGTTGGCATTTACAGGATTGAGAGCCAAGCAAACACATCACTTCTTATTTAATTGAAACTAATTAAAACTTACTAAATAATCCTCCAGGATTTAGAGCAGAAGCTTGGACATCAATAGAATATACATCTTTTCCATTTAATGGTAAGCAAATCAGCTGGACCAAAGAAATGCACTCTAAATTTCTGATGATTTAAAAGATACACTTCAAAGCAGCAAGTAACTTTCTAAAGCAGTTTAGACAAATTTTGTATCCATTATGTAAGCTCCTGTAAACATTCACACGCAAGCATGCTTCTGCATTGATACGCTATACCCTACTATAACTATTTGAATGGAAGATCCGTGTGCTAGCAACAAATCACTGCTGCTCTTGAAAACATGTCTTCAAAATGTGCAGGACAGAATTACCTGATTCATCCAGCATATCCCAATACCTAATTTTTGAAGGGTAGACTAAGCTATTTGTCTCCATAATGTGTGAAACACTGACAAGGCATGAAAACCAGGTGTCTACCTGAGTGATGTCCATTCCAGAGTCACAGCTCAATGGCTGGGTTGATGTGAGGCCATTCGAACCTATTATTGTTGTGATCACACCATTCTCATCAATTTTCCGAATCATGGTACCATCAACGAAGTAAATAAATCCGTGCTTATCTACAGTGATACCTAGATGAAAGGAAAGGTTAAAAAACACATTAGTAGTGGCATTATCCAGATGGGAAAGTATGAATTTAAAATGTTTACTGTCCTCGTAGATTCTGAAAATTTGATGATTAAGAAAAGTATGAGTCATTTTCTCTATTACTTATTTGACATTTATACAAATTGTATATGGAAAGATAGCCAGATATCAGAGTCTCTCTGACTTCCAGAGACACAGAGAAGAAATGGAACAAAGCAGCAGGTGCGCTTATAACGTATATTCATAGAATTATGCTCTTCAATAACTTCGTATCATGCCCTTCATGACAGGCAGTGGGGAAGACTAGCTTTTCTCTAAACTTACCTTATAGTTGATTTTTCTTCATTCAGACTTTCTTAACTCTCATGCAGAGGCAGAGCTGTCATATGGCAGTACCGTCTGCATTATCAGAGCACTGGGGCAGGTAGGCAGCACCCATGAAAATCCACAGAGATCCCTGCTGGGGAGGGGGTTATCTATACAAGTGGTCCAGTCTCAAGCAATAGCAGACTACTGAATGTCCTGCAGCATTCCCCAAAATGCTCATGTTGTACTGGAAACAGGCTAGTGCCCTGGCAACACAGGCTTCAGGATACTGGGGTAAGGGCTAACAGGGCCTCTGATGTTTCTGGTGCCCCAAGAGCTCTCACCCCACTGCACTGGTCTGCAAAGTAGGGACAGACCCTCAAACAGATGGCAGGCAAGGCTAAGGTCACCATCTTCTTTCCTGCAGCCGGAAGCTGCGGCAGGGAGCGAGGGAGCCGCGCCACGGCACGCGCCAGCACCGCTCGTCCCGGCCTCAGCTCTTCCTGCGCTCCTGTTTTGTCAGACTTCTCTATATTGCATGAAATGTAAGTACAGTCTTTTCTCCCTGAAAAATTGAAAGCAGCTAGAAGGGCACTTCTACTCAAGTTGGGTTTGTAAAATCCCTTCCATCCAAACCACTCAATTTCTTGCTTTAAAAACTACTTCATAATTTCCCATTTAAAGTTGCATAACTTCGCAATTACGGCATCTGCTGTGCACAGCCAAGCTCTTTTAATAATGAATTTACGTTCTGCTACCTAGAAACGAAAGGCAGAGGACTTGAACAGATGGTTTGGACGGTGGCTTATATGGCTTTTGATTTTTGTCCCCTGCAATTAGCACAGCTGAAGGCTGCGTGTACTCTGAGTTTACAAAACACTTGCATGCCTGCCAGTTTGGAATACCACACGGCACCTCCAGAAGCCATGAAAAACAAAGACAAAATCCAATCCCCTGCCACCAACCCATTGCACATCTTTAATTTTTCGTTATGTGTATAAGGTCAGGTGTAACTGGGAGCCAGGCCAGCCTCCCAGGGCCCAAGGACACTCTCCAACAGGGAGCTGGATACGCTGGCAGTTACAGAGGTTTCTCTTGGGGCACTAACAGCCAGTGGAAGAGCTGAATACAGCTGCAAAGGACGCAGGATTTCAGATATGGCCTCTCGTAACATCCTCGTTGCTCCAGCTCCCGTTTGGAGGCACCTTTTCTCTGTATGTGACATTTAGGCAGCTCTCCAAGGTCCGAGGGCATCATCATAAAAACAAGAAAGAAAAAATCCAAAGGCCACAACAGTTAACTTTTTAGTGTCTAACTCTCCTCCTATGCTTAGTCTTCAGGCTATTGGTGCAGTGCTGGTAGTTGAAATTAGTACTTCGAAATTAGCAATTCAGTGTCCTCACCTGGCTGTAAACTGCACTCAGAGGAGCAGTATTCCCTGTCCTGTCACGCTCTCCATTTTGGACAATGTGCCCAAGGACTGCTTGAATGCCTTGGGCTACAGAGCCGGGACGCACAGGTTTGTCCTTGCAGCAGGGTCGTGCCGACTGCGGCATCCCAACTCGGACACAGGCGGGAGCAGGGAGCCCCGGGGTGGCACAATGGGGGAATCTGTGCAGGGAAAGCACCTACGCCAGTGAGATAACACAGCACTGGGGCCTTGGTGCAGCTACCAAAGGTAATAAATTCCCGGCACTCCTAAAAAGCCAAATTTCAAGCACCATTTTATACATGTGCAACACAGAACCACTACATCCAGTACTTATTCCTGTGGAGCTACTTCACTTAGAAAAAAACCCTCAGCTTTTATTAGCTTTTAACTTCACACAAGATAACTCCAGTTTACCTGTTGGGAAATAAAACCACTTAACGCTTTTAAATCTCATTGACAAATGCCCTATAGATAACACATCATCCAAAAGCAAAATCCAGATTCTGGTTAAACATTTCCAATTTATTCATCGTTAGATGCTGGATTCATTAATGCTCCTGTCACAACTTGCATGTTGCTCCACATAATCTGTACTCCACGAGCTTATTTTTAATCCTTTTGTGACGTACAGGGTAATGCCACGGAGAAGCACACAGCACTTCAGCTGCTCTCTAACCACTTAGAAAGGCGAGGAGGAACCATGCTCTTCCCGAGCCTCAGTGTACACATAACTTTCAGTACAAGTCTGAATACTGCTCACTTATGACTGAGTGAAAAAGCTCATTTTTAGGTATCTTTTTTTTTTCTCCTTTGCAGACAGTAGTTTGCCGTAAGGTCTTATCTTGGTTCTGGTTTCCTATGGGATGAACTGTGTGCCTCATCGACACAGTCTCCAGGCACAAACACGTGCCAGACCTAGGCTGCTTGCATATCTGAGATTCCTACTTACACATGGGTCTAAGTCCTCCTGTGTGAGGATCTGGTTGTGTCCTTTGCCTCAAAGGCGGAGCACAATCTGTTTTTCTGAGTAACCACCTTGTCCCAAAGGACTGCTTTAGCTGTGTTTGGTCACCAGAATGGTCTTACATGCGACTACATCTTGCACCTGCATATGAAACAGGAGAATCTCCAGTGGTTTTACGCTGTTATTGATTTGATATTTATAACACTGTTATTGATATGTTAAACAGTTCTGTTTTAATTCTGTTAACCAGCATCAAGAACAGACTGCTGCTCATGCACTCATGCATTAGCTATTACCTATCGTCATCCCTATGATTTACACAAAAAGTTTTGCTCTTTGCAACTTCTCTGCACAAAATAGTACTTAGCAGACAGGCTGGACACAGCTGCAGTAAGTGCAGACAGAGTAACCTCGCCTGCCATACACCCTGGGAAGCGAGTCTGGGAAAAGGGTTAACTTTTGATAGATCTCCCCTGGTGCACATACATCCACAATGACAAATGCAAGTAACACTTTGAAAGCAAACTGCTAATTTCTGTGTGTAGCTACCGTAGGTATAATTCAAAAACAGATGTGAGTATTATGCATCTGACCTTTAGCTGCAAGCTAGAAATCTTGGCCTGGCAACATTAATGGGGGTAAGCTTATGGTGGCTTTGTAATTAAATTAAAAAGTAGGGATTAAAATTAATAGAGCAAGTTTCCTATTTTTTTTCATCTGTCTCTTTTTTTTTTTTTTTCATATCATAGCCCACTCTTGTCATTCTAAGACTTTTTTTTTTCTTCCTCATGAACAAAAACAACACATCAATGAATAACAGCAAGAGCTATATAATGCCTGCTTCTGGAAATTCTACTTGACACCTTTTGCCCATTTAAAAACTTTGCAAATGAGCCTTTCACATTGAAAACTTCTAATTAAACTTCTGAAGAATTTGTACATGAACATCTAAAATTACTGGTGAAGACTGATAAAAGAGAATGTGCTACCTTCTGCTGAAGAAAAATTGTATTTAGAAGGAACTTGCTATTCTCATAAAACTTTTAATAGGAAGAAGTGAATCAAATTGGTTAATTACCATTTTATGGTTGGTAAAAGGGCAAATTACATGCCATCCATTTCTAAACTTCTAAATGTCTCTGGTGCTTTTAATTAAAGCTGCCATCTAGAAACTACTAAAGCAATTTTATGCAATTAGTTATTTATAGGTTACCATAATACACCACTCCAAATATGATTCAATGATTTGCATTCTGTTGCTTTGTGATCTTTGTCATCTTTACTTCATTACTTTCTTAGTACTGGCAGCAAAACGTTCAACTAGTCTTTGTTAGCTGAAACATGACGTCAGTTTTGCACTTGAGTGTTGTTTGCTTTGGAAATGCGTAATGGCAGCACTGCCGAGAACAGTATTATTTAACAGTATTATTTTAAGGAGTGATTCTAAACGAACGTGTCCTGCTTCCAGTTCAAGACACAACGACAGGAGGCAGGGGGCACACATTGCTGAGATTGGTTAGCAGAAAAGTAACGTTCTTATGCATTCAGATGAAGTTGGGATGAAATTTAGTAAAATTTGCTTTGCAAAAAGTTTTCATTAGAAAAGACTTCTACAAGATTCCCAGATGCCTGAAATCTTAAATAGCTAAAAACATGGAAGAAAAATTAAGGAAGGCACCTTGGTGAATCAAAAACAGAATGATTTTTTTAAATTTTATTTTATGATTCTCACATCTTGAAAACAACAGCAATGATGAGAGTTTGAAAAATTATCTTGCTTTATGTCAGCTTATTACTTTACATGTTGCTATTGAGCATCCCACCTCCTTCTGCCTTTCTTTTTGGATAGTACAGAAATCTTCAAAAGCTTTTATGGATTTGTAAAATGGCAGAGACTGCTGAATAAATATTAGTGACTCACTACCCAGTAAAAGGGGGGGGGGATCTCATCCTCACAGAAAGCTATATTAAGAATTGGTTCTGAATACAACTGAAGCCAATAGGAATCTTTTAGCTGAGCAAGAGCAGACCTTAAATAGGCTACTGTCATATGACAAATTTAAAGGTTTAATCTGAGCAGTTGTTCCTACAGCTTTATTTACTTTAGAAAGTAGCGCTGCAGATGGTGAGCAACAAGACTGATTATTTCAGGATGTAAGCGATTGGTGGGGGATAACACCATTTTTTTTTCTAGCATTGCCTTAGTAAAATAATTTCAAAAAAAATGAATAAAAGTACACTGCAGAATTGATTTTTAATTTAAGCTTTCATTTGTGCTGCTAGTTCTTGGCTGTGGATCAGAGTGAAAAAAGGTACTTTGCCACAGCTGCGAATAAGGCATCTTTATGCATGGGATTTAGAGCCCATTCCAACCTTCTGCATTTCCCTGGTACTTACCCTGAGGTCACTGCATCTGTAGCGAGGTCACTGCTCTGCATTTAAGTAGTCTGTACTCACTGTGCAGTTTTTAATGTCTTTTGCAGCAGTTACTCTCCATATATCTTGCAAAGACTGTCTGTGCATCCCTCTCCCAGTTCAAGAGCCTGGTCTGGACCCAGGAGTCAAAAAGCAGACACTGCAGTACCTGGGATGCACACATCTTTGGATCTAGTGCTCAAGCTTCTAAATGTTGCACGTCACTTTTGAAAACTATTATGCAAACATAAGAGAGACTTAATGTTTTATCAAGTTACGTAGTTTGCTGGTCCACAATAGCTGTCCTGAGTGCATGCGCTGAGGCTGTGGCAAGTACAAGATAATTCCAATCGGATGTTAATCTAAGGCACTTCACTCGGCCTGCTTGCTGAGAGATAAAGCAGCTCAGCAAAATGTGGTAACTTGATTGTCTCCACTCACATCGCCTCTGTCAATTAAGTTTGGAAAGTCGAAGACATTTACATGTCTAAAGCCCACTGACTTCAGAAGGGCAGGGTAAGTGCACAGTACATTTGATCCAGGCTCTGGCTTTGCAGTGCTAAGAGGAACAACTCCCAGGTATTTCTGCTCATTTTAGCGCTTCTTACTCCTGCAGTATCCAGCGACTTACCTAGTAAAAATCAAGGTGCCTTATTGTAAGTATTAATCCAGATTATGCAAATGATAGAGTTGCTGAATAGATGTGCCAAAATATTTTTACTAAAAAATTCCCAAACTCACCAAGCAGAACCCTCCACCCACAAATTAAAATCTGTTACTTGGTAAAGTTCAAAGATCGGAATTCAGTCAGTGATTAATATCTTGTGTAGTTACTTCTTCATTTTCAATATCTTCTTGTGTAATAAATGTGTTCAACTTGTCACAGATCTTATTTTATGTCCCTACCTTGTATCATTTCACATTCTGCTTAAGCACTTGGTCATCTATTACATGACTCATTAGTCTGAGTTCTCTACAGAATTAAAGAAAGTTGCAGTAAAAATAATATATTGAAGTTCAAGTTTCAACTACATCACCCATGCATGTTTAAAAGCATCTTTCAAAGTCAGCTCAAACACATATACAGTTGTGCAAGATTAATGTCCACCAAGCCCCTTCCTTCATCTTTAGTCCTTCACAGAGAAGTGGGAACAAAGCTACACAGCTTGTGAATTACCAGCAAAATAAAAGTTGGGGGAAGTAGATCAAATGGTAATTGACTGGTGTGATGTTACTATGCTGGGCACTCAACTTCTGGTGACCAGGTAAAGAGAGTCATGCCAAATAAAAATACTGAAAAATAAGAGGTTGTGAAAGCCTAAGAGATTAAATAATATTCTAGAACTGTACCAAGAGTACTTGCATGTCTACTCACACAGAATAATCAGTGCAAGTTCCAAAAGGTCAAGAAGGTATCTGAAGCAACTTTCATTCAGAGAAGTGAAAAGAATACGTGAATTTCCACTTATTGCCATACATTTGAGCAACGTTACCAAGCAGTATTGTTTCCAATCAACATTCCTCAGTAGGTATTTCTTATCAGTTTCACAAATGCATAAATGAGTCATACAGATAAGCCTATATTCAAAGGCACAAGTAGCCAAAAGTGAAAATGTAACTTAAGCTGTAACTAAGCAAGGTCAAACAGCGGCTAAACTGATTTCATTTTCCAGATACTATCTTTTTCCCAAGTAAAACTGGTAAATCTGTTATGTTTTTCATTTACTGCAAAAGAATGAATATTCAGGATTCAAAACAACAGCAACAACAAGAAAAAACACATTTTCTCTGCATCAGATAAAAAAAATGCTAAAATTCTTCTGGTCATTGAGCAATTCTATCATCTGCATTATCAGATAAATGCTTTTTGTGTTGCAAATAACCTAAAGGAGAGAAAATAGGAATGATTCATTTGTTTATGTAGTCCGATGCTACATAAGCTTTGTTGCTTTGTGCTCAAGTATGTTTAAGCCTGGACAAGATATTGGTGAGTCTGTGCATGCACCAAAAAATTTATCCACATTTCCTCTCTTCCAGGAAAAGATTTTGCATGCACTGTTTGAATGTAATTTCAACAGAAGTGTGACCTGATATCTTGCGACTTAATCATGATTCTCAAAACAAGCAAAATAAGCTATCAAAATACTGGCCAAACTGCATGGGAGTACTCAAAACTTTTAGGCTTTTTTATAAATAATAAATTTACAGGTGCTAGGCAGGCACTTCTGCCTGCTTTTCAGGTTATTCAACTTCTCACAGTTAGGAGGAAGATAATGTAGCACACTACAAGAGAATTAAGATAACACCCAACTGTCTGTTGTGTGATGGTGAGTACACATTGACACTGTACCACACTAAAATCTAAAGCCCAAAGCATAACAAACACAACAAATAATTTCAAAGTAATCTGTTATAATTTAGAGCAGGTGCTTACTTGAAAACAGCTGGGAGCCATTATCTGCCTAGATATGAGCCACTGCCCACTTACAGTGAATTTTAGCAACTTGTGCTGGCTGCTCCAGAACTGGTGAATTTTATCTTTATTGCTGTTAATCTCTATGACTACAATTTTCTATTGAGGAAGTCAGCTATGCATGAGTATTTTTAATGTAAATGGCATATTAAAGATATTTGCCATACTTCCTCAATAAGAAAATAACATAGAACAAATAAGTGCAGTGCAATTAGATATAATCAATTAGCAATAATATATTGATTTTTTTTCTGCCAGAAGATCTGAAAGCCCTTATTTTCTACTATTTTTAGAAATGATTCATTACATTAATTAGCTGGCTGGAGATTAATATTTATTTGTACTTACCTTGCACTTACCTTCAATCATTAAAGACTTGTTATAGTCACTGCATCTATAATTACAATGTGTTTCTTGCTAAGCCTTAAAACAGGATTATTTGCTTGTCTTTGAAATGTTTCTGCCTGGATATACATTCTAATTTCCTACTGATATACAGCCTTCCTTTATTAGCTCATGAAAAATACTCAAAACGCTCCCTTAGAGCTAGTCATTAGGAGTAAGCAGCGCGCTACAGGGCGAGCGTGCTGAAAGCCCACGTAGAGCTCTGCCATCAGAGATGCTGAGCACCCTGTGGTCCCGGTGATTTCAGTGGGAGCTGAGGGCGAACAGCTTCATTAGAGGATCAAGTCCAGGGACTTTATCACAGTTCCAAAGCACACCGCAAGTGGATTAATTGCGGTGCGCTTGGGGATTCAGGACTTCACATGCATTTTGGCTGGTGGCATCAGAACACTCATTCCACTTGGAGTGCATGAGATGTTGGCACCTTGCAAAACGTATTTAATGAGGAGGGACATACTATAGATTTTCAAATAAACTCAATTTTGCTGGCTCTAACTTAAGAACACTAACTTCGTATATAAGTGTACATTTCATTAATGTACAGGAGTCCCCTGAATGCATTAAGTTTCAAAATGGACTTCACACCCACATTATTTGCTTCAAAGTTAAATATAATTGAAAGCTTCCATCCTGCAATAGAAAGGTAATTAAAGAGGAGTGTTGCCACACAGGGAGGACGCTGGCTGTAGTGTGCTGCTCACTCTGTTCCCTCTTAAGGGACTGGCTCTACCAAATACATGGGGGAGTTCTGTGATCTATTTTCCTTATAGATTCAATCACGTGCCACCTCATACCCTTTTTAGTATATCCAATCGTACCTGAGTTTCTAAGCAGGCTAAGGACAAGACAGAGGACCACCACCGAGTCCTGTGGGCACGTTCCTCTCCTACCTCTTGGGCTGTTGAGCGAGGCCTCGGCTGCCTTTCCGCCATCGCCGCAGTGACTCTGGTCAAACGGCAGGCACTGATCCCCCGTGCCGGCCACCACGTCCACGTTCTTGGCCAGGTCCTTTGTTTCAACGAGAGATTTTGCTTTGTAGACTTTTCTGGTGTTTGTATCCGACAAGTAAAGAGATTCTGACACTGGGTCAATAGCCAAATAATATTTATGCGCAGGACTTGTACTAAAACAGAAGAAAAGAGCATCAAAGTTAAATAGTTTTTTTTCTTCCCTTTCAATCTTCATTCATGATAGTACAATGGTTGTATTCCTACTGATTTGAAAGACATGTCTGCTCAGTTATTTGGAGAGAGACAGTGGCATAAGTGAGATTGGCTTTAAATTAGCTCATTCAAGCACCATGGGCAAGAAGGAAGGAACAAGGACTAGCTACAAAGCCTGGCCAGATTGCCAGCTACACATTAGGGAGCTATCTTGTGCAAAGAGTGCCATTGCCAGAGGTAATCTTCTGTCAGCACTAAGCCAACGAGTATAAAGCTAACTGCAGTGATTTCAGCATAGTTCTAACTCCTATTTTCTAAAGCAAGGTCATTTTTCTATATCTGTTAAGTCCTAGTCCTCTCGGAACCAAGAAACAAATCTATGACTTACAGGAGGGTGAATCACAGGCAGGGGCACCAATACGTACTCCCGGTTATTTTTATCTGTTTTTAAACCTTAGGAAATATGAAGGTGTGAAACATGGTGCCTTAATTCAAACCTACTGTGTTGTCAGGAGCAAGGCAGAAGGCCAAGTACTGTCAGTGCAACTAGGCATGAATTAGTGCACCATAATTCATACACTGAAGTGCCTTATTGAGGTTATAAAATGTTATTTAAAAAATATTTACATATGTTAATTAAATGGTGGGAATCATAAATTCTAATCACGGAAATGGGCTGCATCTTATTAACCAGAAAGAGTTGGGGTTTCATTTTGGGTGCAAAGTTAATTTTGGTTCAGGAAATAGTCTCACCATACAACTGTCCTGAGCCTAGTGAGATTGCCGCGCTCCTGATTATAAAATAAGATGAAACTGTAGATGGGCTTAGATCCTTTAGCATACATGGACTTTTACTGAACGGTAGGAGCTGAGCACAAGCTGAGCACCACGCTGACTGCTGCCACTGCAGAGTTTCTGCTCCCCAGCAGAGAGCTGTGTTACACAGTGACCTTCCCATGCTTCCTGTAACTTTATACAGAATTTCCTCACACACATGTGCTCTGAAGTATTATGTTAAGCAGATTAGAAAGGCTGTGAAAATTACACTTTGCTAAGAAGAAATTTTATGACATTTTTATAACTAACTAACATGCAAGTGTTAAAACAAAGTTTGGAAAAGAGATGTATTTCTCTCAATTTTGTCAGTGTTGTTTAGATGGTAGCTTTGACAATGCTCTGGGTACAGCTCTTCCAGAGTGCACAGGATTTTGTGCCACAACAAATTAGGAAACAAGGCATCCATGTAATTTCTGAAATGACATAGACTTTTTTTTTTTTTTTTTAAACTGACCAGAGTTGAGGTTAATTGAACTTCCTTAAGTCTGAAGCTTGTGCTTGGATGGGGGAGACACTAAGCTTCATTAATCATCTGTCAGACAGTTCCACCTTACTGCAATATCACATACCAATTAAATATACTTAGTAGTATCTCTTTTAGTTTAGCAGTCAACTCACTACTCTACATATCGCTAAGAAACCTCTAACTCATGATCAGCTGAAATCTCGTATTTTTATTTGTGAGAGACTATGTCAAAGCTGTGCCATGAGAAATGTAACAGAGCTTGTGCTGGTTTCTCTCAATTCTCATTCCTCACCCAGAAAGTCACAGCAACTTCTCACCATCTCTGAGGACCGGGCCACAAGCTAAGCTAGCTTAATGCAGACCTTCATCGTAAGTTTTTATAAAGGACAGAAGTATAAATACAAGAAATGGCATATTCTCACAGTGAAGAAACAGATGTGAAACCAAGGAAATATCGAGTATGAAAGAGGAAAATGAATAAGAGGATGAGCTAAAGAAAATTAATCCTGAATTACATATAACCATTATACATTTTTTTTTTGTTAAAAACTTTATGAATCATTGTGCTGTCTGCAGCAAGCTCAGAAGAGACTGGCTAACCAAAAGAAGATTTTTTTCAGTAAAAATACTTTTGAGCAAAAAGTTCCAAGGACAATTCTGGATGTTAAATAAATGCACACTCCATCAAAATGGAACTGTAGGGGACCAGGGGTCTTGATAAACCCTCCTCAGAGGCACGTCTTCTGTCATCCTTGTCATGATGTCTATTAGAGAACTCCTGATGTTATCTTTGCTTAAAGCCTTGAATACTAAGAGGCTTAAATTTAAAAACGTACTAGTAAAAATGGAACAAAATCAAACACTCCTAATCTTTGGAAAAGTTTGCAATCAAATCAAAATCAGGGGCTATTTGAATAGCCTGTTAAAAACTGTGTCAAGTAGACTAGTACTTACAGTGATTCCTTCCAGAACAAGTTATTACTTTCCCTTAGTTCATTTTTTACTCCAACTTCAAAGCCTGGTTTCCGTTTGAGCAGCTAACAAACCTCTCTGTTATTTCTTATTAAAATAGCATGACAGGAAAGTTTAGAAAATTAAACTGGATGAGTTGATTTAAAAAGCCAAATATAAAATAGGCGTCCTTCTGTGTCTTCCCTGGTTTTCAAATGCTATCCTTTACCACACAGCATTTCCTTTTTCTCTGAGAAAAGGACTCTTTTCCCGCCATTCTTTGGGAACTAAACACTTCTTCAAGGGCTTCAATTTGGAAGCCTGTTCCTGCTGGGACTGTCAGGAGCCTGACTCCTCTTGCCCAACAACATTCACTCATTGCTCCCACATGCTTCTTTGAGCTTCCTAGAAATCTCTACGGCAAACACAAAGCAGGATTTGTCCACAGGGCCTTCATCGGCTTAACAGAACATGCAGTGCACTGTGGAACCAATAACGACTTCAAAATCTCACTGTCAACCACCAACTTTAAGTAATATTCTCGCACATCACTTCACTCCACTTGAACAGACTACGAATAGCTGGCCATAGAGCTAATTATTATTCTAATTAATAGGTCTGTGGCACTTGAATGCAAAAAAAAAAAAAAAAAAAAAAAACTCACAGTGTGATTTAAGTAAAGTTCAAATGTAAAGAAACTAGAAATTTGTTCTAGTGAACAGACATTTTTATAGTATTTTTTACAAAATACAAATTTATTACAAAAGAAACTTTGAATTAGAAACCTGATTAACATTCTGAATGCATTACAGAGTAAAAACATTCCATTTGTGTCTCTTCATCAATTTACAAAAACACTGACCAGTTTAACATACAAGAAAATGGAAAAGATCCTTCAGTTAAAATATGAAACTTACACTTACCAACTGGGAGTTTTTTTTAACTAACTTTTCACTGTAAAATATATGAAATGTGACATCTTTTATCCATGATTTGGCAAGTAACACAAGATATTCCATAGCTTTATTGTGGCTAAAACACGTAATTCCAACCAGTGCTCTCAGGCCTCAGAATGTGTATTCAGTCCACACACTGCTTCCTACCTTGCCAGGCAGTCATCAACTTAACGTTGAACTAGTGCTGCTTTATTGATCTACTTCTATATTGAAATGCTAAGAAGATTGTCTCAGCGATGCCTGGTGCCCTGGTGCCTTGCTATCTCCTCGCAGCCTGCGATGCCATTTCTAGACCCCTCTCCATCCAGTGCAGGCTAACATCCAATATTCATCATTTTAAAGAAACCCTAATCCTGCAACATCACAGTATTAAATGAAAAGAGGAGAAGCAACTTGCTTTTGCTATTTTTTTAATTTGGTTGTTTCTCTCAGTTGTTAAAACTATAGTTTCCTTGGAAAGCTATACTTGTGATCATACCAGCATCACATAAAGCCAATATAACAGCCATGTGGTTCATATGTTATACTATGTTTTACTTACCTGTGTCTTGTGTCTCTGTTCCTAAAAAGTGAGATCAGTTCAGGGTTAAAAAACAAAACAAAACAAAAAACAAAAAACAAAAAAAAAAAGAAAAAAGAAACAGTAGTCAGTATCTGTTAACACAGCTGTACTCTTTGCAAACTGCTTATAGGGCTATAAACCAGTATCAAAACATAGCACCATTCAGTAGAACTGAATATCACTTCTTTCACTCAAAATTCACTGTTTTCTCTTCAGTCTGAGCCATGATTACAGTGGAGTCTGCAATACCTGGGTTGCTCCTGCCTGCTTAAACCCAACCATACTCTTCTGTTACACATGGAGAACAATTTAATTTTATTAAGTTTTAATATGTAGGTCTACCTTCAGCCACAATACCATAATCTGACATGATTTGTACATATTCCCTCTCAGTTTACACTTTTAT
>VZSV01000011.1:7567162-7651599 GCA_013398735.1 Nothocercus julius | reverse complement strand
AGATTTTTAACTCCTTTCTGAAAAAATTAATGTATTAAAAGAGTCACAGGAATATCAGATCTATTAATTTGTAGAAATTTATTATGCAAAACCTGTGCTAAAGGCCGCTTAAGGTAGGTGGTAATGCCCTTTTTAACCAGTGACTTCAAATTAAGCCTAAATTTTCAGATGAGTTTGTTTGACAGTCAGTGAGATACATCTCCATGGGGCAACTAAACATGACTGCTTCTCTTAAGTCACATTAAAAAAAAAAAAAAAAAGGGCTGACTGCTGTTTTCATAGGTCTATCACAGCCTGGATAATGACCACCAGATAGGGAGAGATTTTTTCTTTCTTTTTTTTTTTTTTTTAAACTTTTTATTTTATTTGGTTTACCTTAGTTCTAATATGCTGATGGAATTCCCCGAGGGGAAGACTCGTCTGACAAAATTGAAGTCCCCGATATACACGGAGCCGTCAGGACCCGAAGCAAGAGCGACAGGGGCAAAGAGTTTGCTGCTGAGCGCAAGCCCGTTGCAGGTGGAGCAGGAGACGCTTCGCTGGTGCCCGTTGCCCATCACGGTGGAGATCACCGGCGGCTGCTGGGAGATGAACATGTTCTCCCCATTGCCTTTGTGCAGAATCCCTAAGAGAAAGCAAGCAAGCAAACAGAAATTACGCAGGAGACAGTAGAAGTGTGTACAGAGCAGCTAAAATACTCCACAGTTTTTCTTTGGATTTTGTGTTCCTGCAGGAAAGCGCATTAACCAAAACAGCAACGAACCATCGGATCTTTTAAGGATTGAGCCACAGAGTTCCCCTAATCTCTCCCAATTTCATGCAGTCCCAAGCTTCATCATCACCATTTTGTCGATTAGTGGTTAGTGGCTATTTTAAAAGCCAACATCATGAAGAGAACTCATGGTTGGTTAATGCTCTAACAAATTGACTGTTAATTGCAGTGCTATCTGATTTCTTGGGGATTACTACTTTAATATTCATTTTATTCATAAATTTTTATTAGGTAGCAGAGGAATTTCTTAGGCAGCTTGAATATTTAATTAAAGGAGATTAATAGCAGGACTACTATGCATTTTTCAGGAAAGAGCACTGAGTGGCAGTACAAAATCAATATTCAGATTTAAATGCAAGTCCTTCATGGTATATAAAAAGCGTGCTGACCGCAGCACAGCCAAGTTAAAAGTGGAGGAGTAATTCTGAGACACAAGTGGATTTCTTACCAATAAGAATACATTAGGTTCTACCATAAAGTGTAAAACAACTTGGCAATGTGTGAATATTTCAGGCCTGTCCTGCAGGATACCTTATTGAAACTCTTTCCAATTACTAGGCCAGTAATACCAGAGTAAGTGTTTTTTTTTCTTTTTTTTCCTTTTTTTTTTTTTTAATAATGAGGCAATAGAGATAGCAATTACCTTCAGAATGACATGTTAGCACAAAACTTTAGCTTTTTTTTTCCTGCTGTACAGAAGATAGGTATTCTTTCAGACCACACTACCAAAATCTCTTATTTCCATTATAGAGCCCAGCACTTTATATAAAAAAATGGCATGATTAAAGCCATAGTGCAAGGGAATGACTTTCTAGTTGCAATGGCCCAGTAGTTGGCTTGTCTTTACATGACACACAGTACGTTCTACGTACTGAAATGAGCCTAGCTAAACCGCGAACAATAAAAATGGGAGAAGAAAAGCCCTTTGTATCACACAATCCTCAGAGTTCGCAAGAAATGATCCCCCTGACAGCTGCTTTTGTCACCGTTGCTGGAGCACACTTCACCTCCCACCCGAGAAATGGTATTTCAGGAAAAAAAGGCACCTTCAGTAAATCTCTTCTGTAGAGCTCGGGGGCCAGCGAGCTGCAGAACTGCCCTGAAGCTCAAGGGCTGGGGGATCCTGCCTGCAGCCTGGGCAAAGGGCAGCTCCATAGTGCAGGAAGGCACGTGAGCGCTTTCTCATAGTACAACAAATGTATATATCTACTTTCCCTACCCACTTTTGCTTTGCAGCTTTAGGTAAGTCTGAAACTATCAGTGACCTTGGAAGTTCGGAGGGGTTGCCATTGGTACTTGAAAGAGAAATCCATTATTTCCAATTTATTCCTGAACAGCAGAGGACAGAACACATGCATTTCTTTGGAACTCAACGCTGGCACAGAAAAGCATCTTGGAAATAGGCCAGCTGAATTAACAGGCACTTCCTCCCTTACCTACCAGATAAAAATACTAGGAAGGGAAGATGCTGCCTGTTGGCTGCAGCGAGCACTGTGCACGTAATCTTTCTGCTGCCTCCTAGAAATGCTGGTAAATAATTAGGGCTCTGGAGAATACGTTTTGCTCTCCATAAAAATAAGCACGTGTGCAATTCCAGGCTCACGAGCTGCTGCTTTTAGTCAGTGCTGTGTTGGATTGGGGCTAGAATCACCATAAACCGCCTTTGAAATTACTACCCCTTCCCCAAATAAAAATGAAATCAATACATCTGGCAATCAGACAGAAACTTAATTCAAAGAATACTCCGAAAATAATTAACAGTGCATTTGTTTGTATTTAAGAGCTATCTGGGCATTTAAGGGATCTCTAATACAGGTGCAAGTACTCGTGGTTTGTCTTCTACTACTCAACCAAAACCTTTGTGCTGGAAAAACATTAAACTAGAATCTTCTTTTCCAGCCCCCCCCCATCCTACTGGAATCAGAGAGGTTTTTGTTTGTTTATCTTGTTTTGGATGCTTAACCCAGCAACAGAACATGTTTTTTACTTTGTGCAGTTCTATACAGCAACACCTGCACCTCCAGAGCTTAGACTGTGCTACGAAATGCAACTCTGTGTAACTGCATCTGTTTATTTTCTTAACTCTGCTACTGTGTGATTAAATTCACTTTCTAACATCTCTAAGATGGGAAAGGGAACATCTAACATCTCCTCTATGGGAAAGAAGCACATGCACCTTGTCTGAGAGCAGGTGAGCACACACACGCTGCTGGAAGAGAAGCTTTAGTGAGGAAGTTAAATATAAGCTCTTCAGCAACACTTCACTCACCATATTAAGTGGCTAAAGTTTTAGTCTGAAAAGAACACTGTAATTTGCAGTAGGGAATTTTTAGGAATATATTTGTATTACATTGCAATGCTATTTCTGTAGTTAATCCAGTGACAGTATTTCAAAATGAATGTAGATTTCATGCTTCTAAAATATGCAGGTCTTCATATGTACAGAGGGAATGCTTTAATTAAAAATGAAAATTTCAATATATTCACACTTGAGAAGGCTACTCGTGCTTTTTATTCCACTCGCAGTGGCGTGGAGATAACTCTGAGACGAACAATTCTAAGCTGGAATCACTATTTTGTCCTCATTTAAAAGTACATTTTTGCATAACTGAAATTGAAGAGCAGTTTCTTGATGACAACAGAAATGGGCTAGTTATTTTTATCCTTTTGACTAACACAGCTGATTATTTGGATGGTTGCTGATTATTTGGGTTGTTGGCGAGACTCCAGGCTACTGGGTTAGGTGCCCACTTGACGTGGTCATGGCGCTTCAGTCCCTACACACAAGCCAGGGTGGACAGCCAAAGCCTGTAGTGCCCAGAGGAGCATCCGTGGCCAGGGCTGGGCAGCCCCGGGATAGAGACGTGTCCCGCTCCTGTCGGCGCTCACCGGCATTTCCCAAAAGTTGGGGCCATCCGGCTGAACGTGGCCAGGAAGCAGCTTGTCACCACGCAGCAGTGATTTAGCCCTGCTCAGACTATAACTGTGTATTTCATAAAATCTCAAAACCCATCAGCACCTATGGGGTGAATTATGCTAGTAACCACTGCAGCTAGTGGATAGTCATATAAATTGGAGTTCCTGCCAGCAATTTAGTCTGGAAATTAAACTATGCAAGTGGCAAATTGGCACTAAGGAGGAGACTATGGGGCTCACAGTTGGGGGCTGAGCTGGCTGAGGTCAGATTTCTCTTTGTGTTAAATGTCAATAGCTGGCATTTAAAAGAGACAATCTATACAAACCAGTAAGACAGGGTATGAAAGAACGTCTGTTTAAAATGTCAAACTATTTTAAATCAAAACAGAAATCCAGATAATTTACAAACTAAATATGACCTTTTGTATTTGGAATATTTATACTGTAGTTGTGCATTCAACAACAGAACTTGCAAAGACCTGACAGTTATACATCTGCGCACGGATCCGCATTATAGAAGCTTGCAGATGGAAATAGATTTTAGTGGACAAACTCTCAACTGGAGCAAATTGAGAGAACTTTACTGAATCCAATACTATCCTGATGTGCATGTGCTGAAATAAGAGCCTAAGTTTCTCTTCCCCAGGGAAGTGAAATAGCTGTTTATCTGCAAAATTATTTTTCTAATTACCATATCTTATATGCAAGTATTGTTTGAATAATTTAATCCCACTGAGAGTAATTCCTGATTTTAGGTGTTAAGGGATGAAAAAAGCAAGAATAAAATAAAAGCAATGAGAAAGCCAACTGAAGTCTCCAAGCCTGAAGAATCTGTATGCAGGATTAATGTTAGCACATCACAAGGATTTACAGATATTTTTAACGCTTTGGTCAGTGCTGGGGCAGCAGCTGTCTGGGCCCTTGCCTCATGCTTCGCTCTTCTGCTTTCAGGCACATTTGGTGTCTTACCACAGCTTTCTGTGAGTGCTGACAACACCACAAACGGATGGTAGTTAGAGGTTGTATTAGGGACGCAGATCCTTCACTGAGAACATGACACACTATAAACTGGCTTCAAATTTAGCACTCTGATACTAAATGTGCAAGGCTGAGAGCTTCTCAGGCCAAATTAGCGTGCCCTCTGCCCACCCAAATGACCAAAATACGTTAGTGGTCACAAGAACCAGTGAAATGAGTATTTACCACCTGAGAGCCAGAGTGTTAGGAATATCCCTTTGAAGGCATTTATAGTCCAGTTCTCAATAAATGAGGGTGCATATTTGAATGAAAAGGATTAAACATTATAAAGTGTAAAACTGAAAATCCGAAGAATTAATTCCTCTAAAAACTGTATTCCTCTTCCACATGGCCAGCGAGCGAAGGAAGGACTTACCGCTTTGTGGATTCAGCACATGGTGCTTGTTTATAGACCAGCCTCCCAGGTTTGCAGCGTCCATCTCAAAGCCTTGAAGGATTACGGTTCTTTTCTCCCACAAAATAAAATCGGGACACGTTTCATATTCATATCCCACAGACACTGCAAACAAATAATTAAAGATATATCAGACTAGCTTTTCTCTGTGAACTACAGGGTGATTTTTCATTCTAGGTTTCTGTATTCACCTGTCAGGTAATGATGCCACTAATTATCTTCTGCCTGATTGCTATTGGGGAAGGGTATTATAAAGAGTTTAAGAGATTAGCATCTTGTGAAAGCTATGGGTACTACAGCTTCAAAGCAGAGTATCAATTATGGATTGTCTTATGAATATAAATCTCCTCCGATGACTTCTGACTTAATTGTTTATTGCATTTCTACCAAGTACCAGAATAAGAGCTTAAATAGAAAAATACTGTGTTGAACCTGAAACTGTTTTTGTTTGCCTGGTAAGCCAGAGAATACTGCTTCTAAATTTGCACGGTTTTGAAACTTAGGGATCTTTATCCTAAGGGTCTTGTTGTAACTGTAAGAACAGTAGTTGGAAAGGAAGGGATTGCCAAGTGAAACTTGCTAGAATTAAATAAAAAGTCTGTCAACAAGCTTGCGTGGCACATGCCTGCCCCTTACAGTTGGCCAACACTCTTGCTGTAAATCCCGATTCCCCTACCAATAGAAATCTTTGGGGAAAGGCTGGCTCAAGATGACTGAAAAATACAAAAAACCTTCAGAATTTATATTTTTGGTAACTGCAAAATCACTCACTCCAACCAGTATATAGATTTTTTACATTTACTTTTCTCCTCTAGTTAACGTTTTCAATGGAATTCATTCCTAACTAAAAAATGTTATTTTGAAATCAAATCCCAAAAGTTTGATCTAGGAAATTCTGAAATATTTCAGCTTTTAAAAATAAAACAGTCTTTAAAAACATATTAAGATGAAATACAAAATTATTTTAAGAAATGTAGTCTTCAGACATTTTCAGTATTTTCCCCTCACTTTGTCCATGTAGCAGTTTTATTTCCCTTTCTACCTGAACCATGAATAGTTTTAATTCCATCAAAATCCCATTACTGGATGCAATCAAAATATTTTGGCCCGCTACAGCAGGGAACATTTGTGTTTGTAAGATAAATATTTTATGGCAAACTGAAAGCTGTTCCCTACAGCAACTTCACTTAGCAGAGCTGCCTCATCATTTTCGCAGAGACAACCTGAGTTTGCAGCTCAGCTCCGACTCCTAAAAACCCACATCTCCTCAGGTGCTCTACATAAGGCATGTTTAAAACTTTGTACATTTTGGGTGTTATTCTGAGAGCCCATAACTATGATTTTGGAAACCAGCAAGTAGGGTTTCAGCCTCAAAATGGGATTTCAAAAGACTATTTATTGTGCCCCAAAACCCCACTCTATTCATACAATTATTTAGAAGAATTAAGATTAAGCTGTTTATTGAGCTAGCATGTCATAAATCACAGGCTGTTGCTGTTTCTCCTGATACCGCTGCAAAAAAACAGGTAAGAAATCAAAGACATGATTAAACAGGACAGTGATCTCTATCTCGCTTTCTGCTGAAGTATTTGTGCTTAGCAGCATCTTCTTCGAGCTATAACTTTAATAAACTTAAATAACATGTATACTAATAACCTGTGAAGTTCTAAGAGTATCAAGTGTGAGGGTGGGCTCATCCCCACGCAGAACGATGAGGGAGGCTTGCGGAAATAACCCCGACACATGCGGAGCTTCCCGGGGCAGACACTGGATTTCCACGGAAAGCTTCCCTCAAGCTATGCGAACTCCCAGGAGAACGTAAACTACACTGCAAAGGTTTCACGCGACAACATCCTCATGATGCTTTTACTCCGAAAAAAAGAAGCTACTTTATCCTCTTGTCTGTTACTTTGAGAAAACGGCCTCTCTGCTAGGGACTCGTGGAATGAACACATGCTAGCAAACACTTCCCAGCAAATTGGAGCAGCTCCTCTTGTGTCTGCAAGCATGCTCACAAAGTCGTCTTTTCTGTAACTGGGTATGTGATCATTGCTGTCAATAATCCTGAAGGAAAATAAAGATGCTTACAGTATTTATAAATCCAGACGGTTATATTCCCGAGTTGCTGGGACCTCAACCTGCTGCAGTTTAATGTAATTAAAATGAAATCTGAACAGAACGCAGTATTAAATATCAGTAATATGCAGGCAGGGGAAACAATTTTGACAAAATTCATATAATGGATGCAGAAAAAGGTCCTTGAATTCTACACTGTCAAGTTAAATACATCTCTTTTGGAGAGTAACAAACCAAGCTAACAATACACTGAAATATAAAGATTTTTGCTTTTATATTGCAAGAAGCTCAATTAAACTAAATTTTAAGTAAAATAAAAAAGCACCAATTAATTAAAAAATGTTATCCATATATGTATGGATATATGTATGGATATGTGTGTAAGTTCTATTCATGTTTAAACACATGAATCTTGTCTACTTTAAACTTGGGAATTTGAAATAGATGTACCATTTTAAGTTATGCATTTGATCTAATTTGGTTACAAAGTGCAGACAGGGCCTGGATTTCCTGGTCATCAGAAAGCTCTTAAATGATGCAGAGAGAGCACAGATTCCCAGTTCTACCTCACATACGTGAGTACTAACGTGCGAGGAATGAACCCATAAAGATGGCATGCAGAGATGCACCAAAGGGCACATGCGAATGCATTTTCATTTCTGCACTTGCGCAAATACACGTAAGTAGGACCAATAACTCATTTAAAACCTACTTCCACTGCAAAACACCTGCAGGAATTGGTACCTGCAGTCGGTTAGGGCTGGATTTGACATCCTCACAATGAGGTTTTGTGAGCTGGAGAAGCCATAAAGGGCTGGTGTGATAAATCAGGTGCACATGCAATAGCCCAACTCAGGGAAGCCTGCGCTGAGGTTGAGGCTCTGATTGCTTCGGGCCAACGTAAAGCGCGAGATGCAGTTGAAATGTGTAGACTTGCACTTCTGCACTAGCATTCATAGCAGATCAGGAAACTAATGAAACCGAAAATTTATCACTTATTTTCTGGTTGCTTCAGTTTTCAGCCGAATTTGTTCCTGATCTGGCTCATTTCATGATCAAATGAATGTGAGTGGCAGCTCAGGGGAGAAGGAGGGAACATGGGAGCGTCCCTTCTGGCAGCAGTCTGCAGTTGCATCTGCTTAAATTGACTGTGGAACCACAACCTCAGAGTAAGCTCCTTAATTTTTGATATATTCCTTTGTCCATTGCATGATGTAAATCATACTCCACATTTTTGACTACAACATTATCCTTTGCTGACACCAATGACTGCATCTGCAGCACTCTGCAAGCAGCAGTGACTGTGGAAGTGACAGATTCCTTCCCTCTTCCACCCATCTCCTCTCCTCAGAGCTACCTCACAGACTACCTGTCTGGGGGCGCACGATAACACAGTGAAGTCCCCGATGCTGCCTGGGGACTCGTGGGCTGCTGTGAAGCCAGGACGGCCCCGTTGCGCTGCGCACAGACCAGTTTGCAGACATGGGGGATGGCTGAGGCAACAGTGCTGAGCAGAGCTTCTGGTGCCTCTCAGTGTAACATTCCTCTGACTTAAAAAGCAAGATAAACCTTTTAAAAATCAAATGATTAAAGTCCTGGACAAAATGGCTTGGCCAAATAAAATGCATTTTCACAAATAGCATTTCATTAGCAATTCTGATTATCTGCTTGTGTCACTTGGTAAAGAAAGACTAAGTAACACGATGATTTTCACACAAACACTTTTAAACAAACAAACAAAAAGTTTTAACTGATGGGGTCATAAAACATTGTAAGAAAGGATGCCCAAAATTCAGTATTTTGCGAACCTTAAATGGAAATGACATTTTAAATGTCACAGCTAAAAAATGACAATGACACACCAAAGGTCATATTCAAAGTACCATTCAAAAATGGAGAGCTGAACATAATGTCATTAGTCTGTAACTATTCTCAGAGGGAAAAGGGGATTTTCAAATTGATTAAGTTAGAATGAAGATGTTGAAGGAACATGAAAACAAATGTTTCTAGAAAATCATACAAGTCATTTCAATTAGCTAAAGAGGCACTTGATTGAAATCCATGCAAGGTCAGGAACAAAATTGTAAGTGCATTTTCCTGGCTTCATATGTGTTAGCATTTCTGCATGTGTCAAGGTGATTCTACATACCCATTGCCTCTGCCAGACCAGAAACCTTCTGTCCATAAATATCTGTCTTATTCCAGGCAAATGTGTAGACCAAATTGGCTGCAGCTGGAAACCATTTCTGGAGCAGGCGTCCTTCAACAGCAACTATCAGATGTACTTTTGTCATTCCAGGAGGGATGGCTGTGTGTGTCAGAATAATGCGCAGCAAAGTTTTATACCCTGGCGTTCGACTGCTGAGATAACTAAGCTTCACAAAGCTGGAAGGTATTGGAATTTCCTCCTGGACCACCTTGGATAAAAACAATCATATGATTATACCTATGGCCAAGACAAGTGCAAAATTCTGATTATTTCTCATAACGACAAGTGTTTACATTTCATGAACATGATCTGAAGACAGTATCACTTAAGATATTGTTCTTTTCTGAGCTTATTTCAGCAATGCAGTCGCATAATGAAAAACCTGCAACACCAAAAACTGCTTTCTCATCTTGTTGGATGGCAGTGTGTTACACTTTGTTACAGAACCCCTTTCTCTAATTCTTCACTACTATCCCCAGAGGTGCAGATACAATATTTGTGCTCATATTCATATATATAAGCATTAGTAGATGTATCTTGGTCTTATTACTTGGTTTACTTAATGAACATATTAATTAGAATATAATTATACAAATATATATTTGTAAGTCTGTATACATATTATATATTTTACCGTGATTTGAAGACACTGTCCTGTTTGGAAGGTAAAGTGGACCTGCTATGAGAGAGCTAAGAAAGAAAATGATCTTGCTGATAAAACAAGCGCTGTGCAGAAGGGCTTGCAGGGAGGCTACTGCAGCACGAAGGGACATGGCCTAAGAGGGCAGAGCGCAAGGGGACACAGTGTAACAAGCTAGCTGGGGACACGCCGTGCTGAGCAGGAAACCGCCCGGGCGCCAGACTCATCTAGCTAACAGGTAGCGTCCCCGGGGTGCGCTGCAGAGTTCAAATCCCATTGCACGGCTGTCATTGCTGCTGTCGGAATCGGTCGGATTCAAGCTGGCTTGGATGTGCCCACGCCGCCGCAGCGTCAGCTTCTGTCCACAGCGAGGATGCCCTCAGCAACGAGAGGGGCTGCGGGGGCTGCGAGCTCGCGTGGGAGGGAGAGAAAACCTGGCCCTGACCTCTTGAATGAGGGGGGCCTCGGAGCTACGAGAGGGATGCAGCTCTCGCATTGCCCGAGAGCAAGTGCTCGTCTGCAACAGCCTCTCGCACGGGTCCATCGCGAGCCCTGGGAACTGCTCCAACCTCCACGAAGGTCAAGGATTTTAGTACACTGCAGCAGTAACAAGACAATCTGTCACAATATTAAACCAGTGCAATTTGGAAAAATACATACTGGGCTTTGTTTATATCCCCCCTTTTTTACTTTTTTGTTTTGTTTCTTTAACAATAAACTGCTTCGCCTTCAACCCTCTTATTTACATGTTGCTCCAGTAGCCCTGCCACAGGATTGCTGCAGTGCTGCTGGAGGCCTGCCAGCGCTTGTCGTTTCAACATATGAAATGCAGCGTTGCCAGGGAATTCCTGCTCCCTTTACTGCTCCTGACTTGCAGCAGTTCCCTCTTTCCTGCTGACATCCCAGCTGCCCCTCTGTCATACATCTGATATCTCCTCTTATTTTTTAATAGAAAAAAACAGGAAGAAATACATATGTACTAATATATTCTGATATATCTCTTTTTCTTGCTATTCTGGGTTACTTTTTATTCATCTCCCAGTCCTGTACAATAAAAATCAATACTCTAAGGACCCTTCGCTGCCAGCAAAGGGACTGGGAGCAGTTTCTCTTATGAGTGGACTGCATCTTTAGGTACCTTACTGCTTAAAAAAGACCTAGGAACACTTCATGTGGAATAATGTGACCCAGTTTTTCCTTACCAATGTGCATCAGCTATTCTTAACCTATGTTCATTAGATTCACCTGTACTGTTCTATGAAGCAGCACTGTGGCCATCAGCTAGCTGTTTACTGTTACGGAGATAAATAAATATTACTGAGTTCAATCAAAGTGCTCCTACATATGGGAAAAGGGCCCTTCATCAGGAGCTCTCTCTCTCTCTATATATATATACACACACATATATGTATTTTTTTTTTTTTTAAAGAGTGGAATTATTCATTTTTACAGGTAGCTACCAAATATATTCCATGCTTCCTCAGTGAAATTAAAAGACAACTCAAAAGAGATCTTACTATAAGGCTTTGGTTAAACACTATTTGCTCAAATAACATATGAAACATTATGGGCATGATTCAAAATTGTATTTTGCTGGGTGTTCAACTCACACCACCTCTTTTAAGCATTGAAGAACATAATAATAGTTAAGTGCAAAGTTAATTAGAAAGGAATTATAAACACACATTGAAGGGAGACTCCAGAGAAAAACACATTTAAATGTAACCAATTGGAAAGAGCACGTTAATATTGTTCCACCACAGAAAGAAAGTAAAAAAAACAACCAAAGAACCAACTGAAAAAAAACCCTGAAGTATTAGCATATAGCAGGAAAAGCCATCATAAAGAACTAGAACATACGGAGGGATGAAAAATCCCTGGAAATCTTCATGGCCTGCTGGGTAATGTCTCACAGTGATGTATGGTGAAGCAGTACTGTTTGTCTGTAACCTAGGAATGGTTTTGTGCATCATTATAAATAAATCAGGATTTCAGTAATAAATCATAGTAGCAGTCACCACCTTCTCCTTCTACTTCATGGGAAGAAATAAGCATCTTTCGAAAGAAAAAAAAAAAAAAAAAAAAAAAAAGGGAGGAGGAAAGTGCTTTTGCTCAGCAGCACTAGAGCAGCCTGCACTGATGGCATTCAGAGAAAAGTATAACATCACTGTGGTTAAAAGCCATTATTTGGCCCCTCACAGCAGCAGTTTCGGAACTTTCTAGGACCAAGGAAAGACATTAAGGCAGTGTCAAATATCCAGTGAATGAATATCCAACACACCATTGCTCCAAATTTGTCTGAAAGGCTGAAACTGTAACTTTTAAACAGAAAGTTCTACTACCAATTTCAGTGAAGTCCACATTTTTTTAAACCCATGTCAGTTTTTTATCTATGTGCTTTAATATTTATGCATGCACCTCAGGAATATATATGATTTGGACAGAAGAGTTTGATAAAACTTTTATGATAATATGCTGATAGGAGCAATTGTGCATGCAAATTTAATGATAAAGGCTTGATCTGCTTGACATTCAGTGTCAAATTCTCAATATCACCAAATAATTATGTTAGTTCCATTAATACAGGTCAAGAATGGTAACTTTTAGAACTCTGTAGAATTTTTTTTCTGAAATGGAACATTCTATTAATTTGAAAGTATTTATATTACCTGTAGCTCGGGGATAACAGTTCCTCTTTCTGGACAGGACCCTCCAAATGCTGTCAAAGGTGAAGGTAGTACGATGGGATTTGGGCTAATAAAACTACTGATGTCACAAGATGGTACTTCTGACTCTGTTCTTTGCATTACAACTTTGTCCACGATGATAAATCTATTCCAAGGCAACCAAAGCGTCCTTTTTTCAGATATGAATGGAGATCTGTCAAAAACTAGAGTGACAGAGATGCCTCCAACAGCCACAAGGTCAAAACTGAAAAAGACAAAATAAAATGCTATATTTCGTTTTCCTTTCATCATCATACTGCCATAACTTTCAATGAATCACAAAACATCTCTTTGTATTGTTCGTTGTAACCTTTAACTTGCTATGTGAAATCATTCCACTGGATTTCTCCAACGCCACTTGGACACTCACGTGGAAGCTTGACGTCTCTCTGCTTTCTCCCTATGTAACACTAGTCCAGCTCTGGTATTCCACTGTTCCATAGCCCCTCTCCACTGCTTAACTTCTAGAATCACTACAAACAAGTAGTTTGTATGCACACAAAATAATATAACAAGGGTGGTGATCCAGTTACTTTGCCCCATATGAAAAGAAATTCCTACGCCACAAAAGGGCCACTGCTCAGAATCTATGCATGCTGCATGCAGAGTAAAGAACTCTTAACTCTGGTAGGTCTTTCTGTTATTAACATCCGTTTCCCAGTTCCTGAAAGTAGCAGGAGAAAAAGGTTAAGCATGTCGAGCAGGAGACCACTGACTGCAGAATATAAAGATTTCGGAACAGCAGCTGATTAACTGCACTGAGAACTGAGCCAGCTCCTGCACGTATGGCTCCTGTGGGAGCCGCGGCGAGGAACCCTTAGCAGATGCGGCTGCAAAGCAGCGGCCGGCAGAAGGCGAGCTGTGCACGGTCTCACTTCTCTGAGTTTCTGACATCTATAGTCAGGTACCATAAGGTAATATGTAAATTGACACTTCACCCTCTGTATTATTGAATGCATCTATTACGGAGGCTTTTGATGGTAACAAACTGTGATAAGAAGTCAGACTTAATTATGCATCTCTCATCACATTTCCCAAATGACACCAATTACATTCACAGCAAAATACAGGTAGCATATCTTTATGCAACAACTTTATCCAAGCTAGTGTAAATAGGAAATGATAAAAACTAACTTTCAGTAGTGTGATTTGAAAGTCAATAAAATAAATAAAATAAATATGCATGCTCTTTTATCAACTGATAGTGCCCCAAAAGATCGTGGAAATAGCAACAAATTATTTTTCCCTGTTAGACGATGCCATTTAAGTTCTTGTCAAGGAAGATGAAGTCTTTAAGAGTCCTTATCAACTAAGTATGACTAAAGTTCTGAGGCAAATCATGACGGTTTTGCAAATGGATGGCCAGCCTTGGAGTGCAGTGGAAAATACATGGGAAATCCTCTTTTCAGGAACTAAGCTCAGCCCTAAAAGAAAGGGGAAGCCAGGATTGCTTTGGCTTGGCTGCAGAACAGCAGTTTAAGCATTTCAGTTCTGATAAGAACCTGTATTTTTATGTGCATGGATCAGGTGATCAGCTCTTTACTGAATCTCAATAAACTACTAGAAGATTCACACTTAAGGACAGAAAAAAAACAAAACAAAACAAAAAAAAAAACAGAAGACAGAGAATTGTATGGAAAATCTGACTGCTGAAAATACTCCAATGTCAAAGAGGTTAGTAATATGCCAAACAGTATGTGACCGACACCGTCTCAGAATAGAGACTCACTGGAGGTGCCCTGACAGCAGTACAGTCACACTTGGACTCCAGGTGTTTGAATGTCACTGTAATTTTCTTGTTGCTATTGTGTTTTTATTCTTCCTTTTCTTCCTTGTTCTCTTTACCACAGAGAGCTCTAATGAGATGCGGTCCCAGAACAGAGGACCAGATGCCATCCTCAGTCCACATTAAGAACAGTCATGTCTAGGAGAATTTTGCACATGAACAGAGGTGGTAGATGATCCCAGCTGTAAAAAATCTGACTCAATGAGAGACTGTACGTAAAAGTCTCACCTTCCATCTTGTCGACTGATGGTGTATCCATACTCACTGTGGTGCAGAAAACTGACATTCACTCCAACCAAAGGTGTCCCATCTACTGCTACCACCTGGCCTCGAATGACACAGGCACGTCTGTCATGAAACAGGCAAAGGTAACAGTTAGACACATATGAAGGGCGAGAGCAGTATTACTTCAGAAACTCTGCTATACTTCTGTTCCAGGCAAAGGCAGAACCTCGGTGAAATCACAGTGACTGTTGATTTTGAATGAAAATTCAAAGAAGCCTGAAAGATTGATTTGAAAAAGTATTACCTTATGATGAAAACATACAGACTGTGCTATGAATTCTTGGTGTACTATGAATGTATGAATACATTTCCATTTCCAGCAACATTTCAGTACATTTCTGTTGCTCTGCCATTAAAAAGTGTTGCAAAGGTTTCATAATAGCATGAGTTAGCTTGCTGCAGCTCTAGCGATGACAATTTGTGAAAGAGGAGAACCAAACCCAATTCTCTGGTGCTAAGAACAGGAGCATCACTGTCTGTTAGAGAAAAGCTGAACTAATATGATAAGGCAGCAGTCTTCACTGAACTTCAGAAAGTTATATACGTAAATCCAGAGAAAGCCTAACCAGGTGTAACACATGTTATGCCTTTTAAAATTCCCTCTAGGATGTGTTAGACTTGCACCCATTTACCAGCATGAAAACAAAACAAAACAAAAAAAAAAAACAAAAAAACCCACCTTCCTTTCCAGTAAATTTAAAGAGGCTGGGATATAGCAGATCAGGAGAACACATCAAACTCACTGGACAGGAAAGTGAACTCATAACTAAGTGGGTCTAATCGGAGGCTAACAGAATCACAAATCATGGAAAATGCAAGCTGAAAGGAAATACAAGACTTTATCTTGTCCATTTCTTTGCCTCAGGTAAGATCAACTATACCTACATTATTCCAGGCAGATGCTTGTCTAACTCTATAACCTCACCATGCAACCTACTGCAATGCTTCTGTACGAGTGCTTCACTCATGGCAAGCCTTGTCTACTGTGTAATTTGAAGCTCTACTGCTGCCCTTTAAGACGAGCACTTCACCAGACGTGGTGAACAAAATACTCTTTTTCTCAGCTTTAGCCTTTCATTTGAAGACTTATAATCTAAGAATCATAAAGGACACAAGTCACATCAAAGATGAGGAGTAAGATGTGAAATACTCTCACAGTGCAGATTAAGACCTTGTCAGATTTTCTAAGGGCTTACACAGCTAATTCCACTGAAACAGCTTTTGTATTTTGCCCCAAGCGCTCAGGTCTACATTAGGATACTTCCACTAGCTCAAAGGATCCAGGTCTTGGGTACCTAATGATACAATTGCACATATTTCCTGGAAATATAGTTTCAAATAGCAGAGTGAACAGTGTATTCAGAAGTCTTTTTATAAAAATATACATGTAGACTAAGACATGTACAGTCAGAATGTCAGAATATCTAGAAAGGTTTCTGGTATTAATTACTCAAATAAACAATAAGCATAAATTTAGGCACTGTTACATTTCTCTCTCAAGTTACCAGTTTGTACTGTCTCAACAGACCCATCCCACCTTTGCAGGATGAGTAAGTATTCTAAAGGAAAAACTCAATAGCTCTTTAAATGAAAGTTATAAGCTATAAGAAAGAGTCTATACGTGATTTTAAAGAAGATGCCTTAGGAGATTAATTGATTTTGATGCAATGAAATCATATGTGAAAGCTGGACTATACATTTCTCAGAATTCTGACTTGTTTCATAAGATCCCATTCTCCCAAACCACTCAACAGGACGTTAATTTATAGCTATGATATCATCAAACTCAGCTGGCTGTGCCCTGAGAAAAATGCAACAGGTAAAATTTAACCTCTTTGGGAGTATGCCGTTCCCTACGGCAGCTAATCTGAATTCCACGCTGTCGGCAGGTAGGCTGATGGCAAAGGTGCTGAAAAGCCCAGCTGAATACAAAAAGTAAGCTGCATTACTTTCAGCATGCAGAACAGAGCTCTAATTTACCACCTTTTAGTTTTCTGCATTAACTAAGTTGGGCAAAACTGGTTCCCCGCTGGAAGGCAATCAAATTCTCGTATGTCTCAACAGACTATGCCAGGTTCAATTACTTTTTGATTTTTTAGAATAGAAACCACAAGTTTCTATTGTTTTCTCATATTTTCTGACATCTACAGACCTGTCCTTCCTTTTCTAACCGCTTTATTTTTGCATTCCATGTATTTACCAGGTACACTGGTTTGAGGAAGAGAGTCCTCTAAGATATATCATTATTCTGTATATTATTCTAGTATAACCTCCTGTTTGCTCATTCCCTGTTTCTCATTGTGCAAAGACTTGTCTTCTGACTCTACTCCTTCTTCCTATTTTATCAAGCACACAGATTTGTGTGATAGCAACTCATCAGTCTTCATTATTTCATATATTGTCTGTCTTTACCCCCTCACTTTGTTTCTCATTATTCATAAATAATATTCAGAGACTTATCTTTCAACTTCCTTACTCTTTTTTTATTCCTCGTATTTTAGGAGCCACACACATTTACAGTATGCGATAAAGACTCACAAACCTCGTTATTCTACATTTATCTGTATTGAACTGTCTTTGCTATCTTTTAGATTTTAAAAGTCCTAACCTGCCCATGTGTTGCCTTCATTATTTTCTGTCTTGTTATTATCCTACTCTAAGCTGAAGTGGCTTTTCCTCTTTGGCCTCTTCTTGAATTACCAACACCTACTAAATCTTTGATTAACAGTATTCAGTCCAAATTCGCTTTAGTTTTTGCATTTAGCAAGGCTCTGCAGCAGGCTCCCTCTCTTCCCTAACTCCTGCCATCTCCCATAGAGGACGGATGCTCCGGAGGGTGCCCAGCTTCCTCGCAGGCTCCCGGTGCCTTGCTCCTTGCAGGAGAAGCCACTTTGTTCCTCCTTTTACGGGAGCTTTCAGCACACGTTTCCTGCAGCAGTGTCATTCTTGATACAGCCGCCATTTCATGCTTTTCTGGCTTCAGCATCCCCTCTCTTCCCAGCAGAATCAGCCTTAGAGCTTGCTACTGCTCATTGCTTTCTTAATTCTAATCTCTGAAGCCCATTAGGCCTCCACAATGTGCTGCATTTCCCTCTTCCATTCTCAGCTTCTGGGGCTCATTCCACACCCTTGTGACTGGCTTGCCTTTATTTCTCATGTGGATGGTAACTCATACAACCTCTCTAACAGTCACTTTATTTGCAAAGATTGCAAAATCTTGGACTAAGGCTTTCAAGCTTTGATGTCCAAGTTGTGTAAGTGCAAAATGTCTTTTCTAATTTGGAGGAGCTGGAAAGCCTGGCATCTATTTTCTGTCCTGTATCAAGGGAGGAACGTGTCCCTGATAAGCTCCCTCTGTCTTTTCAAATGCATTAAAAATCTCTCCGGTCCCCTGGCAGGCTGTACTAGAGCTGCAACTCCAGAGGGAGCAGTTGCTTTTTGAGAAACGCAGATTCCCTGGGGCTGCAAGGACAGTACAGAAGCTGGATTTCTTGGTAAGAGCCTCTGGGGCCGTTCCACATGGAGCAGAGGATCTCCACTTCGAGGGCCTCACATCTCTGCCAGCAGGCAGTTTGTTCGACATCTCTAATTTAAAATACAAATAGGACTTCAGAATTCTAGGTGCATTATTTTGTTACCTCTGAGGCGTTTTATTAATCCACCACCGTTGTGCCTTGCTCTACTACTACTCATTTGTTATTCTTTCACTTCTGTTTTTTTGTGTTAAGCATCCAAGGTTCTCTGAGCACCTCAGGCTGAGACATTAGGCTCAGACATGTCACTATGTCAAGGAAACTCGTGAATTCGCAAGTGTCACATTATCACAAGATGTCATTTACTGTATTACATTTCTGATTAAAATCTTCAATCGGAGAAATTAAGCTGAAGGCTGGCAACGTACATTCATTTCTGCCTGCTGACAGTGTTGCTGTAAGCAGCCTTTGAAGGGTAATTAATTCAGTACCATGCACTAGTCCCTTTTTCGTAGGCAATTTGCAGCGAATCAAATAGCTTGCCAGCAGCACGCATTAAAAATACTCGGCAAAGAAACAAGCTAAAAACCTTCCTGAGAACAGAAGATGCCAAACATTGTAATCCGCTACACTCCACTACATGCAATGGGTCAAAATAATTCCTGATGTAAGAAAGGAGACTTCCATTTATTCACAGTTTGTCTAATCTGCCCTTAAGCATGACACAGTTAAAGTTCGGATTTTGTAGAAAGCCAGTACAAATGACATATCAGAAAGCAAAATACACTTCTAAAACAGTAGAATTAACCCTAATGTTAATTTTGGTCTAGTATTTGGCCAAGGCTCACTCCCTGGACTTGACTGTGCTGTGGAGACCAAATATTTGAAAGCTTTGAATAGCTGAAAAATCTAAGGTAAAGTCAAGATGCAAATGGCAAGATATTCTAGCAGTTGTTAGAACAAATAATTTTGGTATTTCAGAGGATGATGAAAATGGCAGCATTTGGCAGGGACCAAACAGTCTCACAATCTGAAATTCAGAGATAATCTTCACCTTCTTTCAGTAGCATTCCCAAGTTTACCCAACATCACTCGGCCTTTATCTAGAAGGAGATTCATGCAAGCAACACCCATCACGGAGTTCCACTGACCGCATGCCACAGCAAAACACTGCACAACGCCATCTGGATCAGAAGAAAGATTTCTGACAATTGCTGGTGTTTGCTGCATTAGCCCTACAAATGATCTCAGAGACTTATTGCAAAGCTAAAAAATGTCAGATAGTATTTGCAAAATTTTACATTTGAGAACAAATGGGAACAGATACCAATGCTCCAAAATAAATGAATGGAGCAATTTCATTCAAACTGTCCAGCATTTCTTATTGAACCACCTATGCAATAAAATAAGTGGCATTGTAGGCAACCAAAATGTTTGATATCATCTGCATGGACATGAAGTCTTCAGTACCAGCCCTAAGGAAATAAAAACCCAGACATGCTTTGGTCAGCACCAAACAGGAAGGTTCACAGAGTCTGAGGTATTTACAGTACTAACAACTGTCTCACTACCTTCTCTTCAGCTATCTTAATTCCCAGGAGCAAAACAGACACTGCATGACAACCTGACTGACAGTGTCAGGGGAAGATTTCTGAACAGAGACACCCAGCTAAGTCATTGCTTCCTTCCGAGACTCCGCTTATCTGTGATCCTTAAGGAAAATTTTGACAGTTTTTAATAATACTTGACTTATGGACGAACCATTTTTCAACAGCCTTGAAGACTTGAAGATCAAGCAAAGTGTGGACCAACGAAGTCCTCAGGGTGCCCCAGACATTGCAGATTACTGCTGACAAAGCCCTGGAGACGTGACATGGCGTCAGTCTCTTAAGGCACCGTGCTGATTCTACACATGCAGACAGCATCATCTGAATCCCTATGATCTCCTCAGCAAACTAACCAGCAATTTCTTTGTAGTGAGAGGGACATGATATCTGGGGTGTGAACAATGCAGGAATCCAACTACAAGTCATATTCATTATTAAGTCTGAAGTATTATTATTAAAAAGCCTGAGGCCTACCCATGGCTAGGGTGGGCTGCTGGCCTCGCACTGCTGTTTACCAGAGCCCTCCCCATCCCTGCAGCTACGCCAGTTTCTAAGGATAAATCATCAACAGACCTTCATTATCCTTCCTTTTCCAAAGGCGTGCCAGATATCAGAGTAAAGAAATGAAATACTCAGAAAAGTGTTTCAAATCCAAGTTAAATCCTATCAATGATAGCTTTAAAAGATCAGTTCCTTTCATCTATAAAAGCACGTTGATGGGATTATGTGCAATCTGGCTGCTAACAATTGCCATGCCACCAAGCACTGTACAGGTGACTTGAGTGCTCACCTTCTCTGTGAAAGCACCTTCCTGCAAGGCATTTTGATGAGGAGCATCTTTCACTGGTGACTTCTGCTCTAAACTGCAGCATACTCCACTACTCGTACGGGTAGCCAGGGACGCTGCATTAGGCGCAGCGGGACTCTTCCATTAGTGACAGCCCTGGCATGGCCAGCTGGAGGCTTTTCATGTAGCTCATTTTTGTGCACTATTGTTCTACATATTTATAACATCCTGCTACATTATTAATAGTGATTAAATGTTTAGGTATTTTAGATCGATCAAGACCCAGTTTACATATTTATTTTATTAAAAATTAATAGGTAACAATGAAAGAGTGCACTGAATTTGTGGGCAGCTACAGAATGAAGACAAGGTTGTAATTCAAGTGCTGTGAAAATAAAAAATTCTTATGCCCTCATTATTGGTACATGGTTTATCTAATGCATAGGCCTAGTTGACAGGGCAATGGCTAGATGATGTGGATGATTTGTGTATCTCTTTGTCAACCTCTAAGTTATAGCTTCCCAAGTGAGCTACAGCATAAAAACTTATGTGCCCCTGTATTTCAAATGTTCAAGGAAGTCCGTGTTACCAGGCTTTCTGAGAAAGCGTGTGCCCCTTCCTACCGCACAGCCTTTTCCTGTTCAAGGACGTGCCAATCTCACAGACACTCAATGATCACACCGCACTGTTTGCATGACAGCTTAAGAGTAACCTGCAGCACAAAACAGTAAACTCCACACTCCTGGGCAGAAAGGTGACTGAATATAGCTCGCTGAATCCAACCCCTCCTGCCTCCTGCCATCGGATCCATCTACAGCATAAAGAGCTGAACTTCCCCCCACTTATTTTTGAAGTACAAGGTCGTTTACCTTCCGCAGCAGTCAGTTAATAAAAGTAGTACAGTTTGTTATAGTGACACTTTTATGAACTACCAGAGTAATAAAGAGAATTGGTCAAAGAAAAGAAAAAGAGGATTTGGACTTGTTCTGACCTGGAAGTTTGCTATCCTGGTATTTTTTGATCAACAGTGAAGAATTCTCAACTGTTAATGTGTCAGTGCTTTTCCCTAGTTAAGCGATTTTATTGCTGTTCTCAATATCCTGAAGTCTTTAATGTAAAAAAAAAAGTTACCTGCTCTCAAATGAGACATCTCCTGGGATGACATGAGTGCTCTCCTTCCCAATGAGGAATCTGATTCGATCATAGAAGAGCCGCGGCGGGTGCTGCGAGAAGGGCGGCTGGCTGTGCTGGATGAGGTCAAGGGGATCCGGCGAGCCCTGGCACAGGGGGCTGGCATAACAATTGCTCTGCTGACAACAGTCAGGGTCTACACAGTCTGTCAAGCCATCTGAAAATGGACAAAAAAATCAGGAAATGAGTGTTTCTGAGAATAAAGCAAAAGGCTTACTACTGAAAAGCACAGGAGAACAGACATTTCATTGATTGGAAGGCATGACACACAGGATGACACATAAATTCAAATTTCATAGAGCATATATGCAGATGCTTAACTCAGGGTGGGTATTTCTCCCTCGTCATCCACATTGTATGGCCTCAGAAAGCTCCCATGCAACAAAGAGAAAGCAGATGCTACAAGCTAAGCGAACACGGAGGAGAGCCAGTCTTCATTGCAGAACTTACAGAAAAAGAAAATCACCTTACAGTCCTTGTTCACATGCAGCTGATTTCTCTAAAGCTCTTTTACTGTCACTACAATCTGCTCACAAGTGTGAAGGGTATACACTTGCTCCTGAACATGCAATAATCTCATGTCTAGAATGTTACCTAACTTTCAAAAGCATCTTCACTGTAGTAGTAAACAAAAAGTGTTGTGTAAAGTTCCATTTTAAACTCTATAGTACATTTATTACTGCTTTAGGATGTTTATTTCTCATTTATTTGTTGCTATACATATGTTGCAGTTGTTGGTGCCATACAAATACACATCATGGTGCAGGTGCTGACCCAGTAACCTGACAGAGAGTGGATGCTTGCCCCCAAGGAAGCACATACGGAAAGTTGAGATAAAAAGTTTTCCGCATTTTCAAGCAGGAAAAAAGGAGAATATATGTATTTTTAAAAAAGCTGTAATTTCTGGAAAAAAATGCAACTATATTTGTGGGTGAAATAAAATTACTTAAATATGCAAAGCTTGTGATTAAAAGTGTAGCACTGAAATTAGTCTAAATTAAGCACCTAATCATAACAAAATTGGGCCATCAGCATTTAACTGCTTCTATCTATCAGCACAGTAGACATCTAAATCGCCTAAAATATATACTCAACCAGACAGTCAGAACTAATACAGTATGGTAAAAATGTTCAATCGTCTTACAGGCAACATGCATTTTATGACTCACCAATTGCTAACTTGCTCGGACTGATCAGAACACTAATGCATATACAGAGAGTTTACGCATCATATCCTTCAAGAAACGACATTTTCTTTCTGATATTTTTAACAAGGGCAGGCTGCATAAATGCTAAGTCATCGCTTCACTGGGTGGATTTCCCTCGTCTTAAACCTGGAACACTACAGTACCAACATACTGTCAGGCATTTTCACTTCATACTTGGGTTTTTTTATGCTCTGTTCCTACCAACACTTCAGTTCCTATAAAAACTGTATGTCCTCAGGGCAAACTCCATCATCAGGGAGGCTACTGAAGTTCTGCCACTGACTTTAATAGCTGCAAGACCAACCACCAGAGCAGAAAAACCTTTCCACTCCTCTTGGTAGAGCACCCTGTGCTCTGCAAATATGCACTAAATAACAGCATAAAATATTTGCTTAGAGAGGAAAGCAAAAATCCTTCTGCAGAACAAACAAGCAGCCCAAAATGGACTTTCCCAGAATCGAAAATCCTTGCCTGACCTTGAGCGAGATGGTTGTTTGCCTAAGCAAAAAATATTAACAACTCTCTCCTCCCGCAGCCCAGAAATCAAATAGAGCAGCCTTGTTTTTGTGACAATGAAGCAAGGGCAACTGTAAACAGGCAGCGACAACAGTGCGACAGAATCAGCCACACCGGGCCAGCTACAGGTCAGTGCGTGGCTGTTTCACAGCGGTTTTACCTTCTTTCTACACTCGTCCAGGCCTGGAGGCAACAGGCATTTTCCAGCAGCGGGAGAAGAGCTTCACAGGGTGATGCTGAACTTACTGGCTTTAAGCATGGCCGTCACTTCTCTTTCAGGAAAGCCAAAAAGCTACTGAAATTCTCCAGGAAATCAGTAGGCTGAAACACTAAGAGGCCTCAGTCTAAACAAAGCCATGTGGGAGGCTGATGGAGGAGTTAACTACACCAATCAAAGGGGCTTTCATTGTGTGCTGATGAAGAAAAAACTGGAAAAAAAAGCTTTTTGGGTTTAAACCTGAACAGCAGGCTTGGAATTGCAAGCAAAGAAAATACCTTACTATTGTTTCCTCCTTTGTGGCCAAGGAACAAAACTTGCTATATTCTTAATAAGGGAGCTGAAAAGCATCAAATTACTACTAAATTCTCCAAAATTGCAAATATTAAAGAACTCTACTAGACTAAGAAGGCAGTAGAGAAACAGCAATCTCTTGCTCTTGCATTCCTGGTGCAGCTGCCTACACAGGGGTCTGTGCACGGCAGGGAGCAGGTGCTCTGGGCAGGTTCTGGCTAGTGACACAGCTGTGGCAGTGGCTGGTCTCGCTCAAAAAGTCATGGGACTTTCTGGAAGATACTAATTTCTTCAAGCTGTTTGCTACATACCTGGGGAATTTGAAGAATGCTGCTCTGGCGGAATAAGTATTAATCAGCAAAAGGCATACCAAATCCGGAATAACAGCATCCAGGGGGAACCTAGTTTTTCCACAGTTGCTTTTCTGATTAATTTTTCGTTGTCAACAAGCTACTAAATGTGGGAACTGAGCCGATCTGATTCTCTTATTTATGTAAAAATAAAAGTGAAAATTCATAAAAACAGTTGAGTCTAATAATATATTTAGAAAAGAAAGAGCCTTAAAAATATCCATTAAATATTTCACAGTTCCCTCATGCTTTTCGGCACAGGTCAAGAGCTTATGTGTGCGGCAGCCAGCACAACGCGCTCATGCTGCCCGCACAGAAACCAAGCCAAGGGAAACAGCCTTTCTAGTCAGACTCAATTTTCATTTGTTTTTTTTTGCAGTTTACCTGTCAGTAAGGTGAGTGACTGATAAACTCCTACCAGTTCTGCTAATGGAGTTATTTCTACCAGAGTGACCTGCACCTGGTTTTCCTCGCGGCAAGGAAAGGGTGGCTTTCCCATCTGCACGGCTGTGAAATCCCAGAAGCTGGGCTGGATAAGCTGTGTTGAGTTAGGTGCCCTCTGTCCCACCAGGGCCCAAACCAAAAAGGAAACATTTTGTTTTGAACCATCAACATGAAGTGCTCTGTGATTTCCGAACAGAGCAACTTTGTTAACAGATATCGAAAGCAATTCGTTCCAGTCTCCTCATATACATAACTCATTATTCGCACCTACTGACAGAGAAGAATGAAGACATAAAGCCTTTCCTCACTTCAGCCTCCGTTAGCAGAACACTTCAGAAGTCAGATATTTTTGCTTCCTATAAATATCTTCCTCAGCTATCGCGGTTACTGCTGTAATTCAACATTACACTCATTGAAGGGAATCTGGGAAAACATTCCGGCGCAGACTCTCGAGTCGCACATGGAGGCAGTGTGCGGTACTGCAGCGAGTATTAGTGAGTGCATGTGAGGATAACATTTTCAACAAGCCAATCCTATTGGAAAGGAGGTTTTCAGTCTAGGAGAAGAGTGACTCAGAAAAGGCAAATCTTGTTTATGAACGATAGCTTCAAACTCATTCACCTGAAAATGCTACAGATACATTTAATCCTCAAGCAATGGTGGTGTTTTTTGGTTAAATTTTCATTTGAGTTTTCAGGAATCAACCATTAAAAAACTCACAGCGTTGAGAAAACAGCAAGACTTCTGTTAAATCTCAGGAGAAAAGCATCAGGAGCAGGAATTAACTACTCAAACAGCAAATGCAGTATTTCATACAGCAGGGGGCCTGTACACTCAGCATTTTACTTTCCATTACTATACAGTGCATCACAACATAGATGAAGACTAAAATGTATTACACAGAGGTGTAAATGACTTCGTTTTACCATTGGCATTTCTTTTTTATTTTTTTCTTCCAACATAAAAGACAGTCAGGCACTGCATCCAGTGCAGTACAGATTATATAACAGGGTGATTCAGATTTTGACGAGTCAAATTCTAAATTAATGGGACACCAACAGGTTCACATCTTCCAGATACCTTGTTTTGCGTGTGAGATGTAATGTTGGACTAGATTTTTCTTTTTGATAAGGAGCACTTCACAGCACGCTTAAATAATTTATACAAGCTCGAAGACACGACAGAGCAGGCTGAAGCAAGTGGCTCTGCTCAGTCACACTGCTCCTCTCTGCATTGCTGTAGCTCACACAGGACACTTTCTCCCCATTTCTTTGCTGGGGAACGGATCCTTCCAGAAAATTTTCTATAAGGAATGGTATTAATGTTTGCTGTATCAGGAGTTTGCATCATGGCAATCATGAAGTGTTATCACTGGACAAAGTACATTTTCGCACATATATATATGTGCATATGCACTATATATTTCTTTTTTAATATGATGGAAAGAAAACCACAAAAGTGAGGAAATTAAATCTTTCCCACCTCTGTTTCTATGGCAATCACCAAAGGGGCCATTTGGGCTTGGTACATATCTGAAACACGTAGATGATGCATCACACTCTTACACTGCTGTCAGCGAGACTTTCAGTCTTTACACTCATGAAGTCAAGTGCTTAATACTATTGTTCTTTCCACAGGAGTCTTTACCTGTGTGTGCTTACTTTCTTTTAGAGATTTCACACAAGCATTAACCAATGCCTGTGCCTACTTGCATCACCACAGGCTCAGTTAAGTCCAATTAGAGTTGCCAGGAATCTGAGCAAACTGAACTGAAGCGCAACTTCAGCAGAGACTAAGCAGCAGTAACATTAACGAGACTGTAAGCCCTACCGGTATGCATTAATCCAACCTGCTTCTCAAATTTTAGCTGTAAGACTCCACAGCAGCCTGAGCATGCTGGCATTTGCATCAGGACATCTGAAACAGCCGGGTTTGCATGTGGAAAGGCGGCCCCGTGTTTTATTCAATGAATGCCAGTGGTGTTTGGCCTTCTGCACACAATAGGATGCAAATAAATCAGAGTATGATTTTCAGAAACAGTAAGCATCCCTGCGGAGCCCTCACTGCTCAGCAGCAGTGAAAACCATTCCCATCAGTATTATATGTATTGTGTAATAATAGCATATTACTTATATATGGACTCAATATCTCTGTGATGGATAGGCTATTAAGATGCCAATGGATAGGTCAGAAATACATCAATATTTTAGCTGCACTGGCTATCAACCAAAAGCTATGCTGAGTCATCTGTTTTCTTATGCTTGGAAAAGCTTGGAGAACGCTATAATAAGTGAAAAGTGACCGAAGGAACTTTTTGGAAGCAAATTCAAAGCTTGTAGTACACAGTACTTTCCTTTAAAGCAAACGGTTGAGATTGATTCATGAAAGAAAGTAAATGATGAAAAGAGATGCTGGTAAACTTAAAACAGAGACTAGTATCAAAGAAATTAAGATGAATGATGGGCTGCATCTTTGAGCTTGTATGTTCAGCATCAATGTAAATTTATATAACAATATCATGTAAATTGTGCCTTGGCAGGGCAGTGCAGTGACCTGCAAGCTGGTGCCCAGCTCTCTGTACATGTCCTTGCTGCCTGCCAGCAGCGTGCTCTGCCTCCTCCAGCCTTGGGCACCAAGAGTCGGATTAACAGCACTCAGCAGAGCGTTGCAAGCAATCTCCTGGAGCTACTGAAGCTTCCAAAAGAAGTCAAAAATAATGGTAGGACAAGAGAAAATGGCCTGCTGAAATGAGCTGAATGGTCATCTTATAAACTGAAAATGAAATCTTGGCTGTCACGACAATGCAAGAAAGAATACAAAATGAGAACAGGAAATAATGTAATACTGAGGAAAGCTATAGCTGGGCAGAGCCATATCCCACCGCAAAGGGCATCTGCCTGAGATCTTGGCGTTGCCTAATGGACACCGCACTGCTAACAGACTGCAGATGTACTCCGCAAGAGCAAGTGCAAGCCATGCTGCCATGCATCTGCTATAATGCTAAGACCTTTTGAATGATATTTGTAGTGATATTTGAACAGGTAAACATGCCCTTAAGTCTACAAGCAGGAAAAGCTAACAGGGCGTTATGAAATGGAAAGGCAAAGATGGTCACGGTACAGCCAAGCTCCAAGTACTACGGATGCTAACGGGATCTAAAAGAAAAAGTACTCTCCTTTCTTAGAAAAAAATTATTTCTGCATGTGTTTAACCTTATCACCATGAAAAACTGCACTGATGTGGAACGGGGGCTTCCGTGTCCATGGGACCGGGACTCAAGGGAGCACGTTTATGGCTTACCATGCATACTAATACACCAAGCCCTAAAAAAAAGAACCGAGAACTCCCTCTCTCCTAAAGCTTTTGTGCTGTTACTATAGACCAAACAGTAAAACTAACACTTCCCTATTCCAAGAAAGTGACATTATTTTATGCCTTGGAACTAATAAAAGTATTTTATTTCATATACTAAAGTTATACATTTTTCCTACCATGTATTTTTATACAGTAAAAATGTCAGGTTTTCAGCATCTAAAAGTATTGTATAATCAATCATCTGGAAACTGCACAAAATTATCCTGGAGACTAACCCCTGAAATTAGAGCTTGCTTGGAATAACAATTGTACAACATTATGTGAGCTTCATTCTTTGGTTGTGACTCCTAATGAACTCAAAGCACAAAACACCTCCCAAGCACTGAAATAGACGCTTGATTTAAACACAATTTGGATAAATAAGACCTTTCCCAGGTCTGGAATATACAGCTGCACTAAACTAGGTACTAGGGAGCGATCTCTTGAGGCCGCGTGTCACTGGCTGAAGGTGATCACATCGTAACTTCAGAAGTTACTACCTGCCAGCAGGTACCTCAGCGAAGCGCCCGCTTCTAGCTCCCCACTACTGCAGGCAAAAACATATTGGCTTCCCTCTTTATGAACCGAATCCAGTTATGCAGCTTGAGACGGTAATTTGTTAACCTGCCACAACACGTTCACGGGCCATGCAACCATCTCGCAGCTGACAGGACTTCACAGACAACGTCGTGCCGCTCTCCTGTGTCCTGTTTGGATCCTTCTCTTTACACAAACCCCAAATGGAAGGAACCAGCTTCTGCTTCCACATTAACTTAACAGTGCTGTATCACCAGTGACCGTAGGGGATTTTTTTTCTAATTTATGCTTATGCCAAATCAGGCCTTTGAATTTCATATATAAAGAGAAGTGGTTTCAATATGTAGATATAAATTTCTTTATTTTAATACAAAATTGATTGTGAAAGAAACTTAATTACATTTAGCCCATCTGTAGTAGTCAGATTAATTAAATATTTCTCTCAGCACTTATCTCTAATTGTAATGTCAACAGAGCTGTCCTAGTATATGCCATACTACCATTAAAAAAGAAAAAGAAAAATACTTCAAAAACCTGCAGTAAAGTGATGTTAAGTGTCTGCCTTAAATTGACAAATTCAAGGAGATTTAGAGTTAAGACTGCCAACTCTTTCAGTAGCTCACTGCTACTGCAGAATATAAAGTGTACAAAACCACAATGCTGGGCAATTTATAGAGAGCCAGTGCTCAGAGTGTATCAGAAAATGTTTTACATACATTATAGGCTAAGCAGGGCTTTTGTGGGCAGATTTAAGAGCGCGAGTGACTGGCTGGGCCGGCGGGGGAGAGCAGCGGACAGATGGGAGCGCGTGGGGAGGCGCGATCCCAGCGCGGGCACACGTGCGACACGGATACGGCGCCGGCCCCCGAGCCGAGAGCAGCCGGGTGAGTGGGCAGAGAGATGGTGACCGCGCGCTTGGAAATAAGGTGGGAAAGGAAGAAGGATGAGGGAGGGATAAGGCAATTTTGAATGGGATTCGGAAATGGGGAAGGCTTTGCCAAAGGACAGCATGGCCACAGATCCCACAGGATACAAAATCAGCAAGTCTCAAAATATATCTGTAAATGAGGAACTATCATCGAGTCAGGGTGTTTCTATTGAGGTCCCGCAGTGACCTCAGCTCTTGGCCCTAAACCAAGCTTATTTTATCAATGACCTAGAAATAAAACCACACAATCATTATACTAAAGCTTGACACAAGGTCGGGGTGCAAGATCTCACCCAAGATTCTGAGATGATCTGCTATGTGACACAGCTGAATGGTGCTTATCTCAATACATCCCAAAGCTAAATTTAAGGATGAAGAATATACTTGTGCTTGGGGCAGATATATTCACAGTCTGAAGGAGAGACCTGCCCAGCCCCAAGCATGGCAGCAAGCACACTGCAAGGGATGGCAATAATTAAAAAAGAGAAAAACAACAGTGCTTTTTGACTGCCAGGTAAAAAAATATTCCTCATTAAAAGAAAAGAAGAAGAAGAAAAAAAAAATTAACTCCTAGAACAATCAGTCAGGGTTGCTGTTGCTTTTCTGTCATAGGCTTTGTGGGTGCAGAAAGACACAAGACAAGATATCTACACAAAGACAAGATTTTTCTGAAAGGAATTCACTAGGTCCTGTGTTCAAATGGGCTGCTAGAAGTGAGGCTGTTTTCCCCAGAAGTCCTAAAACATGTAAAGCCTTGAAATTAATCAAGGCTACCAAGGTCTGAGGTAGGGAGCACCGAACTGCAAATGCCTTGGTCCAGCTGCTGGGAAAGAGTAAATGAGTGTTTTTGCAGAGGACTGTGCTTATGATATTTTCCAGAAACCACTTCTGCAAGCTTTCGACATTGACTCACTGACTCAAGTCCAGATAATTCCAAGTACTGTGCTGTATCCCAAAGGTAACCCTAAGAAACGGGAATATCTCTAAATGTACGCTTTATGTTTGTAGATGTATTTGTTTGATATTAATGTAAGACTAAACTATGGAGGCGTTTTGTCAGGCATGGAGTATTAGGAGAGAGAGTTTTTTATTTGGGTCTCAACTGGCTGTTTTTTAAAAAAATAGGTATTGGAGTTATTTTGAGTGTGAGGGAGAATGGAAAGGAGATAAAATAACATTTAGTAGTGATTATTAAAACACGATTTTCTTGAAAACACTCAGGTAGCACGACAATAGGGATAGCATAAGCCTATACGCACATACTGCCCTCAAGAAGGGCTAACACAAGGGTCTGATCCTGCAACTGCTCGCTCACTGCCTGGTTCAGCGCCAGTCACTGATACAACTGCCTTGACAGAACAGGCAGTCTGTTATAAAACTGGAAAAACACCCCAAAACTGCATATACAAAAGAAACTCAAGGATGCGAAGATTAAACAGAGAGATGTGAATTATGTATCGTACCTCCATCATTGTCCAGGTTATCTCCACACACCATTTCCATGACAACGTTGCAACCCGCGCCACTCCAGCCCACTTGACAAACACAGTGCCAGCCGTTCTGATCAAGAGTGCATCTCCCATTTCCATAGCAGAGCCCTGGGCAGCCATCTGCAACAGAAAACGTACAAAAGAAGCCCTCATGAAGGAGGTTTACTCTCTTCTATTAAGGTTATAATTATCCTATAGTATTATTTAAAATAGTATCATACTCTGGCTTTCAAATTATCACAGAAAAGTATTCTGCACTCCACTTAGATTCTTGGCTAACTATGAGGAAATCCTCATCCTGGTCCCTCCCTTTGCTTGCCCAGGAAATCAGGTCTCAGTGACAAATTAAAATGTTTTATCATGAGAGATCTGTGGCAGAGGAAAAGCTCATCAGAGGGTAAATGAACAATAAGATATTTAACAGCCTGCTGTGCCCATCTCTCTCCTCTGATGGAAAAATATGTTGTATAACACAAGGAAAAGCACATATACATGCAAGGCTTATATCAAAGGTATACACTGAAAATATTGTTTAAATTACAACTGGCTTTTATGGGCATACTCCTCCTATAGGCCATAGGGAAGTTGATCTTCTTATTCTGTCCATAAAGACTCAGCTGAACAAGGGAAAGCTGATTTGATTCATTCCACAATACAATTATTATATTTTTTTCCACAGAAAGCAAATGATTATTTCCTTCCAGTGCCCATTTGTGGCTTCCTTACAATGCTGTATCCGATTCAAACAGGACGAACACTTGCCCTTTGGTGACTGTGATTCTAGATCAAAACTGGAACAATGATCGCACCATCCCCAGATTATATGCCTGCAAACTCTGACTCAATAGTAATTTGGGCACTCTCAGTGCGACACGCGGTGCTGTGTGCCTGTAAGAGTGATGGAGGGACTGTCTCTTGGATGCGCGCGCTCACGTCCATCTGCTTGCACGCTTTGGTGCCAGAGCTCAGGCATTTGTCACATCCTCACCATACACACAAGGAACCAAAGGACTGGGGATAAAGCTGAACAACAAGCTTAACACTGCAAGAGGCACCTCTTCTAAGAGGGCCTCTTTCTCTTTGCCAACATGGACTGCTCTCCTATATTTACCAATGAACATCAACACTTCTGCATTATTCTGTAGCGGGATCTTTGTTTTTGTTTTTGATGAAGAAAGAAAAGGACTCAGTCTGCATCTGTCTTTGGCAGCCTCAAAAGATGGACGCTCCAGCAGGGCCTTGGAAGAGCTGCCCACATAATCAGAGAGCAGGTACAACTGGTCGACCAGGTTGTGACCCAAAGCCCAGAATGCGGCACATTTCCCGGCAACTTTGCACGCCATCTGCCTTCTCCTCACCCTCTGGACAGTTCATCCACTACAACGGAGCAGAGAGGCTGGTTTGGCCCTCACCTTATGAAGAGCTTTTTCCACTTCAATTCACAATGAGTTACTTCATTATTTGAATCTGATTATTTTGCTGCTCTGTAGGATTATCGTTCCAATCTTTCCAGATTATAAATCCAATCAAACGAGTGCCTAACCTTTTTATTATTATCTCATTCTTAAAATAAAAAATACAAATAAATGCTCAAGTCTTCGGGGAATTTGATTAATTTGATATTTCTGCTGGGAGCACTCCTGAAAGGGGCATGTGCATCATTGCTCCGCACAGCATGGCTAGGATGGAGAGGGAAGGCTGCCAAGCGCAGGGAAGGTTGGTGCTTGTGCTCATACTGACATAACCGAGCAGGACCTCAGGCAAGCCACAGAAATCTAATGAGCAGCACCAGGCACAGAACAACAGGAAAATTTTACTCTCGGTATCAAACAGTTTGAGGAGAACTGCATCACTAGATAGACTAGATAGTTCTAAAAACCGAGAACTTCTCTATCAAGAAAAGCTTGCTGTAATTGCAAATGATAAAAATATGAAAATTTTTCTTCTCATGGAAGACAGGATTACTATTTTTTCCAGTAAATTCTCAGCTCTGTCATTATTTTAGAATGGTAACCAAGAACAAAAATCTCATTTGCCTAACTAAATATGTTCGATAGTCACAAGAAGCATGCTTACTATTCTGGCAACTTAAGGTTGCAGGAGCTCAGGCAAAACAGGTAACACAGAACACACCACTCTCAGTAGTTTTGTATCTTTTCATTACTCTTTGCAATACTGATATGAAAAACAACTTACCTCGAACAGCATCTAAGTAGTGAGCTTAAAAAAGAAAAGAACAAAACTGAGATAGATTGAATTTCTGTACCAAAATAAAAATACAGAGACCATTTGCTTATGGTTTGCCACCTGTTGGCTAAACTGTTTCCCTCTTATTACGGTTAGGGCTATTGCTATCACTATAATCAAAATGCACTGTATGTGTTTATTCTCCATTTGATTAAAAGGACGTGGAGGATGGCATGGGCTGTGCCTAGTAGCGCCTACAATGCGAACAACAACTGAGGAAACAAGTTCTATTTTCACCTTATTATTCAAGCTCTGTTTTCATCTTATTATTCTGGTCCTTTCTAGATTCATTATATAGAGCCTTTTGACAATTAGGCCCTTCTTCCTCAACAAATCTAATTCCAGAATTAGCAAATATAATGCAACAAATTCTAGGGCCAGTGAATGAATTATTTTAAAATGATCAAGATAAAACATCCTGTATTTTCTCCATAAGTAAGCATGAAAGCTTATGCTGCTTACCTGACTGAAAATTAGACACCTGACTCTTACGCAATTAAAATATTTATGAATAATACTGCTTTGTGAAATCATTAATGATATTTTAGAGAGAACCACTATAAGACTTCATTAAAAAAGTGTCATATTCCATTAAAAATATAACAATTACATTTGTACAGTAGAGTAATGACTTTCGAAAAGAAAAGTTGCAACCTTTAACTTATTAGGAATCTTGTTAGAAGCTAGCTACAAAACACACCTCTAGCAATAAGTAAAATACGCAAATCCTCAGACACAAAGGCAAAAGAATTGATGTGAGAATCACTTAAGCTGAGTAATAGCTTCATCCTCTTGCAACTTCTATTACTTAAATACAAGCATTACTTTTTCTTTTTTGTCCGTGACCAAGTTCATATACGAGCATAACCCAGGCATTTGTTAGTGCCAAGATATCTTTGAGTGTTTTTTTTTTTTTTTTTCTTTAGTTAATGCATCAGTGGTGTTTCTTTTAAACAGAAAGCTGCACCGAGTTGCCATTCTGCAGGACAGACAGGATGCATCGCCATGGCAGAGGCACCTTGTCACACCTGGCCTGATTCTGTACCTTTTTTTTCAGAATGACCTGAATTTGACTTCTGGCTGTAACAGAGGTTTGTATAGCTGGTTCAGATCTTAGCTGTGTTATTGCTAGGGTACAAAAGCCTTACCGATGGTGCAGTGGTCTCCTTCCCACCCAGGGCTGCACTCACACTTCCCGTCTTTGCACTGGCCGTGCTCCGCGCAGTGCGAGTGGCAGGTTCGTTCTTCGCAGCTCGGTCCTACCCAGCCTTCTTCACACTGGCATATCCCTCGTGAACAGACGCCGTGGCTACCGCAGTCCAGGGTACAGAGCTCTGCACAGGAGGGAGAAAACGGATAAAGTGAAACGGCAATTTCATACTGGATACAGACTGTGCACTGATAACAAACATAACCACTTCCAGACCTATATCACTCATCCGCTGCATCAAATACTGGGTTATATCACCCACTTCGGACCTCACCCAATCTTACTGCTTCCTTCTTTAACAGTTATTTCTAAGGATAAGCTTTTCCTGTCCTCCTCCTGACCCAACCACTAAAAACTCACAAACACCCTCAGGAAGACAGGAGCACTTCCAGCTTTCACTCAGGACAAACCCTCCACCTGGGCATCACAGAGCTCTGCTTGGCGTGCAGGGCAATGACAGTCCTGCCTTGGTTCAATACATCACATCATGCCAATCGCAACGCTGCTTCCACGTGGCCTAGCGCTGCCCGCTGAAAAGATGCCTTCATCATAAAAGGGCCCTATAGTTTAAATTTATTTAAAATAATTAGTGTCAGGAGACAGAATTTGCTCGTTATTCTGCAATTAACCTGCCCTAGAAACGTTTCCTCCTCCTTCCTCTCCGAAACCAGATGACAGTATTATGAGCATAAGCCAAATACCCATGTCTGTTCCGATTTAAAATACCAGTGATACATATTTACTGGTGGAAAGATTTTCCTCTTAACAGATTTTAAACAATGATTATTTATATCTTGGCACTATTGTACCTAAGCACTCCTGAAAGCACCCACACCAGCAAGCACTGTCACTGTACCGCCGAGCAAAGCTTATGAAGTTCATGTCAAAATCTCATCGATCCCAACCATTATAACGTGAAGAAAAAGCAGCCCAAAGATCTAACCATTCAGTGGGATTTTGCATGGTTTTCCTGTTTCATTACTTGTTTTTCCTTGGAAATGCAGAAGAAGGCTCAGAGAGCAGGGGAGGACTTGCTTGGCCATGACATTGGTATCCGACCCCCTCACATACCCCTTCTCCTTGGATGGGGAGGTAACTCACCCCTAGACCTGGGACCACACAGGAATCCTCTCCCCACCCCAGGCACCAGCAGAGGATCATGGCAATTATTTTTGCTTACCTTTATGGCACAAGGCATGTGCTAACTCCCAAGAATTAAATTGAACAAATTACCTGCTACTTCAGGGATTTAGGCTGCTTGAGAGAGGCCTTTGATCTCTTCTGATCCTCCTCTAGTTCATTATATTATATTACAGCTTTTGGTATTTCACAGTAAGTTGAAAGTTTGTTGAGAGGATTTTAAGAAACAGTCTGTCACCCACGCTACGAAGGGCTATGCAGGGTAGATGGCTTTGGACCATGCTGGATTAAGAGTCCTCTACACACTGCAGTTGTGGGACTGGCTTGGTTGAAGTAATGTCCAAAGTTCAGGGAATAGCCAAGATATCAGTACACAAAACATAACTCAGAACTTAACTTCAAGCCTGAAAGTCTGAAGTGGGGAGAAAAGAATGATAGACGGGGCTTTCCTATCTTTTCAGCGGCTCTAGAAGCTTCCTCCAAATTTTCTAATTGCAAATAAATCTCAGAAAGCCAGCTGTGGAAAACCTTAAACACATTCCCATATAGCACACCTCCGCCCACCTTCCTCGCAGAGTTTGATCTTGACACTTTTTTCGTACAAAGAGAAACAAAATAAACATGGATTATGGAGGAGAACTTACTGTGGACATACCCCTGCTTGGCGGGGAGAGGTGACGGTAGAGATCCAGCACATACTACTATTTTATAACCCAGGGAAAGAAACGGACCTACATGTTTGTAGGTCCATTTATACTAGTGATAACCTGGCCCATCTCTTTGTCGCCAGGCACAGGGGTATAATTAGCTATGCCAGAAGAATTTAACAAAACGAGAGAATTTAACATCTCACTGACACTACAGGACTGTTTCTCAAGAAGCTTCTGTAGCTAACCAAATGGGAATTACTTAACTTTACCTCTACTTTGCATATATAATGCCATATACTGAGATGTGCATGCAGAATTTTGAAACAATAAACTATTTCAGCAAAACTTCTCAGTCATCTATACTTTACCTACAAGAGAGAAGGCACCACAGCACTATATTCACCCAGAAGGTTATTATTTTTATTAAGTCTTTAGAAAGCATTACTCAATCAAGTTATTACTGGACATAGCTATGACATTAGCACATTTCAGTGAAATGACAATTTAAATTAAGGAAGGAGCAATCTGCAAGGAAGGCACCTAACTCAGCCTTGGAAGATGCCAAAGTGAATTTTAACGCATTATTTGTGCATATTCTTGAGAAGAAGACAAATATGTTGATCATTCCTGAGCTAATCTAAAAAGCATTAAAAATTTACTCTGTACTCTCCATTTTAATTACCTAAGTCAACACTGAGTCCTTTTAAATGTGTTTTATAATAAGTTTCTACTTATGTAATATGAAAAGGAAAATTAAAGCTAAATATTTTATAATTCGTAATGATAAAGAAAGATTTTAATGTTAATTTAACATGTTTCAGGAGTAACTCTTAGAAAATCAAGTCAAAAATACAAAAACATATGTAAACAAAGGTGGTCAAGTAATCGTAATACGAAACACTCATTTTACTTTTCTTCATGTTCAAATGGTGAGTTGTGCAACAGACAGTCTAAACCCTTAAGTATCGCATTCATAACTTGGCTATCCATTTTTTAATAAGTGGATTTCCATAAAGATTAGAAATTAATCTACCCTGACTTTCACCCAGTATGTTTAACTGCTGGAGGCAGCAAAATATCACCTATCTAGGCCTAATAAAGAAAATTTTTTCAATTTAAACATACATTGCATTTAATAAGCTTGCATGATAATTTCAACAGTGTTCCTGAGCTTTTTAAAATTACCTTCCTGCTGTGTCCCGGAGACAACTCTGTTCTAGCTTTCATTTTCAGCAACTGACTTTATTTATACAATTTTCTACATCGTAAAAATGTTGAAAACTTCAAAGTTTAAAATTTATCATCCAAAAGCATCTGAGCTAACTTTTCTTTTTCAGTAAATCAGTAAAACCTAATGGAGAGCTGTCCCCACTAGAATAGGTTACCTGACAGAACTACATTAAAACCAACCTTTGTGAGTCTGTAATAGCAAAGGTTTTATATAATTTTCCTGATTTCAACAAACTCTTCTGCAATCCAGTGTTCCAACAGCATGCCAGCTAGGTGCACATCTCAGGATTTCTTAGCCAGACGCAATTATACTAACAAACTTTTTAGCTCAGGCCCTCAAGGTTACAGGCGGTGCAAAACATGTTCTTTCTATTCATTCTTTTCCATTTTTATGGGCAGATTAGCTTTCCTTATTTCAAAAAATGACAAGAAGAAGAGATGGTTAAGGAAAAGAAAAAGCATAGCAATGGCCATCATCAGTCTGTTTAAGCCATTGGTATTTCATTTTTTGCTGAAGAAGAAAAGCGAGGTTAGTTTATCTAATTCAGAACTTTGGTAGTAACAGATAATTGGAGCTCATACATAAAAATTAGTTTGCCATTCTCACTAAAACCAAATACCCTAGGCTACAATCAGATGAAATATGAGAATGCTATTATTGTCTAGGAACACATTTTTAATGCAAGCATTACTTGTAATTTTTTTGATAACAGAGCTGTAATTCCAGTCTTACTAAACATTTATTTTCTCTTGTTGGTAAGTATGTTTGTAGTTACGTGGTGAATTAGCGTAAAACCAAGAAACTGAAGGTTAAACTGCTTCTGTAGTGGCAAGGCAGAAGAATGACAAGGCAGGATTCGAGCATCCAGGAGCCCCTGCTCTTCAAGCCAAAGCTGCAAATTGCAGGGACTCGGAAGCGCCTGCAAAACACGACTTTGGCGTTGGCCGCTGGCGCCTGCGAACGTGCTTCCTCCGGCAAACCAACACGAGCTTCCTGCAGGCAACACGCAGTAAAAGCGCAGGCCCGAAACGTGGATCGATTCCAAACAATTCCAGCTACGCATTCTATCTTTCCATCAAGCAACACTCAATGGAAAGGAGCTATAAAACCTTATGCAAAATTCAGTACAATCAAAATTAAATCAACATGATAGATCATCACCAACTGACAACTGTTTGCGTGAAAAAAAAGCCTCTACTGTTAGCATACTAAAAAAAAAAAAAACTGTGACTACAACTTTCTCAGTCTAAACTTCTCTTGCTACAGTATTTCTTGTCTTGTTTTTCATGCATCCCATACTTAAACCTCATGAGGAAATATATAGGTCATCGCATGATACTACAAAAATCTGTAGACTTGACTAGTTTGTTCTATCCATGTGAGTAATCTGAAAACATTTTACTGTTATTTAAATGAACATCTTGAGACTATTGCACGGAATTTATCCCTACAGATACGTCCAAAATTGTTTTCAAATGATTCAGTTTCTTGAGTAAAGGGGGGACATGATGGCCCACCCCAGTACAAAACAGATTCTACTCCAGATCATCTTTGCCCTTATTTCTGACCCTGAGTGATGCTAGAGAGGATCATAACATATTACAACTATTTGTAAGTTTCTGTGGATTACAGAAATATAAGGACATTCCTTAAATTTAAAAGGAAAGAAAATCTAAACTTCACACAGCCCAAATTATTACCTAGGATAACTCAGCCACAATTAACACCCAATGATCAAGTATTTCCACCAACATAGCAAAGGCAAAACTTCTCCAAATATTGTTTCATTTTAAACCTTTTCATCACAAGCTTTCTGCAGGAAACCTTTTTGATAAGTTGCTTCACAGATTTCTAAGTACCTTTCTTATCTTCTCACGGCAGCCCACAACACCCAGAACCAAACCACTGGAACTTAAATGCCACAGCCTCATTATTTGTTATTCATACTGTTTCGCCATCAATCTAGTAACTGTTTTAATTGCTTTCAGGAAATAATCCTACCCTCATCTCACTGAGCTTATTCCTGATGCAGTAAGTACTCTAAAAATAGCTCTCCTGACTTCCAGGAGGAACGATGCCATTAACAGTCTTGTGCACCTTAAAAGATATGAATGCAATTGCTGTAATGTAACCTCTCATAATACTACACCTACTGGGAAAATATCTTTTCCAACCTTAGCAGCCTCGATTTGCTTGAAAATGCAGTTCTGTGAGAAAGTAACCACTGGGCAGATAGAAATGTCTGAGGGGCTGATACAGCAAGCAGAGGGAAATGATGGAGAAACACCACTCGGTGAACTTTTCCCCCTTTTTGGATCTCTAATTGTACTTCTTTTTTTCAGCTTTATTTTTCATCAGATGAAGAATATTTTCTTCCTGATCCAAATCCAATTTGTATATATAAAAAACCTCACCCTTTATTGATCGTGCTGTGCTTCAGAATGGTATTTTTACAGTGCAAAATTTAATCAATACAATCTTATGAGTCTGGACGGGTAATGGTAAACATACTAACAGATATTTCATTTCAAGGAGCCTAAGCTCTGAAAATTGATATCAGTGAAAAGGATTACTCATTTGCCATTGGGTATATCTGTGTTTACCCAGGCATAGTGTTGGTGTAAAGCAGAATACAATTATGCTGTGCTTGACACACAAGGGATTGCAGCTGCAGAACCCGTCTCTTTCTTGGACGTGATACAGGTTGGCAGGTCAGATAAGGCCTTTGCGGGAAATGTTTAAAATAAATGAGCAGAAATATAACCCAATAGCAAGGCAGATTAGACTGACACAAGGGTGAGGAGAACCACACACAACTCTGACCAGGATAACCTTTCCTTTAATACTGTATTTCCCAAGAAAATGTCCAGTTTCTTGTTCAAATTCTGTCCTGTTTTATAATTTGCCTCCACTATTTGATTTCAGTTGTACATATTGTAAAGCACTGAAATTAACAGCAGTCACACGAGACTCATACTCTAACAGGCTTCATAAAATCCCTCACAATATACAGCGAGCCACGGAAGAAAGTATCTTACAATGTCTGTCTTGTGCAGCACTTTATGCGATCGGGAGACCGGCAAGAAAATGCTCCAGAACAACCTGTCTTGAGCTAGTAATGAATCAGATGAAAGCCATGAAAGCTTCGGCTTTGTGCTCACTCACAGAGGGAAAATGGAAACCACGGGTCCTCAGCCTGAAAAGCCACGTATAGGGAAATGGAAAAAGGCAACCTGTTGGGTAAGCGACAAACAGTGAGAATCAGGGAAAGGCATGAGGCAGTGTATGATAATGATGAGAAACATGGGGAGCTACCAAAGTGTTCTGCAGGATAAAAGGAAATGGGCAAAGCAGTAGGTACATTTAATAAAGCTGTCTCACAGGTACAGCCTGAACTAACACAGTATCAAAAGAAAATAAAGGAAGGGCTATTTTCAGCCAAGGTCTGCAAGCCTGCCTGGTTAGATCAGGATGCATCTTTTATATAAGCACTAAATCTTTCATGATAGACCAAGAAGCATCATTATTAACACTGAATAGGGCTCTACTCTGAGCATTAAGTTTTCATAATTGATTAGTAAAATTGTTTAGCCCTATTTAGCAAAGACGCTAGGGTTTATTTAAACATTGCTTGTAAAGAGGAGGCACCAATATCATCAGCTTACAGGTTTATCTTTTAGTATGGGTCTGATTCCCAAAATGTCTCTGTTAAATCCTCAGTTCACCCAGATCACATACTCTGTATGTTAGATACAACTGCTGTAATCACACTACACAATAAATCAAGGTATATTCCAGTTAGCCCTTCTAAAGGGCTAAAAAAACGCTAAAAAAGAGGGCATGGGTCCTATTTCTTAAACATTCTCCGGGGTACTTTATCACACTCACGTGTGTAAAAGTATTTGCAGCCCAAAACCACAGAGGAGCCACTGCCTGTCGAGCGGCCAGGAGCACTCCCTATGCCAACAAACACGAAACACAGAGATGCGTGACCGTCTCCAGCGCTGCACTTGTGACGCCGAGTGCACAGAGTGAAGCAGCAGCTCCCAGCAAGCAAACCGTAACTTCCTCCACGTCAGCCACACGGCAGGAACAGCAGCGTGTCCGGCGGCCGCGGCGCTGCCGCGTTGCCACCGCGTCGCCGCGCGGAGGGAGGCACGGCCCAGGGTGCGAGCAAGCACCTCATCCTCCTGCTGCCTGCGCGCTCTCCTCTGGTTCTTCCTCCCCTGATTGTGGATCTCAGGATGAGAGACACTGTCTTAATAAGCTGCTTATAAAATAGCCAAGGCTTCCTAAAGCGCGACGTGGCTGAATGTACACTGCAGTTACAAAGCACATTGTTTTGCCCTATCGCCACTGAAACAGTTTTGGATAATTACTATAATTCTGCTTAAAAAGTGTCATCTGAACCTAAACACTTAAGCAAAAGTCCTTGCTTAAAGAGGACAAAGACTAGTAATTCTTTAGATGTCAACATCTATTACTCCTGCAATTATCTACACAGCCAAAAAGCCCAACAAAGCAATTTGCAGGAGAAATGAAGGTTTCCAAGCAGGAGAAGGCTTCCATGATTTAAACTTTTACTGGTAGCAATTTCCTATTTTCAGAGGTAAGTTAAATTTTACAGAAAGACTCTGCTGCATATTGAAATGATAGCTATTTTGGTAAAATTCTTACCACAACAATAAAAACTGTTTGAAGTATCTGCTTTGGGGGGACTTAAGCAGCACAATTCACAGCTGGGTATTCTGAAATTAATTAAAGGATAAAAACTGGAACTGTTCTGTTTTCCTGTGCTCTTGCTCTAGCATCGTGCTTTTCCAGCTGCGACGATGGGAAGCTTCCTCCTGATAGGAGCATCCCTTTAAAGGCTGTTGGCATGGCTGCCTTCACACTGGTCAGGACCTTGTCGCAGTTTTGTCACTGGAACTGACCTAACAAATTAAGAGGTGAAGACTCTGCATCTCCTGTCCGCCAAGGCTCTGGATTTCCACTCCTTTATGGAATCTACAACACCAGAGAAGCTTGACCCAACTTGCTGGCTTCAGAAGTTAGACTGAGCTAGGGAGGAGTATGGGCCTCTCCTATTCAGAACTTCTCTCCTGGTATTTTCTTGGATAGAGTATTTGTAAAAGTTCTTCCCATCCAAAATCATGTCAGCTGTTTTACTATCATACTTAATTATTTTTAGCAGTTTTGTTAGCACATAGGTAAGGAAGAGATGCTCAAAGGGAGGTAGCTGCCCAGCTACAACTTCAATTGTCCAAACACAAGATTTATATCCTTAAACCTTCTCTTAGCTTACCTATTTTTAAAAATTATTTAGGCACCTGAATTGCTATCAAAATCAAATGTACCTGCCAAGCTTTGCTAATAGTTAATGGCCCAGCTGTCTTGCCACACAACTTGGCGGTAAGTCCCATGGATTCACAACTGGCATGTTCCTTATGTGGATCTCGCCTGCCAGTCTTAATCAGCACCACCCTCAAACCAGAGCTACTGGATTAGGTCTGGGAACACCAGGCTCCCTATAGGGATGCGATGCTGTGCACACACAGAGGGAAGTCTCTGCCAGCTCCCAGAAGGAAGGAGAGTCAGGACTCCTGTATCTTGCCCTCCTGGAACAGGAACATCCTAATGAGGCTCTGGGATTCCACTCCGTGGACTAAGCAACACTTTGTTGTGGATTAGACCAGGATCTACACAAGCTGACTTAAGTACCTTATATTTATATTTGAATGAGGGATATTTCCAATAATTGCTGAATAAGGAGCAGACAACAATAGATTAAGAATCTTAATTTTCAGGTTGAAAAAGGCAAGGGAATAACCATTATTTTTGGCAGATCTGCAAAATAAGCAGCAATCTATTGAAAAACATCCCAAGTTCCCTTATTGTATATCTCATACCCTTGACTTATCCTATTTCTTAAATCAATACATGACTACATCAGGTCTTTCTTGTTCCCTCTGGACTGATCTCAACATGCAGGAGAATTAATTTTTATTGGAATGCTTTTTCACTGTGTTAAATTTCTCATATTTTAAATTCTCCAGCAACACATATTCAGTATTCCAATCTAACTACTGGGTTTTTAATAGAAATCTTGCTCACCAGATATCTTTTTGCAACTCTTGCAACTCTACAGGAGATACAAATCAAACTAGTCACATAGTTTTTTCTTTTCAGTGAAATATATAGCAGTAGGAACAGCCTTTCTACAATGTCAAACAATGTACAGCAGGGGAAACTTCAATCATCCTTTTAATTAGCACTGCAGTAATAGTCAAAGCTCCTCACAAATTAAAGAAGCAGGACAGTTAGACAGAATTAAGTCCATCATTTCTGCAGAACAGAACAATGAGGGATGGTTATAGTAGATAAAGTTCTTCAGATTTGTCTGAAATAGGAAGTACAGTAAAAGTGTCAGCATATAAAAGAACAGTCTATAAAAAATGCGTGACAGAGCACATCATGTATTGAAGAAATTTCAAGGCTATTTTCACTATCCGAGTTTTCTTGTACTGAATACCCTTGTCCTTGGCAAATCAGAATGACTGACATCCATAATCTGCAATTTCCTAAATCTGAAGAGTTTTCTGATTGCAATGAAATGGCTTTACCTAATTATTTTTTCAAGTTGCAGTTTTTGATGTTTAATTTTGAAATCAATTTGAGATGTCTTGAACTATATTAATATACTGCATTATGCCTTCATTTCTTTTTGAAGCACTTTAAAAAATGCATACTTCTAATGATTTTTAAATTACTCTACTCCGCACATATCAATTTACAACAATTACAACATTTTGCATTTTTCAAAGCACTTCAGTTTAGAGAGGTTTCATGCTCTGCAAGATACTCAGCGAAGAGGCTGCTGATCCATTTTTACCCTTTGTGAAATTACCACCAATCTTGCTAGAGAGAGTTTAACCAAAAATAGATATGCTAAATATATACCATCTAGATATAATCATTTTAGGATGAATGTTTTTGTGACAAAGAACTGCCACTATTCTTTTACCAATCGTAATTAGGTTGCTTCAGTGGTATAAATGGATTCAGTGGAATTATGACAAATGTCCCGGAGTGAGGAGGACAGAAATTGGCCTACTTTGGCTGAACTCAGTAGAGTCTAGAGAAATGAATACAGCACAGGATGTCAGAGGTATCAGCTCTGTCACAGATTTCATTACTTTTCAGTCTATAATATTTTGGGCACAGTGCATGCAGCAATTAATTAATGACTCAGGGCTGGATTCTCAGCTGAAATTGCTCTGGTAGAATCACTGCATGCTAATTTATGCTAGCTGATTTCAAGTTCTGAGAGAGTTTTCTGTGCTTCAGTGTGTGCTCACTGCCTCTTGTCCTGTTTTGTTTTAGTCTTTCTGATGTTTTATTCATAAGGCTTGGCTTTTTAATGTCCAGACTGAGACAAATCATGTGGTCCTGGTTTTATCTGTGAAGACAGCATGATCTTGGAAAATTCACTCCTGCTACTTGGGTTTTATAGAAGCACCAAGTCATCTTTTTTAGAGGTGAACTGCTGGCTTTTGCTTTGTTGACTGATTGTTGTTAATGTGAGAATAGCATGTAGACCTCAAAGGAAAATGACTCATTAACTTCAAAGGATTTTGGATGACAGTCTATAAATAAAGCAACAACGTTGCACAGACAATAAGCAGAATGTTGACTGTATTGATGTCCTAGTGACATTAAAATACTCTACTACCAGTCTTCCCTTCTGCTACTTTATTTTGCCATGCATGCTGTAAACCATCCCCATGCTGCAGAGGTCAAAGGACACATATGCTGGAGGTCTGAATAATAATGGATTTTCACCTACAATCATAACTGGATTCAGCATGGTGTAAAGCTGCTGAGACTCTGAAATAGGCAAGGATGACCTTTTCCAGTACAAGCATTTGTCACAAAAAAAATATTACATAACCAGTCTCACTTGGAACAGAATATGACATTTCTATTCTCTATACAGCTTTTGGAGGAGAGGGAAGACTAAATGAGAAATGGAACCCAATTTCTTGTGCATCTCTCTTAGGCATATCCACAGTCAGACAACTAAATCAATAATGGCCATAAAAGAGGCAAGATCCACATCCCTAGCATCTTTGGACATTTTTGTGAAAGTTACCAAAGAATGAACAAAATAGGAAAAAACAAAAACCAAAACAAAATGGACAATGTGATATACAAGACAGCAAGGAATGAATTGAAACACAAAACACTCACCTTTATTTGCTGAATAGTATCATTCTTTTTTTTTTTTTTTTTTTTTTTTTTTTTTTTACTGTTTTACATCAGGAAAGCATTTAGTTTTCCACAAATAAATGATTAGAGAGAAAATCATATAGTTCTTATAAGCATCAATCAAAAACTTGGTGATGCATGCAGAAGAACTATTTGCTTGATGTTACATGGTTGTTGCAGTCAATGTCATGAACAGTGCGGAACTATAACAGGGTTGTTGCTCTGTTTCTTTTGGTCTTGGAAGTACTCTAGAAATCAAAAGGGTCAAAAGATAGTGAGACACTGTAGAAGGATCCTGGCCTCAGACCTGTGATGATAGCAACAAGATCTCGAAGCACCTCAGAACCATCACCTGTTGGCCAGAAGTTGGCAGAGCTGCTCATCAGGAGAGGAGGACAGTGATGATGGCAGCAGACAGCTGCTCTCCCCAGCTCCAAGCTGCTAACAGGAGGATGCTCCTCCCTTGCAAGGCTAGGGCTGACTCCTCCTAAGTGAAAGCTACTTACACTATCAATCCCATGAAGGACAGCTTAACTAGAGCAGCAGGTCAGGTGGATTCTGGCCTGGTTATAGGTGCTTGGTCCAGTGCCACCGCTCTCTTCTCCAGAGTCACAGCACAAGGGGTATCTCTAGCATCAATTAGGAACTATTTTTGCACACTTCTATTCACTAATTCTGAGCTCTAATCTTAAACTAGGGAGCTGCCCCAGTTACACTGGCCTTTGTAGTCCAGATGTTATCTATTGACTTATTCTACTCTACTGAATAAATTAATTCTTTAAGAACATATACACTGGGCCCAAAGTAAAAGGAAGACCTCCACAGAAGAAGCATTGTACAAATTCAATGGACATTTTGAGACATTTAGCTGCTGATCCAAAAAAAGATATAATGGTAGATTCAAATCCCTATATGGAGACCTCTACATGGGACTGGGGAATATTTAGCTGGAGAAGGGCCACAGCCTCTTCATTCTCACAACCCTTTGGAAACTGTGCCTCATATGAGGGATGAATAGAAAAATCCCACCCACTCCATTGCTCTCTATTTTTGTGCATTTCCTCCCCTGCTGTACTGTCTACATATTTATCCTTTTGTAAAGTAACCACTTCTTACTACCCAATTAATTCAATCATGTCAGAGTTCAGAATTTGTTATATCCAAACATTCTTAATAAGCAACTTCATGTAAAATCTGATCTGATATAGTCCTATAAACGTTTGCTGCGCAGAACAGCAAATATACAAGAGCAAGTAACTGCTTGAATGATCAGGCCATACATCTTCAGCAAAATGGCATTTCTCTAAGTGAGAAAAATGCAAACGGTCTCCTAAGAAGCATGAGAAAGATGAGTCAGTTAAGGCATGGGTATCTTCTTTTGTCTTTCCTTGACCTTTGAATGTTTAAGCTTAGAATTTTAGTGTTTGCTTGATACCATTTTACAAAAGCAACAAAAAACCTTATATAGTCAGTTATACTCCCAAAAGGACCACCTGAAAACATGAAGTACATAAAATGTTCTGCCTTTCTTAGCATTATATTTCTTTACTTCTTATATTGAGGGAAGGAGGAGAGATTTAAAGAGAGGATCTATGCATATGTGTGTGTGCATGTGTCGTGTGTGTTAATTTACAAGAAATGTGCATCACTACAAGAAACATATTGATGTAAAATATTGGCTCCTTTTGTATTGAGTTCTATCATCATTAAGGACAAAAAAAAAAATCACATTTTGAATTTATTTTTTTTTTCTTTAAGTCTGTCTACAGATCAGCCTCCTTTGGCTTGTCTGCTTTCCTTCGGTACCGTAGCTATACTAGCAGCACTTTAAAAGCCTCTCCCATTTTCAGGAAAATTACCAGAATTTGCACAATTCTCCACATATATATATACATATATATATATATATATATATACACACTATATATATATATATATACACACACACACACATATATATGCATGCATGTGTGTGTATACACATCTGGAAACTTCCTCAAATCAGGAAAACTCTAAAATATTCTACAGACACACTATTTTAAAGTAAAGATAGATTTGGCTCTTGCAGAATTCCCAGCAGATCATCCATTCTAGGAACAACATAGACTTCATTTGAAAGTACTTCTCCGTCCTTACCTGCATTGCTTTATCTCTTTAAATATACATCCCTGTTTTGGGGAATGTTTAGCAAGCTTCCAGCTGGACACAAGATCAGATGAATTTCCACTCAATGCAACTAAAAGTCTCTAGGAAAATGAATGAATGGGAAGAAGTCCTTAAGGAGATCATTATGTTAGTTTTAGTTTACTGAGGAGACTGGTAAGAGACGACGAAGGTAGGAACTTTTAGAAAAAAAAAATGGCAGCCTCATCTAGCACAGAAGAGAACCTAGACTTTTCACCCACTCAAACTGGGATTAGAAGGTGCACCTTTTAGCAGCGACAGTCAGATGTGATTGAACTGATTTACCTAGGGACATAGTAGATTGCCTTTCATTTGCAGTCTTTTGGTGAAGATTGAGTTTTTAAATATTAAGCAGAAGCTATGAGCTTCAAGCAGAAGCTAAATATTTTTGGGGGGTACATACTTTATGGAAAGTCAAACTGCATGAACATTATATTTTTTTTCTAGCCTCAAAAATCTATGAATGATTTCATTAGATCACAGGCTGTGGCTCCAAACATTGCCAGTCCTTCCGGATATGCATGAGTCACCCCCTCACCCCTCATCTCTCCTTCCATATCCATCCTGTTTTCTTTCTTTCCATAGTATGTGGCATTTAAAATAGAATTTTTTATTGTATAAAAAGCTAGAAATGGGCAGGCTGGGGAAGGAACTGTAGAGATGGCTCACCCCTTTGCTGGTGAGCCATAGTATGTGTGGGATAATGCAGTCAGAAGTACTGAAGCAACTTTGTTGTTGCTGCTTTTTACAATACAGCAAGAAATACTAATTTCCTATTTAGGAAAACATGCCAGTTAAAAAAATAATTTCCACTTTTTTATTTTGAAAATGCTTAGCATTTTCTGGTGAATGCAGAAAGCTCGCATACTTGACTACAACAGAGAAAGGCAAATTCTCCCAATACGTAGCAAAGACTTCCCAGCTCCTACAGTGATTCTTCCACTTCTCTGGCTTGAGGCACTGAGATGCTGGGAAGGGGTTGAGGCAGGCTGGCAGACTTCCTGTATATCACTTGCAAAGTTTTCCTTTCTTTCTGATTCCGGATGAATGATCTGTGCTTTACACCGTTTCATCCTATTCACTGTACAGAACTTCACGATTTTTTTTTCTATTTGCATATGAAAGCTTTTCCTCTGGCCCTGTTGACTTTGCCTTCTGATGTTTCCCATCCTCACTAAGATCAAGCCTGCACAGTAATCACTGAGCCTAACAAGACAGTCTCAGCAGTAAATGAACATCTGTACTTCTGTCTAATTCTCATTGTACTGTCACAACAATCCCAAATCCTGTTTAATAGCTATGAAGGAAGAGAATTTGCAAGGAGAAACCTGAAGTATCTAGCTATATGGGTGCCTGCTGGTGGTCATAAAAGCAACCTGTAACTCTGAAGACAGTAGGGACAAAAAGAGAAAAAATGCCTTCCTTCTAAGAAGCATTCAAAATAACTCTGAAATTGAGAAAAACAGAAAGGAAGATCCTTGCAGGCAAGTCAGCAGCCTCTTCGCTGCAGTCATTATTATCTCCATGTTCTTTTATTGAGTACCCAAGCTGTCCCATGCAGCTGACATTAGAGATTAACAACTCCTTTTGAGCTACAGTAACTTCCTATCAGAAGAGAGTTATCTTTTATATTTTGTGGGAAACAATTTTAGAACATTAACTAGCAACTTAGCTAATTATTTGCTTCATTAATGAAACTACTACTGTATTACTATCCTTCAGGAAGTATTTCCAACACATAATGAAACACATTATAAAAATACAAGCAACAGGGATTTTGCTGAAAGTTAGCAGAAAGACATTTCTTGTCAAAGAATCACCTCCAACAGTGTCAGACACAAGTTACACGCTTTAATTTCAGAGTGAGGAAGACAGGGTCTTTGTAACAAACACTCAAAATTATTACCAAGCCAGTAGTAAAAAGCTGTCATGGATGGGGCCTAGACCATTGACTGGATTCAGCAAGTCTTTAATCTATTCTGTAGCAGGATATTTTAGTAATCAACTTAGATTCTGTGAGTTTTAGGTTAAAAAAAAAAATAAATAGTAGTACCTTTTTTGGTAATGACGTGCTCCATTACAGGATGAATATTCTTTTCAATATGCTCACTTGCATATCGCATAAGAACTTCAATGCCACAGCACCTCAGGTTAACCTCATCCTGTGTTTTAAACTAATACTTGTACTTTCTAACCTGAGTCCAACAGAAAATAAGAGGTTTCAACAGCTTTTACAAAGAAAGTAAAACCTTGCCATACCTGTTGAGCAGTCTGAGCCTGTCCACTGTGGATCACAGTTGCAGAGTCCCGTTTCCAGAAGAAAGGTCCCGTGGCCCGAGCACTGCTCCTGGCACACGGGCAGGGACGTCTCGCAGTTGACGCCTCCCCAGCCCGCGGAGCAGTGACATTCGCCTTGAACGCACACGCCGTGGCCGGAGCACATCGGATCCAGGCAGTCCTCTAGAAAGCAAGGAATACACAGTTAGAGCTTAAACTTACACCTTTATTACAAGGTTTTCCAGTGAAATACAACATCGGGCATTAAAAGGTAATTTGGTAAAAAAGTGATTTCTGTGCAAATAGTCAAACTGAAACCATGTTAACAAATCCACAAGGAAAAAACTGTCCAACAGCTGTGTAAAGGTAAACTAGAAACAGGAAAACAAGCATGTAGATTGTTAGAAATCTCACTATTTTCTTATTTTTAAAATGCAGATTCCTTGGATAAATTCAGTGATCCAAATTAGCCAAGTCTGTTTCTCAGCAGCAGGAGCGGGAAAAGAATTGAAGCACTTAATTTTTTTCTACCACTCTGTATTTCCATCTGGGACTTTGCACTCTATGTTTGCTTACATTTCTGAAAAGAAAAAAATTCTTCTTTAAAATTCCCTTGGAAAGCTACTTTTATAGCAGGGACTTGGATTCCCCCCCCTCAAAAAACGGTCATTCACTAACCTTGAGCAGTGAACCTTTGACTGAACACTAACCACAAAAATCTTATGCACTCATAAAAAGTATGTGCTGGGCAATGTAGATAATGAACAGATTCATAAAAGACGTAACATACTGATGAACAATTTGCAAACAGACAAAGAGCAAAATTTGTTCTCAATTTGGATTAAACCATTCCTAGTGAAGAACTCAGGAGCTCTGCAGAAGAATTTAAATCAGCTGGTTAGTGCTGTATAATCAGCATATTCTTTTATAAAGATCTGGCATTTCCCTAACAAGACAAACGTGAAGCCAAGCACATAGTCTGCCCTCTTGGGAGGCCCTGGTAGGACTGCTTAGCTACAGAGGAATTTGTGGGGTGTCTGAGCATGCAAAACAATTAGCCAAAAGCCTTTTCCACATTAGATTGTGCTTCAAGCTAATCTTAAAAAGACACCTTGAAAGTTCTTCTATGTATATTCCAAGTATTAGAATGAGCACTTCTTTAACATTTAAATTGTACACTTAGGAACAGTACTCCCTGCTACATAAATTAGGAGTCTGCTCTCTGTTCTGGTAACAGAAGACTAAGTACTTCAGGCTTACAGATTAATGGCCTCCACTTTATTGAACTTTTTGACCAAAGAATAAAGCAGTGACATTTTATCTTTTGAACATGCTATACCACCAATGCAGGATCTTATTTTAGGATGTTTTTGCATCTTTTCCGGCCTTCCAGGCTTGTGCATAGTACAGTAGACTCCTTCAAAAGGGAAAATCAGTGTTTCTGCACAAAGTACCTCTTGCTGAGCAATGACAAACGTACTGGGCAACCTTCTCTTATCCTGAAGCACAGTTCTTTTGATTTGCTGATCTTTTAAAATTAATTGAATGATTCCATGAACAATTTAAAAAGTATCACTTAGGATAGTACTGATAATCTGACAGGACAAGTTGAAAGCATGTCCAGAGCAACGGATGCACATAGCTATTGGCATTCTCTGGGTATTACATCTGTTACCATGTCTGCGATTAACACTACTGCTGCAATACTAAATTCAACAGTTAATGATCCTCAGGTTTACATACAATTATGTAATTTGAATTATTGACAGAATGACTTCCACAAGCTGTGAAATATAGTAGATAGTTAACAGTCATGTCATGCACTCATTTTCACGATAAAAATTTGCTGTATAAAGTATAGGTTGTATAGATCCATTCCATATATCCTATTTCTACACGGTTGCCCTTTTCTCATTTAAGTGTCTTCTTTAAAACAAACAAACAAAAAAAAACAAACAACTTTCTCATGATTCTAGTTTCAACGGCTGTCTGAACACATTTATCTCAATTTCTTTTTCAACTGTTTTGCAGGACCACATTATGCCAAGAAGCAAAGCAGCTGAATAAAATTTCAGTCAGCCTTTTGTCAGCTCCAGGCTTGTTCAGGATCATGGCTTCAGTGTGTAAATGTGTACATTGCTTGCTTTTTTTCATTCCATTTTCCTGATTTTATACATTTTTTGAAAATACCAACAATTCGGCATACCAGAAACACTTCTCTTGATCTTCTCCTTTAAAATCATAACAGATATATAAAACCCATCCAGCGTATCCCGATCTGCATTTTTCTCATTAGAGCATTCAGGCCACATAAGAACTTGCTTTGTGAGTTACTCAAAAGTAGTACCTAAAATCTATAAAACAGGAGGCACAGGGTGTGCTGACACTAGCTTCAGGGTAAAGAGACTACTGAAAAAATCATCAGATCAGGGCAAGCATCAAGAACTGTTCTGTTTTTCATGGCTAGGCATGGGGGAAATAAGTTGTAGCTGATGAGCTATCAGAAACACTAACAGGCAAATGACAGCTTCTTCTTGCTATAGATAGGGCCGAGATATTGGTACTATAACTAGCTGAAACACAATTACTTGTTCTTGTAATTTCCCGCTTTTTATTAGGCAGGCTTTAAAAGATGTCATTTTAGTACCCTGAATATAGGCTCACTGTAAAAATGACATACGGCAACAGAATTACACAATGCACCCTGGTAAACAGGAACTGCCTGCTGCTGTCTTGACTCTATAGAGTCAGTATCTTCTTCACGGAAAAATTCTAAGATGAATCAAATGTAGAAAGAGAATAGCTGGTTATGACTTCCTGATTGCTTGGGAAAATGACCACATTATATTTCATTCAAGTGATCTTCCAGTTGCCTTTCTTGGGCGAAGAAAACCAGGCTCCGGTAGTGCACGCTACCGGTTGCAGAGAGGCCTGTGGTGTTAGCCACCCTTCCTGAAAGAAGCACGAGGAGTCTCAGAGAAGGAAAGTGGAGACAAACGTGTCCGGGCCATCTCACAGCTTTCACAGAATACAGCAATCCTTGGCTTGCAGGGCCATTGTGCTGTGAAGTCTCCAGCAGAAGAGCCCATCACCCACCGAGAGGCGAGGACTTGCACGAGACCTGGCTCTTGGCATTCAGCGGCAGGCGGAGAGGGAAGTCACCTGAGAACTACAGCCCTTCCAAAAAGAGAAACAGCCTTTCGGGGTCTGGCCTGCACAACAGGGAGGGATTAGGCATTCTAACCAGGTAATGTCTGGTTAGACATTAAATTAAAAGAGTTTTAGTCTTTTAGAATAAAAATGTGGATATTAGACATTACGCGATCAACTCCCACAACTGTCATTGAGGCCTAGATGCCTCATTACTTTACCTTCCATGAGGCAGTAAACCTGCTTTAGAGAAAAACAGTGCTGCCTCACAGTAGTTTTCTTACATCTATGTGTGTTTTTAACTACCTTAAAACTTAGAACACATAGAACATCTTGGTAGATAAAAGACAAAACCCAAAATGCTAATTAAAAAGAGAAAAACTTCACAAACCTTCCTCACAGATCTCTCCTTTGTATCCAGGGACGCAGATGCAGACTCCCATGATACAAGTTCCGTGGCCAAAGCAGGTTGGATCAATGCACTGTTCTTCCGGGACGTCACATTCGGGCCCTTTCCACCCATTTCGACAAACGCAGTGACCCTTCTCATATTCTCCATTTCCGCTGCACAGCACTGGGCATGAATCTGAACAAGGCAAATTGACCTTGGCAATGTCTCTAAATACTTACGTATTTTAACACATCCTACATTTATCAGTCTGTAATTCTTCTTCTCCCCCGCCCCATTCCAGCCTCCTCCTCTTTGACTCTGGGCTGTGACAGGCTGAAATGTTTGAAATAGGAAGTACAACAGGAAGATAAGTCCCATCCTGCCTCACTTAATGCTCACCTGAAATGGGACATGTCCAAAGGTAAAAATGGATCCCTGCCCTTGCTGGTCTCCGTTGAGACTTGCAAAGCGATGCCTGCTTGCAATTTTCTGTAATATTAGCATTTGTTTCGGAGCAAAGATACCCACCTTTTCTTCTTCCTTCTTCTAAGCAGACTTAACATTATTGAAGTCTGAGCTGCCACTGATCTAAGTGTTAACCAGTGATCTGGAAGCCTGGCTTTACAATGCAGTACTAATTTCTGTACCAACCAATCTTTTAAAATATAAAGTCAACCATAAATTTGAGGAAACAGCAGGAGGAACACGAGACTCTCCAGACATAATATTCCGAGCATGTCATATAGTACTGCCAGGAATATATGAAACAGAAATAAGCTAACTTACAGTATTTTAGTAAGTTTTTGCCTAAAGCACTGGAAAATAAGTTTCTAAAAGATTTCTTTTCTAGACACTATTCAAGTTAAGACCGCACAAAAGCATACACTCATGTGCCAGTTTCTCTGAAAGGAAACAGGTTTGTCAATTTTAAATACCAGTAAACACTAAGTATTAAAAAAGTGCTTTTAAGAGCAGGTGCGAGGAGGGCTGGAGGAATCCCAACTCTGAAAGCCACTGAGGGAGAAGCGGCTGCAGCATCTGAGCGAGAAGAGAGCGTAAAGAGCCTTGCTCTGCCTGTGCTTGTTCTCTATCTGCCATCTGGCTGGAAAAAGGAACTTAATCTCCCTTAATCACTCTGAATCTTTGCAAGCGCAGCAGTCGCACACATTAACCGTGATCCCTGTCACGCACCACAGATCCGCCCGTATGAGATTACCTTTTGCACAATCAGGACCAAGGAAACCTGGGAAGCAGTGGCAGTGCCCCGAGATACATTCGCCATTCCCATTGCAATTAGTGGAGCAGTCATCCAGGACTTCTGTTTATCCGGAGAATTGGGCACAAAGAAAAACAGAAATTGGTTGACTTTTTAAGCAAACGGCATCTTCACCACTCGGTGCGACACAGCTTAACATACAAGGAGGTACAGAGGCAGTAAAACCCCATTTCCATTCATAGGGAGCATAAAAGAAAATTCCTGTTCAAGCATCTTACAAATATTAGATTTTGCCCTGACAGCTTGGAGATAACAAGTGCATCATTTATATTACACAGGAAAGCTTTTAAAGTAAGTGTTCATGTAAAATTTACCACCATTAAAAGCACTATAAGAACCAAAGTATTTGCTGAGAAATGTCTACCTTAAACACTCTTTTACTGGTGAAGTAATTTGTTTGAAAGCTGCTTATAGAATAGATTGTCTTCTGCAGTGTTCATTTGAACTATGTGAGTGGACTTCCACAGGGAAAGGAAAGATTTCCACTTCTGTGCAATCAGAAGGAAAAAAAAAAAATACTGTCTTAAATAAAGTGATGAGGCTAAATGCAGTAAGAGTCCTAAATCTAAAGAAAAAAAATCTCAGTTCTGCTCCTACATGTGCACATACTTCATTCTTAACCTTTCACATCTTGGGGCAGTGGGGCACAGGATGGCGGGTGGTCACAAAACAGCAGTAAATCAGCAGCCAGAAGACTCTTTATTGGGTGGGCACCAGCACCAACGCAACCAGGCAAGCCCCTTTGGCTGCAGGAAGATGGGAACTTGAGTAACAACTGCTGGGGAAACAGAGGAAAATCTAGGTGCTTTTAAAATGTGTCTGTCCACAGCAGATATTTTGGGAGAAGTTTTTCCTCAGGGAAACCGCAGCTGCAGCTTCCTCTTGGAGAGGTTACGAAACGTTGTTTAGAAATGCTGCTCCTGTGTTGGAGCAGAAATAAATAGGGAGGAAGGTGTCTGCGTTCTGCTCTAGGTTGGACTTTGGCCAGGTTTCACACTCTTCATAGAGCGCCTGTGAAGATGCTTCCCAGACGCCTTGAGTAGGACTTTCTTGCAGAGGAATGAATAGTGACACCTCTTCTGCTAGTGAAAGACGCTTTTCCTCTAAGCATTGCAAATAAGAGCTTTCTCACATCATCTCATACTATCATCATTACAACTCTATCTGCTCTTTTTAAAATTATTTTGTGCAAGTTCTTCATAATGTTGGTATTGGAACGATATTGCCATTTTTTGCAAGGTATTACCATCTAGTAAAAATAGCATCTAATTGTTGTAAAGAGCAGATGGCATGTCCAACACTAGTAAAGACATCTTGCTAAGCATATGGTTGTACAGGTTAACTAAAGGGCAAAGTGGTTAAAATCTTACAGCAAACCAACACTGTCATAAATACTACAACACTTTACCCAACATGGAATTCCAAACAAACCCCATATGTGCGCAGTGCTCACTAACAACAACTAAAGTTGTAAACTTTTGTCCACCATATTTTTCTGAAAAAGGCAACAGTGATTTAAGATGCCAAAGGGACAGTGTCTCATATTTGCCTTTTGTGTTGCAGACAAAATGGTGCAAACAAATAATCATACAAAATAAGAGTACACTCCAACAAGCAGCAACAACCATGACCAAGCCCACAAATGTTGCCTTTTAGATTTTAAGTGATAAAGACAAAGAAAATAAGAGTCTGAAGTCTGGATAATTTTTGTAGGATTTATGATTCCTAAATAAACATAGAGGACTCACACACATTCCTCTTAACTTTGAGCAAGATATCACCAGAAATTACTCAGATATTTAAGCTAGCATACAGTAATCTTAAAATACATGGAAAATTCACAGGTTTTGATAATATCAATCTTTAATACAGAAACACTGCTATTTGTCTAATATTGGCATTAAGCATGCAGCTGCTTCAGTGAGGTCAAATATACTAAACTGAAATAAAAGTTATTTAAGGGAAGCTGGAGTCAAGGTCAATGATATCTTTTCAAATACAGTTTCACAATATAAAAATCAGAGCAAGAATTTTATCGTAATCACTCTTACCAATCGCCGTAGTTAATACAAATACTTGCTCCACTTTCTTTCCATCATTGTAAAATGCCATGTGCCAAGCCCCTTGATCCATATATTCAATGAAACCTGTCTCTTGCAGTGAAGTTAAGATCAGGTTCCTGGGAGCTTGCTGAGGCTCTTCTGAGTTTCTTGGTTCTTGTTTAATTAACTGCTTTCCATCCATCAGTTTTACGAAATCAAACTGAAATAATAATGAATAAAAATTAACCACCTGGCAAATTTGTATAGAATCTACTCTGCACTGTCTCTCAATCAAACAGGGCTAAACCACTGAAATCATCAGGGGAAACTGCCCGATTGAAGAAGGATTCACCAATGTGAATAGAAGTTGTATAACCTGGTCCATTTAGCTCCAGTCCTTCATTACATATAAAAAAGATCTATAGCAGGTCAGAAATCTGGCATCAAAACTTGCTCTCTTCTACAGTTGGGTAAGTTCAGACCTGCTCCGTTAAATCCAGCAGTCTTACTTCAAAAATTACATCTCTAACAGGAACAATTCCAAGATTCCCAAGCTGCAGTGCCTACGTTAGACTGTGACTAATCTCTAACACCAAATACAGATTGAATAGGCTATTGTTCTACACCAGACTTTCCAATGTTTGTCATTTAAATATCACATATCAACACTTGCATATACTTTTTTCTTTATATTTCATTTTATTAATGAAAATAAGCATTAAAGCAAATATTTTGTGCCACTGAAAAATAAATACTTAATGGAGTGACTACTGACAGCTTTAAGAGCAATTAACCACAAAATACCTGAAAAGATGCAAATATTTGCATGAATCCCTGTTCAAAAATGGCCAAAATTGCCAACCGTTCTAGTACCATCCAGTCCCCCCCGTCTGAAAGCACAACTTGAGGGTACAGCTAGACCTCAGGGAGAGAAAGGGATGAACACTCTGCTTTTTGTGGTTACACCCAGTTCCTTCCTTCCATCCTCTGTGCTTTGAAAGTGCACTGTGAACATTAGCATCCACTTTGCTGTTTGAAAATGTAATGCATGATTGAATTACTTTATTGCTAATTACCTGCGTATGAGTAGGTGGAATGTTTCTTCTGCCATAAATTCCCAGCAGAGAATCCTTCGCCAGTGAAATGTTAAATTTCAGGTACATGGGGTGGTGTATAGTAATCTGAAAGCGCCAGAACAAACCGGGTGGGATGGTCTGCATGACCTGTGCTCCAATCTCAACTTCTCCTGTGTCTATGGCTCGGCCCTTCTGAAACACTAGTTTTTCCAAAATAAAGAAAATAATCAACAGTCATATTCATAGCAGGCGAAAATAATGTTGAGTCCTTAGATACACTGGAGCATATTGAAACCAACTCTTAAACTGAGGACACTTCACTGAATCCATTGCATTTTTTAAAATTAATTGAAAAATAAGCTTGTCTGCAGTATTTACAAAAATCCACACCGCAGAGCATTTTTGCCCTGGAAATCTTGGAACGAGCTCCTGATTACAGCAAGGTCCCAGTGCCATTGAGGTAAGCACGGTCTTTTTAACCGACCATCAGGCTGTGAAACACAACCCCCAAGTGCGGGGGCGCAGAGGTGGCTTCCTCGGAGCCATCACCCAGGCTACTGCCGAAGCCACAAAACCAGACACCGGGGAGGGCAGAAAATGCATCAAGTCTGGTAGGTCAGAGACCATGTCCAAGCCCAGATTTCTATTAACCACTATTCCTAATGATTTTATTATGGCAGTGATATTCTAGTCCTAGAGAATAAAGAACATCTGTTTTTGTTTGGTCTTTCTGCATAAAAGGATATGCAAGGGCATAAGGATAGGGACAAGCATTAAATCTATAGCAAAAATTGGCATAACTTCACAATGACTAACAATAAATTTGCAGACATCTACAATATGTAACTTTACACAAGGGTATGAGAGAACTGAAATAGAAAGGGAAATGGAATGTGTAACGAATGTGTTGCCAAACTAAATTGGAGCTGGCTTGCTTTGCTGGCTGATATCACCGTCTTTCTGTATTTTACTGCCTGCCAGCGATCAGCATCCTGACAAGCTGCAAGGCATGGACAGCCTTGCTAACATCTGAGGTAACTTCATCCTCCGTGATTTGCAAAACTCATGGTCTTCACTGGAAAAAAAAAAGCAAGATAAGTTGCTACATCCAATAAGGGACCAAGAACAGAAAACTGCAATCAGCAGCCTTAGTGTTTATGCTTTATTTCATTCCAAAACAGAATGAAGGATAAAGAGGAGCAATCAAAAATGACTCGAATCTCAGTTTTTACAATAAGGCATAAAAATGTGTAATACAACATAATCTGCTTGAAATATTGTAGATTTCCCCTGGAAGTGAACATGGCAGTAGTGAAGCTATGGCCAGCTTTTTCCTAAACATATTAATTGCATCAGGATCCTCAGTGGGCTCTTACGTAAGGCTTTAACTAGTGTAGGAGGTACTTAGCATGCTTAATGAATAGAGACTTAATTTAGAGGGCAGGAGCAATTCTCAGGGTGTTGGATCTTCCAGCTTAATGGCTGCTTTGTGTCACCAGAAACAAAGCTACAGCAAAAACTGGAAGTGACTTCTAACACACTGCTGCATAAAACCAGTTATTCTTAGAGCACAGAACTTATTTTGTAGAACTCACACACCTGTTAGTTCATGAGTTAAAACATTTTCAAGATGTTGCTTTAACAAAGCTTTTTCAATTTTTTATGGGCCCGCACCAACCTTGAATATTCAGTTTTAAAAATACATTTAAGCTTCTAATGCAGTCAGACACAAGAGAGGCATCTCCTCCTGTCCCAATCCACAAGCTAAGTTCTGCTGGGATGATAAAAATTTTAAGAATTCTCCCCTCTTTGCAGTACTCCAGAGATACTAAATTTTAGTGATTATTTGCAAGCAATTATCTTGGGTTAAATAAAACACTGAAGATTTTTTTTTGTGATATTGACACATAGTAATTAATGAGATTCAATTACAAGATGGCAGGGCATTGTGTAGAAAGTCAGGGATTCAGTATAATTTTCGATGTTAATGGCATTATTGGTCCATGTTCAACGTCTTTTAAAAACACAGAAACTGCTCTTCAGTTTGTCAAAGTGAAAAGGCCCGGTTCTTTGTTGAAAATAAAAAGCATCGCATCTTCAGCTAGGGCATAGGCATCCTTTGAAAAAGAGTATTTGACTAATGATGCTATCAAATTTTGCTTAATTAATGTGTTAGTTTGGCTAGGCTCAACACATCTCAGTAGCTTTTCCACATTTGTCTGAAAGTGCCTTCATTCTGGTAATAATTTTGTATACTCTTTAAGAAAAATCAACATACATTTAGATTCAGTTTTATTTCGCTATATATGAAAGAAATGCATGTTGCTATTGACAACGGTGGCATACATGAAAAAAACACATTGCCCACTGAGAATATGTAGTTGCAGCACCCCTTCCTTTCACATGTTATTTTCTCAAATAACCAGCATGAAATGGCTACTGTAAGAGTCATGTCTGAACTGCATGTTTTCATATTCACTGAGCCACTGTTTCTTCCTTACAGAAAAATAATTCAGCTCTGTTTCTATGCTGAATTCAGCTACACAGGTATTTGGCAGTACAAACAAGCCATCTGAAGATGCACTCTTCAGATGATCCTCTCATGCTTTCTTGCTCTTTCTTGGGAGACACTGAAATAAGCATTTCAAATTACAAACCCTGCACTTCTCAAACCATCTTTCTCCTAACAACATTATTCCTATGAAAAATCATGATTTAATTATCTACTTTCTATTCCTGATATAGCTCCCCACCTCACCAACTGGTATTACCAGTTGGTAATTTTTCCTATTCTTTCCAGGTACACTTTCTAGTCTAAAAGTCTAAGAGAGATTCCTAATCGCAGCTTTCTTTTGGCTTCAAGAAAGTAAAACTCTGAGCAGCATGGTGCCAATTATCTTCACAAGAAAGTACCCATATGCTGATTATTACTGATCCTGAAACAATCAATCTCCTTGTACTCCCCGGGTAAATACCAGCATCAATAGGACGCCTGAGTTTTTAATCACATTGCTGCGTATTAAAATGTTAACTCATAGCCACGGGTCAGTGTGTTATAAAATGATTTTTTTAAAGAACTCTGACTCGCTGTTTTGTCAACTTGATTTTCATTAAAAGATTAGTTAAAATATATGCTTTCAAAGTTTGGCAAAGCATCCTATGCAGCTACATAGAGCTGGGAGGTCACAATATCTGGCAGTACTTATTTATTCCTGCGAAATCACACTAGGGGCTTCAAATTTAGAGGCAAAAATCAATTGTCTCTGTGGTATACTGCTGAAGTGAAAGAAGAAAAGAGCTGCCTGTTTCCAACTCCTCCTTCCCACTGCATCTACATGGAGAAATAAAATCACTGGTATCTATTAAAAAAGACAGGGGAAAGGGGATTTAAAAAAAAAAAAAAAAAGCAGAAAACAGCCAGAGCCCATGTTATTAATGCCTGATCCCAAAGTCACATTCTTTTTTCTTGTGCTTCCCCAGTGTACACTTCCAGTTAGCACGCCCTGCATAATAAGATACCCCTACAGATGAAAAAGAACAAGGTGGAACAGCAGTATAACTACATTCAAGACTGACCTCTGAGCTTGATGAGACCTTCTGCTTTAGTGTTTTTGTGGCTTCGCATGAGGTTTGGACTGTTTGGGGTAAGGGGATTTGTCTTTTATTTACCACGTCAAGTCACTACTGACCCACATTTTCTCTTCTTCTCCTCTCTGTTTTTGAGCATCTCTAACTTTTAAGACCATGTTCTGATGTTTTTTTTCCTGTACTTCCACCTTTGGAAGCCAAATGCTTTGGAAGAGTCATTGTTAAATCTGTCATCTATTGAAAAAATTATTTAGTGTAGTTGAGAAAAACTATTTGGGATAGGTTAGATAGTTCCCACAGTGTACCTGGACAACAATACCAAAGTGTATAAAACATTTTATGTAATTCACCATCAATCCATTCTAAGGGAAGAAATAATGGAAAATAACAGTATCATTGCTCATTCATCTGACATGATCTCTTAGCAGTTGTGCCACATTGATTTGTTAGACTTCTCTAGTGGGATGTAATCTTCCTTCTGGAGGGTCTGGAACAATAACGCTCCCCCTTGTCTCATCAAGGGCAAGATCTTACCTGGCATACACAAAATCAGACAGCTGCTCTGCTGTGGCAGTTGAACACTCTGGAGATCTCATATTGTTGCAGAGCTCTCAGGACAATTTTACCTTCCTGCAAATGACTGGTGTTTGCATTATATTCCCATTCACTTTTCTCCAAGCTAATCTATTTGATTTATCCACTCTTTCTTTTTCTTTTTTTTCCCTAAGTATCGTAATGAGAAATGGGAGGGCCATCTGCTTCCTAGAGTCGTAACGCATCACTGTGGTCAGTTATCACATAGTGCTCAATGGGAAATACATGTCAGGGCTTGTAACTGATACAGGGTAGTTGATCTAGCTGATGAAATGGAAAGATCTGACAGGAAGAACTTGTACGTCTCTCCAAGTCACCCCGCTCTCTGCTTCAGGCTCCTGGTTCTGCAGTCCTTGCCAGCCCTTGTGCAACCCTTGAGCAGAGCAGGGCCAGCTCATTGCCATGGCAGAAGATTATCCACCTCCCACCTCCCCACCAAGGCCGCTCTGTGCCTGCAGAGCAACCTGACGTGAGTCACTTGCACCTCACAAGATCCCTGCAGGACCACAGGAGGCTGTGAGGACATGGGGAGACAGTCCCACCACCCCGGGGCAGCAAGGAGCCTTTGGACTCACGCAGGCTTCAGGTGAAACCTCAGCAGATTCCTACAGGCTCATTCCCTACAGCTGAGTGAACCAGGATTTGACAGGGATGCTGTATTTTAGCTTAAGCCTTAAAGGATTGGACGCCTTTAAAAGCATTAGGATTTCCAACCTGCTGCATCTTCCGGCCTGTCAGGACAAAGACTTTCACTTTCCCAAGACTGGCTTTGGTGCATGAAGCTGCACAAGCGGCCCGCGGAAACGGGAACTGGCAGAGAGCGTCTCCCCTCTCCTGCCTGAAAAAGGAACCCCCTGAACCCTCTAATCTCCCTCTCACAAAAATACAGCAATTGTTTGGGTGTTGAACAGAGCTTTCTAAAGGCTTGCTTCACTCTGGTAATTTCAGTAGGAGTTCTGCCAAAGGGCACATCATCAAGATACGGACTTTCGATATCTATTTTAAAATTAAACCAGAAAGATACAACTTCGTCTCAAAATCTGTAGCAAAGAGAATCAGAGTTGTGGTAACATTTACGTATTTCTAAATCATCTCCCCCACCATTCATACATACCTTTTTTTTCTGTTTTATCAGATACTTTCCCTCCAATCGGCGAGTAAGTGGTATCCACAGATTCTGTTCCTCTATTTCCGTGGCTAACTCCATTTTCATAGAGCTGCCCTTCCACAGGCTGCAGCTGCCAGGTTAAACCGAACAAGTGCACTGCTGCAAAGAAACGAAGACCAATTAATTGATTTCTAAGCTACAGCACTGTCACTCAGACTAAAAAAGATTGTTATGACCCAATTTCTGCCAAGTTAAATATTATTTAGTTCTGTCAGGAATAAATCAAAATTCCATGGATTCTAATGAACAATTTACTCTTTTACCTTAAAGACTCAATGTTTAATTAGCTTCCACACTTTGTTTTGGAACTCATCCAGGTCAGGGTGATGAATTTCTACAACAATTATTGGAAATACTTGCAATAATAGGGTAATGGTTGCATGACAGAGTATCTGTGACAGACTCTAATGCGACATCAATGTTGCCCATCAACTTTCAGCTGCCAAAGAGCTCAGAGTTTGATTAAAATACTGCCATGAAGCAAAATTTCTAATCCTTTCCAATTTGCTTCCAAGCAAATTTGTGCCCACTCCTTTCCCAAATCTTTTCATTTAGATTAAGTCTAAACATGAGTAAAAACAGTGACTTGGATAGATTTATACTAAAATTAAACTGCAGACAACATCCTAGCTCTGTATCTAAAACATATGTAATCACTCTATAATGAACAAGAACAGAAAAAATATTATTATTTGTGCAACAGGAAAGCTCTTAAAATTAGTAATCCTTTTATAAAACGTATCTTTATGCATCTACTTACTCCATTCTGGCTACGCAGCCATTCTCTTTTATGTTTTCTTTCAGTTGCTTTTGATCTGAAGCACTGAGGGTTTGCAGGAGAAAGCCAGCAACAGAAGATATAATTTTAAGCATAATATGTTTGTACTGCAGTCTTTCTAGCCAATTACCCAGGCCTTACTGAGGAGGACAAATTATTCAAGGAAGAGGTTGCCTCAGTATCGAAGTAACTCAGCAGGGAGTACTGATGACCCACTAAAATATGGATTGAGGATACCCCTCCGCAGAGGGGATGAAAATATCATATAAAGAGCAAAAACTGAGTAACGGTCTCTGTAGCCACATGCAGCAATTTACAGAGAGTAGGAGCTGCCCACTGCAGAAGCCTAAAAATATAGGCAATGTATCTGCTTTTCCTGAAAAGTATAGGAACCTTAAGGACACTCAAAAAAAAAAAAAAAAAAAAGAGGATGATCTAAGATGAGGCTTTTCATTTAAAAAATGAAAAGCTTTCCCTTACACTGCATATACTTTTAGAAAAAAAAAAATCATGATATGAGCAGGGCACCAACACACTGCTGCCTGCATCTGTTTGCTCCTGTCTCCCTTGCACGCTTAACAGCTGAATTGTGAAGCTGAAATCCAGGCTTCCAGAGGCTTCCTGCCAAGGACTTGCCAGATCCACCATGGAAGGCAAAGCTGTCACTGCAACAGCGCTATTCCAGATTTGCACCTCCTGGACCAACCAGCAGTAGAGATACAAGGCAAGCCAGGCACAGCAAATGTCAGCATTTCTGCCAAATTCGTGAAGTGACACTGCATGGACTTTGTGCCACATTTGTATTTTCATACTGGCTTCAGGAAGAGAGGAAAGTTGACTAAATTCTCAAGACCATGGCTTCAGGATCAGCCCTGGGCTCTGGAGACACGGCTGAAATGCCAATTCCCCCTCCGCAGAAGGGCTGCTAGAGGATTACTCCAGAATCAGAGGAGAGCTCCCAAGCCAGAGATTTGCCTCGAGTGCTTCATATTCCATTGACCGGAACCTGCCGAGGGCCCCTGGGAATGCTTCGAAAAGGGGCTTGCAGTCAGCTCACACAGCCCTCCGCTCTGATCCTCAAGCTTATTAATGCAGCACAGATCACTGCAACGTAAAGAAGGTGCTACAGATATATCAGCATCCTGCACACCTCCAGAGCATGCAGCTCGCGCTCCTGGCCTGAACTTTGGGGCATTATGATTTAAAAAGTCAGTAACAACCAAAAGGAACAAAGTGTATTGGGATTGATGAGTAATGAATGTATATTTAATTTATACTAATGCAAATAATTATATGAATACATGAAACATTAACAGCTGATGCAAAGCATAATGGCATATATAGAATTGTTTTTAATGGTCATACAATCAATAAGCATAACCTCTACTTTCTTATGTTATTTACATGATTGTTATTGTACCTATCTGAAGAGAGTATTTGCATTGGCTACAGAGAGCACATCACAGAAAAAGAACTGAACGTGTAATGCATATTTTTCCTTACTCTATGCCGTTTCCAGATTACATACATTATGCATTTTGTCATCCATTCGCACCAATTCCACTACTTTGCTTGCTTTGTCTTCCCTTCAGGCTGAGGAAGTGCTGTTGTTTTTACAGTTCATGCCAAAGCCTGGCAAGCTAGCAAAACTGTTTGTATGTATGTTTGACAGTCTGTTTCCTCCCTGAAAAACACCAACTGCCTTGCAGAGATGCTGGGCTCTGCCAGCCTTGGACTCCTGACTCGCAGCCTGTGGGAGACTGTGTGTGATACTGGCAGACCAGTTCCTCTTCCACAGCGTACAGAGCCGGTGCTTGAAAACACTGCGCTCTGCTACGAAAACAAGGTCCGCCTGAATTAAACCGACTGACTTCTCCCACTGCAGAAACCCGGTCACCTGGCAACGTTAGAATAAATGGGATTTCATTATAGTACCTATTAGGATACTACATACCTACCTTCGGGCCCAGGTACTACTCTTGTAATAACCAGACTACAACCAAAAGCCATTGATTCTGAGAGATATCTTTTCCAGAAGGTACCTACAGGGAACATTCCATGTATATTTAGTAGACACAGAGACTTAGCTTGCCTTTTCCCTTTCCTGTGGCACTTTTCTTTTACCTAAGGTAGACTGAACTTGGACAAAGTCTTTTTCCTATATTGTACATGCATCATATTTTAAATATTCAGATACTTCATCAACCGTGTAAGAAGTGAGTAAACAGCTCCTTAACATCAATGAGCATCACAGCCGCAAAATTCCTACTTAAAGTTAGAAAGGGCTGCAGTGAGTCACCAGGAGAATCAACCCATATCCCCTCATCCGGGCCTGATCAAACCTCTTATACAAAAGCTATCAGCAATTATGCTTCTCTACCTGGCATTCCTGAATATCCATCTTAATTCCTCTGTTTCCTTGATTCTTTCACCCTACTGCAAATCTCATCTGCAAAGGTATTCTTTCTTGGCTTGCTTGAACCTTCCATATATTCACCCCTCTACCACTATAATATTTCTCTGCTCTATGTTACTTAAGAGTTAGATTATGCTATAAGCAGAGTTCTGCATTGCTCTAAGGTGATATGAAGCAGACAAATATATCTAAAGACCAAATCTGACCCTCTTCCCAAAATGTCTGGAGATACTACCTGTAATCATAACACATTTTTAAGATAGCGCTGATTAATTCAAATAAAGTTTCAGATAAAGTTGTAACAAAAAAGTGGATGTACAGTTTTTACAAAGTAGATAAGGATTTTAGTCCAGCTACTGTATTTGGTGGTACTGGACAGAACGGGGGGTGCTGTGTCACTGCGGCGAAACCGAGTGGCTCCCCGGGACAGGCCGCAGCGTGGAGTCACTGCAGGTGACGTTAGAGCAGTTACCTCGAGTACAGAAGAACCTGCTTGTGCCTGTGCAGGGCCTCCCCTGGCTAATTTACTATGCTTGTAAGGAAAAAATAATTATTAGGTATCAAACAGATCTCTCGCAGAAGATAAATTAAAAGCCTGTATCTTCTACTCATAATTTTCTTTCATGGAAAAAAAAAAGACATGAAAAGCTAAAATGGCTTTATGCTGCCAGAGGAATTTTCTCTGTCCAGAAGCAGATTTATCCAGAAGAAGATTTTTGGTTACTTCACATTACTTCTGTCATCAAAAGCAGCTGGGACCTGTTCAGAATCAGAATTTGGGCCTTTACCTGTGAAGTAAATGATGAGGTTGCTCATTTTGTTCAGCATTTAAATAAAACTGACACTTTCAGGTAAGGTGCACCTCAGCTCTTGCAATTTTGCAATATACTGTAAAAGTAAATATTCACAAACATATAAGTTTTTTTTTTTTTTTTTTTTTTTTCCCCAGAATTGACTTCTCAAACTGGATTAACCCACCATCTGCTAGGAAGCCAATGATCTAATTTAATTTATTCTTATCTACCTTCTGTGTAAGCACAGCTTGTCAACTCCTGTGCTACATGTTTGGCAGTATATGAATAAGAGGCCTGGCTCAAGTACAAAACAGACTCTCAGTAGTGAGGAAATGTCAAAAAAGTCCCATGCAATAAGTACTTATCATCCCTAAGACGAGCTTCAGAGGACAGAAATCCTAAAAATGCGAATTATCTACAAATTGTTGACCTGCACTACACACTTTTGTTCAGCTTTCTGTGCTCTTTTTAGTTATTTTAGTGTCACTAGACGAGACTACATCTCTCCCGTGACTACATCCCACATGCAGCCTGGACTTTAGAAGAGCTGTAGCAGAAAGCAGATTTGCAGCTCGCTATTCTGCCTGCTCTGACTGAGTTCCAGAAAAGCAGTTATTTGCTGTAATTGCTATCAGGTTCTGTTTGTAAAACTGGATTCGAGCATGGCATAAAGTCACATTGCACATCACTTCTTCAGTTCTGAATGGCCAGAGTAAAGGTGAATTAATGTGAAAAAAATCTAATACAGCTAGGAGTCAAGAATCAAATTCTGCTGTTGAATCTGAACCTGCAGACAGGTGCCTTTCTTTTTAGACTTGTTTTGCAAATAAAATGCTAATATCATCCTACTACAATGAAATTGGAAACTGTTAATACTGCATTCATCCTGAAGCAACGTACCATTTTTTTTTTCTTTTTGGATTTGTATTGAAGTGATACGTTATTCTGTACCATATTGTTTTTATTATCCACCTTAACTTTCAAGCATTTCCCTCTATCTCAAGTCGTGTCCTTTACATATATACATATATATATATAAATATATACATATACACACACCTGAGAATATCTCCCCTCCCCTACAATCCTCCTACTCAGACGCATAATAATTAGCCTGGTTTCACTTTTCATTACTAAGGCGGCTGTTAAAGTTAGGAACAAACAAAGTAGTGTTAGACACCAGCAGAGTCACGAGTGAGTCCCTGGTGGCAGCCGGGAAAGGCCGGTGCCCGCGAGGAGTTGGCTCGCCACGGCCAGCAACTTCGCCAATTGAGCCTTTTCGGCCTAACCTCTGGTTCTTAAAAGTTTCTATTTTTTCCCACTGTGTTATATTGAATGAAGCCATAAAATCGATGTTGCATATCTGTGGATGGAAATACACATGGCCTCAAAACCTGGCCTAGCCTTTCTGCCGCTGAAGCCATCGAGCCAACAGCAGGGAGGTTTTAACTTCCCTCTCTCTCCATGAGCGTAATCCTAGACCTGACACCCACCTCCCTTGCCCGCTCATAAATAGCAGTAACGTCACCAGAGGTCGGGATAACTTAGATGGACATCCATGCTGGAGAATTCATTTGTATATAAAATAGCCATTTTGTAGTCAGGGCTGGTTAAACCTAAGAACACAGGATCCAATTTTCAGAGGCACTGAACATCTGCATCTCCTCTTGAAATCAATAGGCACTGCAGGAGTTCAGCACCTCTGATCAATAGGAATGGAGATTTGCAAGTCCAAATCACATACTGATAACAGGGTGAGATATCATGGAAGAAAAATCCTACTGAATAATGGGCTAAAAATAACTAACTGGATGAACAGTCACGTCCTCATATATCATATTGTATTTAAAAAAAGTGTGATAGTGAAGAATTACAGAAAAAAACAATTTCTTATTTCAATTCTATTTGTCTTATATACTTTTTAAATTTTTGGTTCAATTTCTTTTCTAATTGATGATGAATTCTGAAGTTCTTATTACACTGAGAATAGAAAAGATAGTATTTAGTGATAGCACTCCCGAACAGTAAGCTCTCTCCTACTGGATAGAGTAGCCCAGACTAACGGACGAGCACAGGGCCGCAACTATCGACTGCACTGAATCAAACTGATACGGTCGTTTCTTTCATGTGATAATTAGGAATCCATGTTCTGGCCATTAGCCACACCTCACACCGCAGAGAGAAATATGCACCAGTGCCAAGCCAGGAGTTTATCTGCTTCTCTTTATAATTAAAACCAAAAACTTTGACTGTAACTGTATTTCTGTAATTTTCCCTCTACGTCAGTCAGCTATTTTTTTTCCCCAATTTGAGCATTCATTTGCACATTTGCCTAAACCTTTAAAACATGAAAATATGTTTTATTTGCTAAACCAAATACTGTGACTAAAGCTTTTCAATAAATCAGCTGTTACATAATCATTTACAGTTCCTTTGTGTCCATAATACCCAAACTTATTTCAGCAAGAGGGACCAAATAATAAACATGACAACTTGCAGGGCAAAAATGGGAACATACGAGTAAAATATATACTACTACTATTTAAAAAACAACTAAGAGTTCAAAAGATAGAAGATACAGAAGAAATACTTGATCGCTGTTAAAGCTCCAGTATTGGGACTTAGGCTCATTGAGTATTACACTATTGAGACCCCTTGATAATAAGGAAAGACTGAAAAATAAAAGAAGGAAAATTTGATAATTCATCTTCTGAGGAAAAAGGAATCAATGACAGTTTACACCAATATGGCACTGCTCTTGGCTCGTTCCATATAAATATTAAAGCCATTTGCGAATTTTTGATCTGGAATAAGCCTTGAATTTCCAAGACTTTTGGCTTTTTGATCTGAGGCTTGGATCTGGGTTAATATTTAACCAACCAGAAATAGACAGCATAAATATTAATTTGGAATAAATTAACTAGTATTTGAATGTACATGAAAGCTTTTGCAACTGAAAAATTCCTGGGATAAATGAAAAGAAACAAGTGCACATTGGAAATTTTTATAAATTTGTACTTCTGGTTCAGAGTTTATATTTTGTTGTGGAAAACACAGCAGAAATACCTATAAAGTATAAATAAGTGTATGTTAATTTTACTCAGCACTGCCTAACCAATAAGCTAGTTTATATAACTATAAAGGTACTTCATTCATATATATATATATATTATATATATAAAACTACTTTATAACTTAGTAGTTATAAAGAAAACACCTTTGCAGTGACTTCACGTAGGGTTTTTCATTTGCTGAGGGTGGCAGCCCTGCACCTCTGCAAAATGAAGCAATTTCTCCCCGTGGCAGACAGATCTAGGCAGGGATGGAAGCAGGCAGTGCCTCATCTAGCTAAACCTGAGATAACGTGGGTGGGATATGTATGTAGCAAACAGATGAGGCTGCAAAAATTATACAGCCAGTCCTAACCGAGGGCATATGCTCACCAGCTGTTATGTAAATCTACAATTAATGTAGATTACTAGATCCTCAGGTGCTTTCAGATAATCATATACCAGAAATGATCAAATCTGCTTTCCTATCTGCATTAGATCAAGGTGCTAGAAAAAAAATCCCTTTATGAACATGTCACTGAGAGTAACTAGGCCTTTGTCACTGGGGGACCAAAAATACAGTGGAAAACAGAAATGACTGAATTTTCAGTAGGACTCGGTTTAGAAACCCAAATCCACCATAAGGAGTTTATTCAGGGCATACAGAAAAGCAATGGCTTCTCTTCTGGTTGAAGGCAGATCTCAGGGTCCCCACACAAATTTGACCAAGCGCAAGCTACTCTCCAGATAAACTCAGACACACTCCTATTCAGCAAGAAGCTGTTGGGGACACACTGGCTCCTGCTGCTTTGCAGATCGGCAGCTACAGCAACAAAGTTAGAGTCTACGTGAGCAAGTGAATCACACGAGCAACAATTCTTCTGTGTGTTTACAGAAGTCACAGTCACAATCCAAGATCAATCAAAACAAACATCCTGCAACACAGACTGCAAAACCAACATGCAAATTAATGTTCAGCCAAAATGTCACACAGTAAGTCAAAAAGATTCACTTTCTAGTATATGATTTTAATCACATTGATTCCTAGCGCAATTCAGTATTTATCTTCCAAATAAAGGAAAGGAGTTTCTAACTACTTTGATAAACATCATCAATCCATTGTGACACCAAAATTGTGAAATCAGTTACTTACCAAAAATGAGTTTGAAATTAAATAAGTCCACTTTGATCTATGTTTTTTTTTTTTTTTTTTTCCTAAAACATAAATTCAGTGCTAGGTATTTTTAAGACAGCTACAAGCCTAACCAAAAACTGATGCAAAAACTAAGGAGGGAACATGAAGGTGTTAAATTTTGATCAAATCAAAGAAATGAAAGAAAAGCAGCAAGGCAAAAATGCAATAGAGAGTTATCAGTATCTCTAAAAAATTATTTAACAACATTGTAATTCTTAATACAAAAATCAAACCTTTCCTTTAAGAAAAATATCATAGCAATTAAAATCAGTAGGAGTCCTCTGCTAGTGCAAACATGTCATCTTGAATAATATTTCTTTCTCTATTAGGCAGTATTGAGGTTAACAGAGTAGAAAGTTAATGAGAATTCCCTGTCATACGCACCCGCTGGCCAATCTAGCATTTTGCTTGCCAGAATTTACAAAGCACCCAGTGGCAAATATTATTAGGAAAACATGGTATTTATATTAGTGCAAAAGCAAGCATGGCAACAGAACAGAAAAGGTGAAGAACAGTTTGAGTAGAAAAGAAACAGGCTTACCGATAACATAGGCTAGCAACAACGCCAGCGTAACCGTAATAGCGGTAGCGCTCAAGGCAGTGCACTTCCAGTTGCAACACCTGTAAGGTTTGTTAAAAGTGAAGGTAGGTCTAGAAAAGGTACTTCTAGGAAGAGGCCTAGGAGGTGGAGAGTAAACAGTATTGGATGTTAAAGGATAGTTCTGACTGGCTGCACTGAAGATAGCTGAAGACCCAGATCCATGTTTAAATAGGAAATGCCTACAAAAAGAAGAGAGAGAACCACATTGTAAACACCAGTTTGTGCTTTAAAAAGGGAAAGGAACTACATAAGCATTGTAGCATGGCAAGTACTGCATATGTCTAGAGAGAACATAAACGACAGGAGAATTTATACTTAACCACTCTGCATTGGCAGTGCAGCATTTTAACCACGCCACTGGGCTGTCAGTAAGTTTTCGGGAGCCGACGCAAGGTCAGGGCGCTCCATGTGCGCCCAGGCGGCTCCGCATCCGGGCGGCGATGCCAGCGGGACCCGCAGCCACCGCTCCGCCGCGAGCATCCTACCGGCAGCACGGGAAAAAGCACCGGAGCCCCCACTGCTTTGAGTACTCGTGTATTTATTTTTTTACTAGCAATTCTCGCCAGAGAATAGGAAAAAATAAAAACAAGAGAGAAAGGAGACTGCTTTGTGGAATACCCACAGGACAACCCACTTGGAAAGTGATAGTTACGGTGTAGCAAAATACACAAGCTGTGCAGTAATCTTAACTGAGCAATACAGAGAGCAGCTTCTCTACAAATGCTTGTTCTTCCTGTATGTGGTTCTCAAACACACTAGACTGGCAAGCTCACCAGGAGGAGAACTATTTCAGCAGGGGTGGGAGGACAGCCTTCAACAAAACAAGCACCCAAGTAAAGACAGACATTAGCATAAAAAATAAGGCAGAGAAATATGCCCTGCAGAACAGGCTCTGGTGTATGAACACTGAGCAGTTAGTGACAGAAACATGGAAGATTTTCAGGACTGGACAGTGCTCTCCAAGAGGATTAGGAAAGAGATACCCAACTTCTAAAAAATAAGTCATTGTCCTACATGCTCACATATTGTGGCAGTAAAGGACACCATCAAATCTGACCATACAAAGTGCTCTTCTTTTGCAAACACCCATTTTTTGTGACCTTTTTGCTTTATTTTAGGTGAGCAATGAGCTGGCGGGGATGAGGGGCTGGCAGTTGTGGGCAAACCGCGTGTGCGACCCAAACAACACAGAGGAATTTCCAAGGTGGACCTCCCTGACGAGAGCTGACATAATTTACAATCCTTCAGATGACAAATGCACCTTTATTCCTTCAGAAAGGTGCACGAGAAGTTTTGGATGAGTGCACAGATCAATCACCCTGGCAGGACTCCTCTGCTTCATCCACAGCAGGATGCACGTCAAACCAAACGCTCGAGGGAAACATGAGTGTACTGTGACATTTGATATAAGAATATTGTAAATCCATGCTCATGGAATAGTAATTGCTAAGATAGGGCAATGAGTTGGGTATTATCTGTTTCTACTGTAGCATTTTAAAAGAAAGGTTACAGTTCTCCAAAAGGCCAGATTAAAAAAAAAAAAAAAGACGGTACTACAGAGCATATTTTCTTGTAAAGGGCCAGTTACATAAAAAGTGAAAATATTATTTACTTTGCATTACAGTTTACGCTGCCTACATACATAGATTCTTTTGATAAACCACTAAGAGCCAAATTTTGTGCTATTGCTGTATTGAGAACACATATTCAGCCTTCATACCTACTACACATGTAAACGGTACTCAGCCCAATACAGACAATCTACTTCAACTGAGCACAGAATCTCGGGGGCATGTCAGACAAGGCAATCCCATTTGCCTTCCCATTCATTCATTGAGATTCCACAGTGGTAGATATATAATTATATCTATTACAATTAGAAATTACAATATTATATATTATAATTATTTTAATAAATGGTGATGATCTGAACATGTTAACTTCCCCTTTTAACCACCTGAGTTCCAAACATTTATATTCAAATACAGTAACACAACATAATACAGTAACATAATAAATTCCAATGAAATAACATAACTATCTACAAGACTCTCTATGCCTGCTTCTCTCTTATCAGGCCATCGGACTTTGCTCGGTTATTTTGGCTTCTGTATTTCTTTATACTGCTTCACTGCCACACATGAAGGCTTTTGCCTTTGTATACGGTAGACTCACTTTTTGGTCAGCAGTTAACAAGATATATGGCGATTTAGACTTTTTGTCGTGGTTAACTTCAAAGCAAAATTTCTCCTATACACGTAAAGGACCGCAAGAAAAACAAGGGTATAAAATAAGAAAAGTATTATTATAATTTATCTTAACCAGTCAATAGGTCTTTAACTGGTTTACATGTTCAGGACATAATGACAAAACCCTGCTTATCTGACACTTTTCCATTTATAAATTTTGGAAATTACTGTGAAATGGTCTGATACTGGCAGTATTGATTGCCCTATATGGTGCACAGTTCAAAGATATCAGAGGTAAAGGCAAGGAGATGCAGAACGAAGAGGTATTATTAAAGCTCTAATAGCCTAGCAATCAATAGCCAAGAATAATTTCATTCTCTTGCACAAGGATTTATAAATGTGGCTTGATAGCCTGATGGTAAAATACTAGTGTGCAGAGGGATTTCTTTAATAGCAGAAGAGCATGAGAATGTGAGTACACACAAGATGGATTCAGCTCACACCCTTTCAGATAGATAGAAAACTATAATCACACCCAGGAGAATTTATATAGCTCTAATTTGTTGTTATAAAACTGAGATTATGATGCAAAGCTACACTGCAAGGGAGCTACCAATGAAATACTGTTGAGAAAACATTACCAACTGCAATTGTTTATGCATCCCATTTTGGGGAGCACATAATGACTACCTCAAGACATTTCTATAGAATTTGAAAAACACTGGTGGCACAAAGACAGATTTCCAAAGCTAGACTGTGACTATGTTCTCATAAACTCAGATGACTACTCATCTGTCTACACACACCACTGTTCCCAAAGGACATTAGGACACAGTAAACTGTTGCTATCAATCCTATAATATCAGCCTCTCTCTAAAGAGCAAAATAATAAAAACTGCAGTTCAAGAGTTTATATGTGACTATAGCTTGGTATGTGCCTTAATATTCAATCTAACATAAAAGGCAAAGCTTTTTTATTTTCAACTGAGAGAACAAGAAAAATCAGAGGATTTATAAGAATGATAGATAATACCACTCATATTAAGTAGGAAAGATCCAAATGTTCACAAAAATGTAAAAAAAAAAAAAAACCATAAAGATGAAAATATTATTCTCTTCGAAAAAAGAAATAAAAGATACAGGCATCTGTGAAATAAAAGTCAGTTAATATAACACTGATAGCTGTAAGATATAAAAATATTCAAGGCTCAGTTGTAATTTCACTGTACAAAACATGCAGTTGAAAAAAATCTATTTTAATGTATTCACCATTTCTGTTTGCCTATCTGTATATTTGTTCATCTCTACAAATCCAAACCTTTTGAACTTTCAACTCTCACAAGCAAATCCAACAGGGAGGAAAAGACTCTACCACCCTCGTTAAAACCAGCAAGGAGACAGGGGACCCCAAGCCGAAGGAGCTGCGGGGAACAACCTCAGTTCTCACCCGCTCTGCGTGCAGCTGCCACCCGTGCGCGCTCAGAGCGGGGCCAAGGGCTCGGCGTGTGGCTTGGTGGGAGCACTGAGGTCCCAACCTGCTGCCTGGACCCCTCCGGTCAGACGGGGAGTTACTGGGGAGCTGGATGACGTGAGGCAGGAACACGGCCCCCTTAGTGCTGCAGCTCGCGGGGACGCCGGCTTTCGACAGCCGAGGCGTTTCACAGAGCTCACCTGTGCACTCTTGTTCTACCTTGAGACCAGTGGCACGTAAATCTAAGCGTGCAGCTCACATAAAAACGTTGAATTCATAGTGACCAAACATATAGAGACTGGTAATTCATTTCTTTCTGTCCATCCTGATGTTTCTCTGCCAGGATGTTTTGTTCCATTTGGCTTGGTACCTGCAGCGCCAACCTAAGTCCTGTAAAAGCTACACCTGAATCAACAACCCAACTGAATTCACTTGATAGTAATGCAATACCATTACAGAAACAACATCAACAACACACAGGGCTCCCTAATTAAATCCTGAAAAAGTATTTTGCTATCCCAGTACTGTAGCCATGTCTCTCTACTCTGTTAAGGACTTGGCATTGCTTCTGAGAACTCACCCTGTGTTTCAACCTCAATGTTTTCCTTCATCTAACTAAAAACAATAAATTTGTAAGAGAAAAACAAAGGAAAAAGAAGGAGGTTTGAAAGCAATTCAATGAAGGAGTTCAGAGAAATACAAAAGAAATCTTACACTGCCTTGGCCCAAAGATTTGCCTGCACTTCTGGATAACAAAGTAGGAATACATTTGTACTTGTATTCATTTCAGTTGCATGAAGTAGTTATTAAATGCTTAATAATCTACTACATAACTGACAACAAAGCTAAGAAGTCTTCAGTTTGGTCATTTAAGTACTTCAACTTCTTTATAAATAAGCTGTGTAACTCCATTGCCTAGTTAAGGCAATTGAAATAATTCTAATTTAGATGCTACGAGGAGTAGCAAAGGGAATTCTTCAATAGCATAATTATTGAACCATGGGAAGAATGCTTTCTTATTTTTGGTATATCAAAAAACATGTAAAGATTTTCACCAAAAGTTTTGCTCTGGAATAGGTCTAGTTGCCCATCTACTTCGGCCAGCATTGACCACATGGTCATGGCCCTTTCTAGTTTTGTAATATTTCCTATGACACTGGGAAGAATCAGAGAGTTGCTCTTCACTGATTTTCTATCCACCCTACTCTGTACCATGAATGGAGACAGGAAGAAGGAAACTCCTAAACTTAAATAATGATCAGAATATGGACCTTTGTGTACAAATCATTCCTTATCTCCCATACAGCTGATATGTAGTGTATGTGAACTGTATAGTATAGAAACAAGACAGCTGCTCTGCAGCAGTAATATATTAACAATACCATCTTGTTCAAAATCAGACAAAAAAGTATGTGAATTATATGACATGATTCATAATTACAGATAGAATCTGACCTATAATTGTATCTTGTGCAGCACTGTGCCCTATTCTAGCTATTTATTTATGAGAATGCGGATAAAAGAAGAGGGAAATGGTCATGAAAAGTATGCAGCTAATTTATTATATGATTGTATCTTTATACGTATAACTGAAATTCTTCTAAAGACCCATCAGAGATTTGTCTTTGGGAATACAACTGCATTATTTTAATTCCCTCTTCAGCTAGATTTGCCTTCTGAATCATTTACATAGAATTGCCTCCCTTTGTGCACTCATGTTGACTTTGCATTGTGTTTGAAAACTTAGCCCTGTGACCCTGCCCATGACAGGATGTAAAAGGCTGGCTGTGTCCCTTGGTGATCGCTTTGTTAGAGAGCCCCAGCAGAAGCGACGTGATGCTCGCTCGCTCGCCTGTCACTGCCCAAGGCAAGTTCACTCCCTTGACCAGGCACCTCAGCTTTCAAGTCCCCAGCAGAAATCTGGGACAATAATTATATTAATGCACAACAGTGCCAAAAATCAATCAAGAACAGTTTCAATATGATAGCCACCTGAAATCCAATCTTTTTCTTGTTTCATTGGTTTTTTACTGAAAAAGTAGCTAAAACAAAAGCTACACTAGTGGAGGTAGAAATTAGTCTTGAATAGATTAGCGTGGGCTTCATCATTATGATGCACCGTGACACTGCTATACTAACGCAATATATATTTTTTTTCAATTCAAAAGTGCTTTTCTGTGGATTCAAACTTCCACAAACAGTACAATTCAAAGAACATCTGAGTTAAACTGATCAACGTACACAGGGATTAATGAGGCAAACACTATGGGAACTCATGGTCAATTCTATTTTTTCAGTAATTTCTTCATTTGACATTGGTTTACAATGAGAATGATAGCGTTTACAATACCATTTATAAAGATTTTATAATGGAATAGCTATGGAATATCTGTAGAGTGCTTTGTGCCCACCTTAAGATTTCGAACACGCACCAACAGTGCGATTTAGTTACTCACATCTGTGATTATAAGCATGGCTTAAAACAAAGAAATGAATGAGAGAACTACAGGAGAAAGGGTACTGCCCCACAGTACCCTTTGCTGTGTATTCCCTCCTGTGGCATTCCTGCATATTCTTGCCTACTTTTACTACTGACAGGTGAGTCTACATCCAAGTCCCTACACTCACCTGCAGACAGCCAAAAGCCAAGCCGTACAGCAACAGCAACTCCACAAATTCAACCTGGCAAGAGGTTTATAGCATCATCCCTCTAGATACTATCTATTCTTGCAGAACAGAACTCCTGGAAGTAAGCTGTCCAGGGGAGACACACGTGTTTCCAGGCAATAGCATTCCAAATAGGTAAGCTTCTCCTTAAAACAGAAAGATACCATCGCTTGCAATATGTCCTTTTCTGCTACATATATTCTATTTTCTAAATCAGATTAGACCATCTGTATTAATCTGTTAACATTATTCTCTTTCAAAGCTTATATTTATTCTGCTTCTGTTTTAGCAAATGATAATGGTGTGTTTTATAGGAAGCCACCTGACCAACTTGGTTATTGGTGGACAGAAAATAACAACATATTTTTATGCTTACTTATTACCTTATACTCTAGTCCATTATTCAAAATGAACAAGAATTATCTACAGTGCGACATTTCAAATTACTATATTCAAACTGGATAAAAACACCTACACATACAAATACTATCATACCATTCCAGGGAAGCCCAAACCTGACCTTCTCTCCAAGAAAAACTGAGCAGAGTATACAAACAATTTAAATTGCCTTGTAGTGACTGGCTTCCAAATTATTCAAAGGAAGACAGAGCCTCAAGTACCATAAGTAGAGACATTAAAATTATAATTCATTGGAGTTGACAAATGCTTGTATTTTTATTTCTATAAAAGATGGTTTCATCCTTGCATTATTAAATTTAGGGTCATATTTACAGCTTTTATATTAAGTTCATGGTCATATTTATGGCTTTCAATATATCTTTTTCAACCCAGAAGTCTTAAATATTTTTACATCTTTCCCTCCGTGCAGGGAAAGCACATGGGACTTTGCATTTCTAACCCTTGCCATGTGTCCGTGTTTAATATGATCAGTCTCTCTCTAGCTTCGATTTATTGCTTAATTAGGTAGAAAGTGACAAAATACAAGAGCCATGTCAAAATAGCAGGTAGTGAACACCACAGTTTGAAGGAAAGATCATAAATGATATTCCCCAGCATTTATTTTTGGTCATTTAACTCAGGGGTAAGTTCCATTCACAAACAAGTTTCTAATGAGTTGCCCTGCTCGAACAGTAACTGTCTCCTTGCTTGGTGCTTTAGGGTCACGAACATCTGTCTGCTTTGGGAGCTGTGAAGAAACAGCCCGCTCCGGAAAAACAGAGTGGGGAAAAGAAGGCACGGAAGTGCTCTGGGCAGCTCCGCAGCGGGGCAACATTTTCAGGGTGAAGTGACCAAGGAGAAAACACGCAGCTTCCAAGATCTCACGCTGAATCGTGTCTGTGAGCATGTACTACTGTTACTAGCATCACCATCATTATTATTATTTCTGCATTTTCCAGCTTAAACTGGCCTCTAGTGAATATGTACAGGTTTCTGCAGTTTGAAAGGCTATAAACATACAGTTTGAATAGCATAAATAATTATGAGCTTAATTAAAAAAGGAAAAGGAAAATCCACTGTTCTCAATAAATGTTGCAGTAAGTGACAACTGTTACGATTATACTAAAAAGCACCAGAAAAAGATACTATTTTCAAGAAAAGAGAAATCCAGAAAGTGTTAAATAGGCACTTTAAACAATTACATAAAACAGAAAGGAATCACACTCTCTGGATAAGGGGTTGCGTGAACTTCTTAAACTCCAAAACTCTTAAAACTTTAAGTGCTTTGAACCAGAATCAAATTTTAGGGCTCTGAAAAATTGCTGAACAATAACCAAAAATCACAACTGCCTTGAAGCCCAAATACTTCTCTTATTACCCTGCAACTTTAAAGTTTTATAAAAATTAATGATAATTGAATCACAGGTTCATGGTCTGGTACTCCACTGTCCCTTTAGAGGAGCTATTACCATGGTGATAAGATTGCTTAAATTAAGCTGTCTTTTTCACAGGACTTGGCTCATTGCCAGTGCATTGAAGGGAGATTTCAGTCCATTCAGCACAGCATTAACCTTACTGCCAACACTGCTAAATGGGTTACAGGAACGAGAAAGAAATTTGATTTAGAAAAGGAAGGAACAAGCAAATATGTAAAATCTTGAAGCACAGAATACAGGGCTAAAAATACACACTTTGAAACAAAATCAGAATTAGTAGGTTTTGATGTTTTGTCAGAGAATTTAAATATCACAAAATAACATGCACCTAATGCACAGGGAGTCTAAAGGCAAAACTGTATCCAAAATGTCCAAAGGTTTACCCATGAGAGGGAACTGTAGCCTAATACATAGAGGATCAGAAATACTATCAACTGAAATACATATCTGAAACCTAATTTTTCACTTGTGTTTTGGAAATTGACCGAAATGAAAAAAAAAAAAAAAAAAAAAAAAAAAAATCAAACAACACCAAAAAAAAAAAAAAAAAAAAAAGTCAGCTATGTAAACAAACGCTGAGTCAACTACCAGGGAGCAGAGAAATGAAAAACACACTCCTCTGAATTGTCAGGGTTTAAAACACACTCCATGAAAAGCAGTAAGCCCTGCTCAAATGGGGCTGTCAGAGATAATGACAATGTATAACTCTGTAAATCATAAGATTTGAAACATTAGAGCAAAGTATCTATGAAACCTGAAAAAAACAATTATAGTAGAGGAAAGGAAGGGAACAGGCAATAGGTTGCAAGTACTTTATTCCGGAGGAGAAGGAAAAAAATCAATTTATGTAAGAGCCCAATAAAATTATGCTGCGAAAAAAAGAGAATCAATGTTTCCTGTGTTTTTATGTGATGCGAGAGAACCTTGCAGTCTTTTTTTCTGACAACACTTACAAATTATTTTCTGTGTGACACAACGTAATTACTGCATGTTCCTAAGTTATTTTAATAACGCATAAGTTGTTTTCAGCGCTGTATGTGCACGCATACAGACAGAGCACACATTTGCATTCACAGGCACATTACAGCCCTGAAGGCTGCAGCACGGTCAGCTGGTGGGTTAACCTGTTACATTTCCTACAGGTACATTTTTTTCTCCACTTTCCCACGAGATGCTGTTCTGCATCTCATCCTCTGAAGCTGTAAAGGTGCTGCTTCTGCTGCTGCTTCAAACTGGGACTGCTTGCGGCCAGAGCAACAGCCCGGGCAGAGAACTGGCCCTGACAACGATGAAGACGGAGACACTATTTTTCGCTTTGGTAAAAGCTGGTGCGAACTTAACAAGTTACTTCACCTTTCTATTTTAGTCTATGCATTAAAACATTGGGAGCACAGGCTGGGTCCTGGCAAGAGTGCTTCCTGGATTCCCATGCATGCAACATCTTTAGCTGAAGCACCAACACTTGCAGAATTTCTGATTAGCCCCTTTCTATAAAAATATAACAAAGTTTAACTCTACAGCAAAACTTCTGGCACATACCACCTCTGCATAAGCCTCTACTACACCCTTATCAGTCTACTGTAGGTTTTCAAAGCATAATTATGTAATAATAGATTTCTAGTCAGTATGTCAAATATACTTTCAGAACCACAGAGTTTTTTTCCTGTGAATGTGACACATTGCCGTTACAAGCCAACTCATAAACGCGCTTCATTTCTGACCATCCAAACCAAACAGGACTTGTAGTCACATCATTAATTCTAGGAAATCTTTTCCTGACTGAAAATTCTCCCACATTATGCGGCAATGGCTGAACTGTGCAAACATGTGTGCTGTTACGGATTAACTGGACAGTCTGCTGGATAGACAGACTGAACATGTGCATTGTGGTTTTTGTCCAGTTATTGCAGTACAGAATAAATTACTTCTCTAAATCTTCTTTTCGATTACAAATGATCCAAATTAAACAACAACAAAAAAATCTGCTTATACATATTAGGTACATATATATTAGGTAGATTCTGTATTATTAAAGATTTAGCACAGAAATACAGCTGCCATTGACATGCTTCCATTTATTTTGAAGGATTACTTTTAATAGACGGCTGAATATTAATGGAGAAGAAAGGGAAGAGAACCCGGACACTAGGCCAAGTATTTTCAATTCTACCTGAATCATTCCCTGTTAAAGGAAGAAAAAAAGTAATCTTTTATTTTTCTCCATCTAAGGCTGTGTTGTGTGCCTCAGACTTCGGGAAAATGGTGACATCAAACTTTTTTTTTTTTTTTTTTCAGTGTGTTCCCCCCGCTCCATCACTTGCCCCTACCTAAACGGCGGGCATTTCTTGGCGAGCAGTTCTGTAGTTCCTGATTTAAGATTATATACCCTTTCAGCAAGCTTCAAGAGAGCCAGCTAGCATTCCCAAACTTCAGTGGCTGCTTTGGGTGGTTTTGTGCTCATTCTTCACTTCCAATTTAGTAGCCTTTTAAAGGCAGACATTCTACATGAGATTTTATTAGCAGCAGTTATATGTTTAAAGATTTATACTAAAACTAAACTATGTAGTTGTATCAAAAACTATGTACTGTATCAAAAAGGTCTCAGCAATTAAATAATATGATAACTGGTAACTGAACATCTATCTATACATTAAAAACACACATTTATATACTTATTAAACCACATTCTTTGGGTTAGATTAATCCAGCGTCAGTTCTTCAGAGTATCAGCAAGTATGTTTCAGACAGTCCTGTGCTTTTACATTGTAGAATTTCAAAACCCAAAGGAAACCCTAGTCGAAACTTCCTGGTGCTATATCCACAGTGATGCTAATAGAAAGAGAAATGCTGTAGAAATTCAAGGGCTTATTACGTGCAACAAGTCAGCAACACGACTGTACTTAAAGGCCATCAAATTAGCTAATGCTTACCATGAACAAAGACGCCTATGGCCAGAAAGCCAGAGGAAGCTGTGCATGCCTCCCTGCAGGCAGAATTCAGGGTACCGAATCACAGCTTTTCTGAATACAAAATGTATTTGCTTGCTGTTATTTTTGAACATAGGAAACTACAGATGATTCTGAAGTTGAACCCTCCATGCTCTGCCTCCAAAAGGTAAGGCTTTTCAAGTTTAATTCACATCTTTGGCCTATATCCTTTCTGTGTTATTAAACGATCATGGTATTCTTTGAGTCCATATGCATTAACAAGTTTGAACAAACATGGAGAAAAAAATAGTATTATTTCATCTCTCTTTTTTTCACCACAGGGTGCTAAAGCCTGAACTGACTCTGGAGCTGCCAGGGTACACACAGCAGTTAAACAAATTCACGAGTGCCGATTCCTGCTCAGGCATGATGTCCCCATGGGCGGGATGGTGGCACCAGGACGCCAGCACCACTCTTACTTGCACAGAGCCCGAATCGGAGAGCGCTGTGCAACGCACGCACCTTAGGGAAACCCATCTCTTCCCACACATTCCAAATGGTGCTTGTATGAGCATTAACCGTCTAGATGAACCAGCCAAAACAGCACCCAGCAACACGGCCGTGCTGCCGAACGCCTCGGCTGGGCCTGAAGGACAAACCTAACCCCCGTGAGGGACTCGGGCCCACGCGAAGCGCCCTGTTCCAGAGCCGCGGGGCCACGTACCTCGTCTCCAGGGGGATGTTGCTGTTGAGGACCCAGCTGTTGTGCAGGTGCACGGACTCC